>CM040965.1:21846330-21862351 GCA_022985045.1 Macadamia tetraphylla
ACTAGCTGGTTTTTGCAGAACAAATACAAACAAGCTTGGTGTGAGGGTTTTGTCTTATTTCCCGGGTTTATGTTTGGTGGATTATCCTTCCCCCCCCCCTCCCCCCCCTCGCCCCCTTTTTTTTCTCCCATCCGTTGCATCCTCTTCCATATGGAATTTTTTTATTAGGGTTTCTCAATAAATCCTGGTTGCCGTTTGATAAATAAAAATACAAAACAACACACTGGATTCTTTATATCTGAGTGAATAATTGGTAAAACATATGGAAGTAAATTAAAAAATTATTTTTGATGAATGATTAAAGACATTAATGGTTCATGATGGTCGTAAAAGTCATATACATATCTTTCCTCAAAATTTCCAATATTTTTATACCATTTCTAATGGTATAAATACCGAAAACATTCAATATCCTTCAATATAAACATATTCCTAGTTTTGAATTCTTGTATTGACTCTTCCATATGAGTACCAGTTCTAAGAGAGATGGGGCTGATCCAACCCAGTTTTAGTTCATAATGTTAGCGTTGGTATCAGTCGTTACTGTTACCAATATCAAAATGGATCGCCATATTAGTCCATATCGGGCCAATTCCTAATTTCTGACCAAATATATATAAATATCGGTCAATCCGGCCAATACCTAAGTCCGTGGATCCAACCGATGTGATCATGTGTCTTAAAACCATGGGTAAAACAGAGTTTGTTGGATCTTTTTTTCTCATTAGGAAAAAACTTAAGAAAATAAGAAATGTTTGTCGAAGTTATTATTGAATATTTTCCAGTAAACACACAAATGGTGCCTACAACTTTGGGTGACATTAGTAACTTATTAGTTCCTTTCTCGAGTGAAAAGAGGTAGGTTTGTTGACTGATTTCTCCTTCATCAGCTACGTTCAAAGGATCTTTCAGTGGTCAAAAGGTATAGGGGAACAATGGAAGTATACTCGACTATTCATAAATAGGGGACAAATATTGACAGCTATTGATGGTTGTACGGTTCCTTCACTGCATGATGCAGGAACATTTTCCCCTAAGTTACTGGGTTAGTATTAGATTCTCTATTTGTTGATATTTTATTGGGCAGGACTGAAAAATGCATAAATTATAGAATATTTTAGCATAGGATATTAATTTATTATACCTTTTAACTTTTCATAAATAGGGGGACGAATATTGACTGCTATTGATGGTTGTACGGTTCCTTCACCGCACAGTGCAGGAAAATTTTCCCCTAAGTTATTGGGTTACTATTAGATTCTCTATTTGTTGATATTTTATTGGGTAGGGCTGAAAAATGGATAAATTACAGAATATTTTAGCATAGGATATTAATTTATTTTACCTTTTAAACTTTTTTATACTAATCATGCTTTTAACCTTGGATGCGGCCGTTAGAGAATACAATTACCAAGTGAAAGGAAGATGCTTATCATACTTTAAACCTTGGATATGAGCTATATTGACCATATTATCCATTGTAGGTACTGATACAAGAAATTATTCTTAGGCACTAAGCTTGTGTAAGGAAGCCACGTAATCTTTAAAAAAAGCTAGTTTTGTAATAATGAAAATAGAAAGAAGACTGAAGAAACGAGAGATGAAAACCAAGGAGAACCACTGGATTCAAATCCATTATTGAAACTAGGCCCATAGGCCAAAGCCCTTGGAACACCATAGTCCATTTAGAGTTATACTATCCATCTAATCTTATATGGGTTGAGTCAAAACCAACGCTCATCATGCTGCACCAAAATCCTCAGCATGTTAAGACCCTTCCAGCCATTGAATTCTCACTGCCGCTCACCGTTCACTGCAGATGATTTTGATCCCATCATGACCCTATTCTTTTTATTATTATTATTATTGAAGCTAGGCCCATATTTTCCCACGGAAAACCACAGAATCATACTGTGGGTGGGGTAGGTTAGGGTAGTGTCATGAAACATGACACAGTTACTATCTAAGGTTTGTGCTGGTGGAAGTAGGGTTTTGTAAGAATACCATAGCATCCATTCTTTAATTGTGTGGGCTAAGCCCGAGCCTAAATTAGCACGGCCCAAATGAGACCATCTATACAAATAAAATGTGTACACAAACCTGCCATATTCGGGTTCTTTCTAATTATAAAAGACGAAATGACTAAATTGGTGGGTTAACCCCACTCCATGGTTGGAGGAAAATTTACTAAGGGTTTGACTGGTCAAAATGCAATTGAAGGAGGTAAAGTGGAGATTCGATGCAGGCTTGTCTCTCAATGCAGGCTGCCCAATCAGCATATTACAAGGATAAACCCACGCTGGATCCACCTTATATATCCCCCATTGCCTCTGTTCCTGCTCTTTCATAAAAAAATTTCTGAAGGAAATATCATGAAGCAAGGTAAGGCCGCTTCATCTTCTTCCCTTAATTTTTCTAAGATTGTTTTACCTGGAGAAGGTGGTGGTAATGCAAAAAAGATGACCTTTCAGCCCCAGCGCATTGACGTAAACCCTCATTTGAAGAGAATATTACAGGAGGTGGAGGCCAAGAAGGGCGCTGCTAGGGCTCATGGTAACTTTTCTAAGAAAGTTACTAAATGAATTGCCTATGCTGGAATATAAGGGGGCTTAATGCTCCTAAAAACAAAGGGGTTAAGCACTTGTTGATTGAAAAAAATATTAAATTATGTATTCTTATTGAAACAAAGGTGAAAGAGGAAAACATTGCAGTAGTGTTTTATTCTTTGAAGGAGTGGAAGTATAACTGTAAGAAGAGAGAAGCTACCATAGTATGGGTGGGTTGGGATGATTCTCAGTTTGAAGTAGAAAAACTATTTACTACCACCCAGCTGATCCATTTGAAAATTAAAATAAGAGGGTCATCCATGGAGTTTCTGTGTTCGGTGTATGCATCTAATAGTGTGGATCAAAGGAGGGAGTTGTGGAGGGATATTTCTCTTTTGGCTCAAGGAATTTCGATTCCTTGGGTAATGTTAGGAGATTTCAATGTGGTAAGAGGCCAACATGAAAAGAAAGGAGGTGAGGCTATTAGACAGGTACCTATTGAGGAGTTCAATAATTGTTTGTTTGATGCTTGAGCTCATTGACCTTAAAATGGAAGGGGCATCAGTTCACATGGAGCAATGGCAAAGGTGGACAAGGGAGGGTGAGTTGTAAGTTGGATAGGTACTATACAATAATGATTGGATCGATCACTATAAGTTCCCAGAAGCTACTTTCTTTGTACTATAGTTTCAGATCATTGCCCAAGCCTTTTGAATATCTTAGAGGAGAGGATTTATGGTCCTAAACCTTTTAGGTACTTTGAGACATGGATTGAGCATAAGGATTTTATTGAAATTGTAAAGAGGGGCTAGAATTTACCAATGAAAAATCAATTGAATCCTATGGTTAGATTTGCAACAAAGTTGAAAAATGTCAAGATAGAATTGAAAGTATGAAATAAGGAGCAGTTTGGGGATGTTTTCAAGGCTGTTAAGGAGGCTGAAATAGATCATGGAGATGACACCTTGGTATATCAAGAAAAAGAAGCTAAAAAGAAGTTATGGAAGGCTTTGAAGGTGGAAGAGAGGTTTCTTAAAGAAAAGTCTAGAGTAAAATGGTTGTGGCTGGGTGATGAGAATAATAAATATTTTCACAAGGCAATGAGAGGAAGACATCATAGAAATAATATATTAGAGGTGGAAAGGAGAGATGGGATAGTAGTGGATGATCCTTCTCTGATAAAGAAAGAGGCGGTGGAGTTTTATCATAATCTTTTTGGCGTTGATGAGGTGGATGTGGGATTCTGTCCTAATGATCTTCCTCTTCAGGGTACTCTTACAACTGAACAACAGGAGATATTGGAAAAAAAGGGTCTCAATTGAAGAGATAAAGAAGGTAGTTTTTGCAATGAAAAATTCTAAAGCTCCTGGACCTGATGGATTTGTGCTAGTTTTTTCAAGCATTCTTGGGAGATAGTAGGGGAGGATTTAACACTGGTTGTCAAGTGGTTCTTTAAAAAATCAGTTATGCCCTCTTCCATCAATGCCACTTTTATCAGCCTAATTCCCAAGACGTACAATTGCCTCCTTTGCTGGTTTTAGGTCTATTGCTTTATGCAATCTCATGTATAAGATTATAACAAAATAATCTCCAATAAATTGCAAGGTGTGATTGGGGACTTGGTTAGTGATAACCAATCAACTTTCATTAAAAGAAGATTAATTATAGATAATATCCTCATTTGTCATGATATTGTAAGAGGCATTGAATAGAAAAGAGCTCATCCTATAGTAGTATTGAAAATTGATCTACATAAAGCTTATGACTCATTGAGTAGGAAATTCCTTTTGGAGATTATGAGAAGAATGGGATTTCCTCAATGTTCGTGAGTTGGATTGAGGCTTGTGTCACTTCCCCTACTTTTTCTGTGCTAATTAATGGAAGACCAATAGGTTGCTTTAAGGGAGGAAGGGAACTAGACAGGGGGATCCTCTTTCACCTTATCTATTTACCATGGCAATGGGGGGGTTCACTGGAGTTATGAGGAAGCTTGTAGTGGATGGCAATATCACTCTTCTTCCTAGATGCAAAGTTGTCCAACTGTCCTATCTAATCTTTCCAGATGATCTCATGATCTTTATAAAGGCTTTTAGTGACTCTTTCACAACTAGTCTGAGGGCTCTAGATGAGTTTGCCTCCTATTCTAGGTTGTTTCTCAATAGGGCTAAGTCCTCTATTATATTAGGGGGCCTTACTCAAGCTAGCAGTATGCAACTCTTAGAACTAACGGGTTTTAAGGAAACCAAGTTACCAATAAGGTACTTCAGGGTCCCTCTTGTTGCAAGAAAGCTTACTCTTGGTGATTGCAATCCTATTCTGGACTTGATCTGGAAGAAGCTTGAATGATGGAAAGCAAGATTTCTCTCTTATGTTGGTAGATTGCAGTTGATCTCCTCAGTTCTTCAAGGATGTTATTTATATTGGTCAAGAATTTTTGCCCTACCAGGTAATCTCATAGCTAAAGTGTAATCCATCTTTTCTAATTTTTTATGGTCTAGTCCTTCTGTGGAGAAGAAGATACATTATATCCCCTGAGATGCTATATGTAAACCCAAGGAGGAAGGGGGATTAGGGCTGAAGCGTGTCAAGGAGATGAATGTTACTAGTATAATGAAACAAACATAGTGGATTGCTTCTCACAGGAAGAGCATATGGGTGGAGTGGATTCACAAGAGGTATTTGAATAAGGATACTATTTGTATTGTGAAGGCTACTAGTGATGCTTCTTGGGTTTGGAGGAAGATTCTGAAGTATAGGGATAAAATGAAAGATTTTATTATGCATGTTGTTGGGAATGGAAGATCCACTAAGCTATGGTTGGATAATTAGCATCCAAGGGATATTCTCATTAAAATATTTGAAAATAGGATAAGGTATGATATTGGATTATCTCATTTTCCTACAGTGGAAGAAATATTAAGAAATGGAGAATGGCATCATACTTCGGCTACTGTAGACACCCAGTTTTGTCAGCCTTCCTCGGCAATGATGATACACGGATCTGGGTTGCAACTTCTCGTTTTCAGTTGACAGAGATGCAGATGACTGAGATTCCCTTACCCAACCAATCCCTGCTTACCCAAACAAAATCCCAGAACCATGTGTAGGAGAGAAAAGGTCTAAATTTTGACTTTGTATATATGGAGGAATCCAATCCAATGTGACTATACGGATGGATAGTGCTCGAAATTACGATTCCAACAATATATGGTACGTTGAAATTAGACCAACGGTCTCCCACAATCATTCCCAAAAGTTATCCTACACATAAGTACATAGCCATCCCCAGCAGCCATCCACCCGTGATAGACCCCACCGGCCCCCAACAGAGCAAGGCCCTACCCAGGCCATATCCTGTCATGCCCTTCGGCGCCTCAACAGCTACTGGACACCTTTGTCTGCTGCTTGGCACCCCTGCCAACTGTCCCGCACTCCTGCATTTGCCCAGAAAAT
This sequence comes from Macadamia tetraphylla, assembly GCA_022985045.1. Classification (NCBI taxonomy): domain Eukaryota; kingdom Viridiplantae; phylum Streptophyta; class Magnoliopsida; order Proteales; family Proteaceae; genus Macadamia; species Macadamia tetraphylla. The sequence goes on from CM040965.1 coordinate 21,852,330, forward strand.
CCCACTAGCGATCGGAATATTTTACTAAAAACTGAATTTTGGAAAAATATCCCCCTTTACCCGCTTGCGTGCTCCACACACTCCTGCTAGTATACTAAATATCCCTTCACCTCTTTCAAAAAAAATATCTTTTCACCTTTTTGGGTGAAGAGAAGTTTCCCTTCACCTCTTTCAAAAAAAAAAAAAAAAATCTTTTCACCTTTTTTGGTGAAGAGAAGTTTCCCTTCATCTCTTTCAACAAAAATATCTTTTCACCTTTTTGGACAACAAAAATATATTTTCACCTTTTTGGGTGAAGAAAAATTTTCCTTCACTCCTTTGGCCAACAAAAACACTATAAATACCCCCCTCTCATTTGAAAAAGACACCCACTTGCCATTTTCTAGTCTCTTTGTAAAGAGCACTTTCTCTCTCCTAAATCCCCTCCCCCTTTGAGGTGTTTCTAGTCTTTAGAAAGATCTTTGTCAAGTTCTTTGGATCTTCGAAGTGTTCTTTAGGCCTTCGAAGCACTTCAATCATATTTTCTAAAAATATATATTTTGTTAAAAATTCGATAAACCCCCTGAAGTTTCAACGATTTTTCAGAAGTAGCTTATCCCTAGCAGAAGCTTTGTCGAAATTTTGATCTGAATTTTTTAGAAAGTAACCTATCCCTAGAGGAAGCTCTGCCAAAGTTCTGACCCGACTTTTCCCGGAAGTAGCCTATCCCTAGTGGAAGCTCTGTTGAAGTTCCGACCCATATTTTTTCCAGAAGTAGCTAACCCTAGCAGAAGCTCTATTGGAATACCAACCCAACCTTTCCCCGAAGTAGCCCATCCCCAGCGGAAGCTCTACCGAAATGAACATCTTAAAAGTAACCAACCTTAAGCCGGACCTCTGTCTGCACACTACCATAGTTAGCATCTATCAAAACAGGAAGTTGGAGGTCAAGATCATCTTTCCTTAAGTCGGGAGAATCTACAAGAAAGTCCGAACCAACCAAGGGCCCACCCCTCTTGACCCGAAATAGGGGTCAAATCCAGGTACAATCTCTCTCCTCATTTAGCGCAATATAGATATTTAATTAATATCCTTTTAGTGTACATAATAGTTAATTTTATTTAATGTACATATTTTGATAATTTAGCCATGCATGTAGAATAGGAATAATTATGGAAAATGTTCGTTCTAAAGCATCTAGTAAGAAGACCGGTTGAATCGAGTAGATTGGGTGCCTAACATCTTTCCAATTCTACAACCTATCACTTTCCCTGAATCTTTGGACCAGACCGACTTTCGGGTCATTTTCTCTGAAATTGGGCCCACCCCTAGGTTCTACACCCATAATCCTAGGTGGTGACTCCCATCTTTTTTTTTTTTTTGCATGATCCCAATCCCCTGTATTTGTAGACACCCAATTTTTTTATTCTCCCCCAACTATGATGAAATTTCGATCTTGGACACGACTTCCAGCTTTCGATCAATAGAAATGATGATGGAAACATTCCCCTACCTGAAACCTTGGAAACCCCCATGCGGGAGAGAAGAGGGTCCAATTTTGACATTTTATATACGAATAAATCCAATCAAGATGATCGAATGGATGGATAGTGCTCGAAAGTACGATTTTGATGATATATGGTACGTCAAAATCGGACTGTCAGATCTCTCGTGATCATCATCGAAAAAATCTCATGTGCCGGCCAACAGGCCAGCCTGCACGCATTTGTGCTGCCCATGGTTGTAGCAAATGGCTGCTGCCCATGGCTTCAACAAATGCCTATTGCCCATGGAAGTAGCACATGGTAGCAGCACATGGTTGTAGCCTATGGTCGCAGCACATGGCTGCTACTTATGGGCTGCAGCATATGTTTGCTAGCCAGCCCATGCCCCCTCTGCCCATGCTCGATCCCCCGTAGGCCTACGCTTGCACCCTCATAGGTCTATGCCTGCTCCCCATAGGCCCATGCCCGTGCCCCAATAGGCCTATGCCAGCGCCCACACTACCCATTGTTGCAACATATGGCTGCTGTTTATGGCTGCAGCCTATGCTCACCACCTATACCACGGTGTTGTGCCATAGTGCCGTATACCCACACCACCTATGACATTGCCCACATTGTCTGCCCTCCTATACTGATCATGCCCCATGCACTTTGGCCCAATCTTGGGCACCACCGTCAATGGCCCGGATTAGTATTCCACTGATCCGATAGGTGAAGAGATCCCCTCTTCACCCACTTAAGACCAAAAACCCCATTTTTTGCTAAGGATTCTCTCTCCTAAAAAACCACTTTTTTTCCCATCGGATAAAAGCCCTCTTCACCAATTTTGGTCCAAGAATCCCTTTTATCCATTGGATAAAAACCCTCTTCACCCACTTTAGTCCAAAAACCCTTTTTCATCCGTTGGATAAAGATGTTCCCTCTTTCCCAATGGCCGGAAAAACCTATAAATACCCCTTCCTTTGGATTTTAAATACTAAACAACCACATCTCACTCTATAGTAGTGAAGCTCTTACCTCTCTCCTCCCCTTCCCTCCCCCTCTTGATTTTCTTCAAGTCTTCGGAGCGATCTTCGTCAAGATCCAAAATCTTGTTCGAATCTTCGAAGTGTTCTTCGGGACTTTGAAGATCTTCAATCCAAGTTCTTAGTCCAATTCAGTTTTTGCTAAAAATAGTGTGTTCTTCAATCCCCTCCTTTGAGTGTTCTTGAGTTTTACCAGAAATAAAAAATCCCTCCCCCTTGAGGTTCTTCGATTATACGAAGAGATTTTTGTCAAGATCCAGAACTCTGTTTGGATCTTCAAAGTGTTCATTAGGGCTCTGAGGATCTTCAATCCATTTTTAGGTCAATCTGTTTCTTTTCAAAAATAGCAGTTCCTAGCGGAAGCCCGTCTGAGTGCCCCTAGAATCTTTCCAGAAATAGCCATTCCCAGAGAATGCTCTGCTGAAGTGCCACCTCAGCTTAGCCCTCCCTTAGTCTATCCCTAGCGGAAGCTCTACCAGAGTGCCACCTCAACCTAGCCCTCCCTAGTCTATTCCCAGTGGAAGCTCTACCGAAGTGCCACCTTAGCCTAGCTCTCCCCTAGCCTATCCTCAATGGAAGCTCTGCCGAAGTGCCACCTCATTCTAAACCTAGAAATAGCCATCCCTAGCCAAAGCTATGTTCGAATCCAAGTCCAAAAGTAATAGTTCCTAGCCAGAACCCTATCCGAATATCATCACAGTCAACATCTCTCAAGAAAGGAAGTTGGAGGTCAAGACCATCTTCCCCTGAGCCAAAAGAACACAAAAGAGAGTCCGAGCCAGTACTAATCAGGGGCCCACCCCTCTTGACCCGAAATAGGGTTTAAGTTCAAGTACAATTACTCAACCAAATTGTCGTCATATAGACTTTATATAGACCTTTATTTAGTGTACATAGTAGTTTAAATTTAGTCAATATATATATGTGATAACTTAGCCATGCATGTGAAATAGTAATAATTGTGGAACATATTCGTTCTTAAGCATCTAGTAGGAAGACCGGTTGAACCGGGCAGATTGGGTGCCTAACACCTTCCCAACTCGAACCCCGACCTTCCCCTAAATCTCTAGACCAGACCAATTATCGGGCCCTTTTCTCCAAAATTGGGCCCACCCCCGGGTCCTAGGCCCATAATCCTAGGTGATGACTCCAAACCCTTTTGTATGATCCCGATCCCGTTCTCGGTATTGGACCATCATCAAACCCCCCGTCTAGTATTATGAACTTTACACTCTTACAAAATAGGCCTCCATGTATCTCCGAGCCGTGATATGGTGGTGTGGGGCCCACAAGCAAAGCACACACGACACACCCCTCCCTCACTAAAAAGAGAACGAGAGGAGAGAGGGTGGAATCGATGGATACCCTTCCCCCCCAAAAGGGGAAGAGAGAGCCGTCTCATCATTTTCGGCTGCTACCCTCATAGTCGTGACTCCACTGGGGATAAATGTCAAGGTTCCGATACTAGATGCTACCTTTAAATGCAAGAACATTTTCTACCACCACATTTGTTTGAAAACATTTTTGGCTAACCCTATGTTTGTAATTGTATTCACCAACCGCATCATGCATTGTGCTCGAAGTGAAATCATTTGGCAAGGTACTCCCTATCATGCCCGCACCCCCGGGAGGTAAAAGGCATGACATACTAAGAACTCTGAGAATAAATGATAGTCACTTCCTGTACAAAAGTGGAAGGTATCGTCAAATGACAAGGATGTTGTATTTGTGCCAGCACCCTCGGGGAGGTCTGCGCACTTTATGACATTTTGAGATTGAATGTGTCATCAAATGGCGAGGATATTCGTAACTATGCCAGCATCCTTGGGGAGGTCCGTGCACTTTATGGCATTCTGAGATCAAATGATGGTTACCCTACATTACACTTTTGCACACAATCACTCACGATTCTACCACCCCGTGGCCAATTGCTTAACCTCGTGTGTAACCATGAGTAATGGGCAAAGAAATCACCCCCTTGATCTCGTACCTAAGGGTATATCAAAAGGATCACGTACCTTGTGTATATAGATCCTATCAAGGAAGCGTTATCGGTCGTATTGCATCCACTGCATGCTCACATCATGTAATAAATAGATGAAGAAGCTAGGAGTGCCACAAGCTAACTATAAAAGTTGTTTGTGGTCTTGAAAAGGAATGTTCCTACATTATATTCCCGTCGTAAAGAATTACTTTCCTAAGTGGGTTTCGGATAGAAGGTGTCCCTCCTCAAGAAAAATGTCCAAATACGAGACTTAGGGGCAATCCTATCAGAGTCACGTAAAGTCCAGAGAAGTCCCAAGAAAGTCAGGAGGAAGGACACCTAGTGGGAAAAAGAGCAAGGAAAGCACGACTTTATTACATGGAATAGTTTATGGGAATATTCTTGAAAAGCCATTTGTATAAATCTCTTGCTTATGATATTGAGTGGACTAGGCGAATCAAACCCTATCCACCCCCTATCATTAAGCAAACTAACTTTGGATGAATCATTGGTTGTTAGTCTAGTGAATGTGTGAACAAGGGGTTGGGAATTTAAGAATTTTAAAATAAGCCACTTTCGGTTCAGGCACAATCCATACCTCAAGTATTCTCCTCAATCCCTTCGGATGCTTCAGGGTAATCAGTTGACTCGCCTAGGTCCAGTGTCACCTCCATCATCTTTCTGAGATTGTGTACTACCAAGTGATTACAGCCCAGTTAGTATGGATCCACACGATTCTGAATCACCCGAATAGGCCAGGGTCTGTCCTATTTTGGAGACCTTGCAAACAGAAATGGCTGAAGTCAAGAGAGAGGTAGCTCAGATATTGCATGCACTCTAGAACCCTCCCAGAGCTAATCCCAGTTTTCGTCAAAACTCTTCCCGAGTTAACTCGAGAGAATCGGAGCAAGCCAGACCAACCGGTCAAAGAGGATTTTCACCTACCCATCTGAATGGTCAACAAGGGGCTTATTCCAGGGTCCCTCCTCTTACGATAGTGATCGAAGATGAGGAAGAGGAATTTGTAGCACACATCCAAATGGAACCTCTAGAAATGGATAGAGAAAGGAAAATCAAGGAGTAATTAGAAAAGTTGAAGGACATGATTCGAGCGGGAAAAAGCTCGAAAGGCCAAATAGTGGATTTAAAGGAAATGAGTTTCTTCTCCAGGGCAAGAATTCTCAAAATATTCAAATGGTAGACTGAATGGTTTGATGGGTCAGGAGACCCCAAGGCTCACCTCAAAGTTTTTCTCAGCATTATCAAGTCGTGGCAACTTGCGGATAACTAGATGGGACAAGCCTTTATATCAACCCTATCGGGACCAGCACTAAGGTGGCTCACACAGCTGGAGTCATCCCAAACTCAAAATTGGGCGACAGTGGTGAAAGCCTTCACTAAACAATATTCATACAACATCGAAGTGGATGTGAAGCGACAAGAGCTTGAGATACTCATACAACATCGAAGTGGATGTGAAGCGACAAGAGCTTGAGACTTTGATGCAACAACTTAGAGAAGGTTCACTGCCTTCTTGATGAGGTTTAGGGATAAGGCCGCCAAGATGGCAGATCGTCCTTCAGAAGCAGAGCAAGTGAAGATGTTGATAGAGAACTTATCAAAGCCTTAATATGATGTTCTTTACTACCAACATCTATAGACTTTTGATGCCTTGATAGCCATTGGCACACGCGTGGAAAACAGAATCCTAAGGGAAGCTCAGTATCAAAGATCTTCCCAAGATGCAAGCAAGAACACTAGAGTTGGATGGGGAAAGGGTCCGAAAACTGATGTGGTGAATGCAGTGCAGCAGTGAGTCTCACCAGCCACTTCTTCACAACCATTCAATACAAGCAGATGCATCCTCCCAGAAGGCCCCTCATCCAAAAAGGTAGTTTTTTGATTTGGGAATGCCTGTGACAACAGTGTATGAGAAGTTAAAGAAATAGGGATTGCTAGGGATAGTGGCTGCAAGAGTAATCAATAACCCTCCTCTAGCTTGGTATAGGGATCATGAATATTGTGCTTGCCATACTTAGAAAGGGCACACCACTAAAAGATGCATAGGTCTCCTACATGCGATCCAGGACTTAGTATATATTGGGACCATTGAAGTCAAGGTCAAGCAATCTCCCAATGTCAACACCAATCCACTCCCCATCATGTGAACAAATATAGACTCAACTCATTGTACATAGAGCTGGAAGAACCAGATGAATACCTGCGCTTATAGGAAACTCATGAGTCAAAGGGCTAGAGTCATAAGAACTCCCAGAAGAAGAGAATCATCAGAACAAGAATTAGAAGATCGAACTACCGCTGTTCATCCTTCCTCATCAACAGAAGAATCTGCCGTACCATATTACCAACCTCCACCATACCTTCCATCTTCACCATATTATCAGCCTCCGCCGTATCATCAACCATCCCCTCACCATCAAAGCAAAGGAATCTCCTCATCATATCACCCCCAATCTTTATATCCTACCTCTCACATTACATCATCTTCATGCCATCCCACTTCCCATTCTCAAGATTCGGTATATAACCTAAAAGAAGGATCGATGGACGGGTACAATTGGAAGGATATGCTTACACTACCAGATTTCCCAAAGATGACCTTATCAACAGGATCAGTGAATGCTTTAGGAGAAGACCAGGAGAGTGATCCCACTTCTCTAATTCATCCCTCTATATCTTCAGAGGATAATCCAAAGGTAATTGAAGAGGTCACAATTGATCTTCTCAGAGTAGTAACCGCATTGGCCATAGGGGAACAGGTCAATGAACACATCTCCCTAATCAACATAGGGAGTGATACAGAGGATGATGAATCGGGACTAGTCCAACTTCAGGCCAGTGATGTCAAGACCAACCCTATGGAAATCTTCCAGTCCATACGCTCTGAATACTATAAGCATTTGGATGCTAGAGAATTTGATGGTCCAGAGGAATCTGATGAAGAACCAAGTGAGGGGAAAATCAGTGAAGAAGAGGATGATGATGATGACGATGACGATGACGATGACGATGAAGGCAAGAATGAGGATGAGATTGGAGATGACTCTAATTCTCAAGAGGATGATGGGTATCCAGACTGGGATGACTACCAAGGGCCTTAGTACAATGACAATGATGATGAGTTAGAATATTACTCACTAGATCATCTGACATGTTTTTTAGTCTATGCTATTGGTGGTTATAACCTAGTAGCTAATCTGACAGGTAGTATTTCCCTTCCCTATGCATGGAGGGAGATGATTCTACATCTGATTTAGAAAATGATGAGGAATCTGGAGAGCCGACACAAGTTTATATGGACAAAAAGACCCACATTTGAGTTAAAAAAAGGGTGAAGTGTACTCTTATCACATTGAAAATGCAAGAAAGGGTGAAAGAAATTGTCAGCATGTTGAGTGAAGTAACTAGCAGTGATCATTACTACAGTGAGCAGCTGAATGATCTAGAGGAAATAGGGCCAAATGACACATTTGCAAAAGCAATAGATGCCACATTCCAACAGCTGTCTAATGCAGTCAAGAAGTTGTGAGCCAGAGCCCTCGATATTTGTGGAGGACCTCGACTTCCCACGCCAAGCAGGGAGAGGGAATCAGAAGAAGAGGATGATCCCATGGTAGGGATAATCACCATAAAAAATAGTGATGATGAAGATTGTTATCCCATAGATATTATTGTGAAGAAACATGTCAATGTTATAGAAACTAAAAGTGGAAGAGACTATAAGGGCAAGGCTCTAGCAGTGGAATAGTCAGTGACCCATGAGGCCAGAACCAGCAGCTTGAAGAAAAAACCAAAGAACCTAGTCTTGGCTCAACTCAAGAAGTCCCAGACTAATATCTCAATTTAGGGTTTGGGATGGCATCCCCACCCGGGCGTTTTGAAGTCTCACCAATGTACAATTGCCGGGAGATAAATTGGCACAACTCACATAAAAGTGGGGGCAATATATGGGCAACCCGATGCTTGGATTGAGCTTCCTAAAGGAGCCTAGCACAATGGAGCTCCCACACCCGGTAGAATCCCTTGACAAAGGGGTTTCCCCGGGTTTTGTTGACAATGGGTTTGCTTTAAATTTTTACCATTGAGATCGAAAAGAGTATTGGCATCAACTTGGAAGAAATGGGGGCGACCACCCAAACCATATAGGTATATGACAATACCAAGAGGAAGACCCTTGGCATCTTTCCCCTTGGGAAAGTTTGGGCCCAAAAGGAAGTTTGATATTTTTGTCATTGATATACCAATCCCTTTTTTAACATGCTTTGGGAAGGCCTTGGTTGCATCCCCAAGGCAAAGGTCCTCTAGTCTCCAAAAAAAAATGAAGTTCATTCATGAAGGAAAGGTGATCAAAAGGTCGGAGATCCCGGGGTTAATCCCTTAGCCAACATTAAAAATGGAGAAGAACAAGACCAGAAAGTTCAACTAAGTGGTTTTGAATTATATACAACTTGTGCAGCCATTGCTAAAGAAGTTCCAAAGGAAGAAGTCCAAGCTAACTATAAAGCCATCTGGAGTCTGCCAGTGAATCAGATGATGAAGAATATGCAATATTTTCTTCGCATGGGGCTAGGGAAATATCATCAAGGAGTTCCAAAGCAACCTAGTTTGGCAAAGGGAAAAAAGGAAGGAATGGTCTCGAACTCCTCCACCACCAAAGGAGTAGTGTTGAGGATGACTAGAAAGATCTCCATCTCTTACTACCCTACTCTCAATAGGTATTTTGTAAAAAAAAAAGAGGTTTTTCTACGAAAATGTGGAGCCATTGTTTGATGAACCCAGAAAGATGTAACTTTGGGCTTGAAGTATTTTTGCAAGACGAGTTGATTGGGTAACTCATGAAGTGGAAAAATGAAAATGCTAGTCAATGAAAGTGACCAAGATAGTTGCATCAGATAGTAGAAATTACACCCATTGAGATTGGGGCCCCTTTGGAACCCTTCAACATTACCGATCAAGGAGGCAAAACTCGAGTCCTCCCAAAAGAGAATGCAACTGGAGTTTGCACTTCCCATTGATTTGAAAGGTTCATTTGCCCCTCTAAAAAGCCAAGAGCCCAGAGCTACATGAGCTCAAGCCCGCCCTTTAGAGGAAGAAGTATGTATGCAAAGCAAAGAAGAGCACAAAGAATGATGGTTTGTAGGTACTGTGCCCGAACCAACAGTAATAGGAAGGCTCGTGAAGGCGGTCAAAGATGTGACCGAGGCACTAGAATGACATCCCTCAATAGGCTAAGAAAGATGGACTTTATAGAAAAATGATTGATCAGTCTCCACTAATTTTTACCCCTCAGAAAGTTCAGCTTCCGAGAGCATGAGATTGACTAGCTAGTATTTGTGAAGAAGCAAGAACCTATTCAGAAGAACCATTGAGCCACTGAAGAAGTAGCCTCAACTTTCTTAGAAGGAGAAGGCCCTTTGTCACACCTCCTCATCTATCAAGCCATTGAACCACTCTTGAACTAAACAAGCATTGGAGAAAACTTCAAGTTTACTTATGCTATTGAGTCAA
>CM040965.1:21862451-22167819 GCA_022985045.1 Macadamia tetraphylla
TATCAACATAAGTTAGAGACTCCACCATATACATGACATCATCCTCCACTCTCCATATATTAACTAGGCAATCTCCCTACTGCAACTATCTCTCCACTAGTGGTCTCCGGGATGCCTTGAGTTTTGGGAGATGAAAGATATGAGACTCTGGCAGGTTACAAAGACTCACTCGCAGATTGAGAAACTTAATAGAACATTACGAGTTGAAGATCACTTTAGCACTGTTTGTTTGATGAAGAAAAGTGGAAAAAGGTAAAAAGTGGTGGGAAAGATACCATTTTCCCAAAAACTACTAGAAATATGAGTGTTTGGATAAGTAGGGTGGAAAACATTCCATAAAACATACTATACAAGGTCATTTAATATAATAAGTTTTGTCTGCTGATGTGGTAGTTAACTTTTCCCACCACATTCACTTATAGTCCTACCAAAATTGGTAAGACTTCATGGAAAAGTTATTATGTTTATCTCTCCTTTTCTTATTTCCCCTTTCCCATAGAATTCCACCTCTCTTCCATTTCCTCTCTTTCTCAGAGAGGTGGAGCCTACTAAAAATCACACATTCCATGATCTCCTTTCCTTACCTTTCCTTGTCAACCCAACCTAGAATAGGGCCCACCTTTGCAAGTCTCCTACCCCCTTTTTTCCATTAAACAAACAAGGCCTTTGGAACTGCAATGCCATGGGTTTAAAGTATAGAAAAAGGGAATAGGACCCTCTCTTTGCTTCAAACTTTTAAATTCACTAGCAAATGCAAGCCCCATTCTTTTTTAGGTTTAATTCTCTTTGTCTCTCTCACACATATATATTTTTTTTTTTGCTAGAATATCATTTGTATTAAAATTGAAAAAAGCAAAAAAATTTACAAGGTATACATGAAAGAAAACAAACTCCACGCACAAAAAAGAATGTACCCACAAAGACTAAGGAGGGCTCTCTCGATATCCCCACCTTCGGCATTTCCATCATCAAGGAAAAGTGAATAAACACCGTACGGGCTTGAAGGAAAAATGAGCGGAGGAGAGAGAATGTCTAGCATTCAAGGTGTTAGAGTCTTTATCGAGGAGGAGGAAGATGATGGAGGTGCTAGGGAGTCTCTTGATCATGGTCCAGAGATTCCTAACCCAGGTAGATTACCAGAGGCCACTACTCCAAAGCAATCTTATGTGAAAGCTTTGGGAATCTCCTCATGGTCTACGACTAATTCACTGCCTTAACCAATCTAGGTTGGAAACATTCGTCGTATAGTCATTCCTCAGTAGGATTATGAATCCAAGAGGAAAAATTTTCATTTTGCTCTGATAGGACAAGTGAATTTTTGCCTAATCTCTCCTAATGCCTTGAGGGAGGAGGCTAGAGAAAATTGGAATCTAAGTTAAGGAGTGATCATGCATCCGTTGGGAAAGATATATGTGATCTTCCAATTTCAATGTGAACGTGACAAGGTTGTAGTATGGAGAAGCCCCTTAAGGATTGGTGATCAATTAATCCAATTTCAAAATTGGAAGCTTGACTTCAATATACATGAGAAGTAGACTTTTACAAAGCTAGTTTGGCTTCATCTCCCTGATCTTCCTCTCGAGTACTAGCATGAGAATGTCCTCTTGTCAATTGAGAAAGTTGTTGACCGGCTTATGACCTTAGATCAGAGGACAAGGTAAGAGATAATGGGGCTACTTTCCAAGGGTTCTAGTTGAAATAGATATATCTGAAACCGCTGTGAGGATTGATGAAGTCTAAGTTGAAAGGTTTGAAGGTTCTTCCAAAGTGTTTGGTTTTCGTCAAAAAGTGGTGTATGTGCCATACCCCATTCCCTATAGACCCAACTTACCATTAGGACTACCGGCGGTGTGAGTAAGACATGCACCGATCTTACAACCTACCTTAACATTTTCACAATCTCACACCACGAACCAACATAAGCAGCAGAATCAGAGTATAGTAGATCATAAATACGATGGGGAAACATCTAATGATAATATAATAGCAATAACCAAATTATTCTGTTACATTCATCCATTACATATAATATAATCTCAAAACAATATACAACCCATAGTTATACCCAAAAATATCACAGTATGGTGTACAATCTCATGGTACAGCGTAAGCACAGTGGTCACAAGCACAGTCCTGATCGTGCTCTCCCACTTTGGGCATCCACCAGTCACTCACACCATACTCTGACCCAAAAGATACTGGGTCACCAGCCATTGGCACCATGGTACATGCATTATCATCTAAAAAGGGATGTATGTGTGGGGTGAGCTTTCCAACTCGCTCAGTGAGGGGTGGGGTCAAGCATATCCAAGCAAGACAATAGCAGTACTAATTTATGATGCATGATTGTGGAAATTAAACACATAGTCTATGATGCTCGTGATGCAGTTCATTTGTTTATTATCCACCTAACAATAAAAACTAAGTCTGGTAAATGCTACTATGGCGCATTAGGCTATATCCCCAGTCTCGGAAACGACTTCGACTACGTAGTGATACAAGCCCTAGCTGTGATGAAAAGCCTGTCGGTCCCTGTATGTGTCCATCGGTCACCCAGCAAACCCCTAATAACCCCTCTTGGTAGTCACGGCACCGGTAACACATCAGCCAGGCCGGACAGGTTCCCACCTCCTACAACAATCACATCGTACCACGGGAGTGGCACTTCGGAAAGGTACATGAAACATACCACAATGGGTTACCCAACACCTCAACCCTTGTTGGCAAGGGTGCGTAGCATAGGGAGTGATACCTAACCATATATATATTATATGCCTTCATAATGATACAGTTAGTATAGATTACACGATACCGGAGAGACCTCGGCCACAAAGTGTAATCCATCTCTAAATACAGTCCCGGGGTACACGATACCAGCGAGACCATAGCCACAAAGTGTAACCCATGACCGTTTACCTAATCTAGCATGTAAATAGTAGTTGAGTATGGACTACGCAACACTAGCAAGACCTCGGCCACGAAGCGTATCCATTTCCAAATGTAGTCCTGGGGTACACGATACCAGCGAGGCCTTGGCCACAAAGTGTAACCCTCGACTACAACTAACTCTAATGCATATAATTAATGCATAAATGCAACATACATACGGTAATCATAGCACTGGTACCACCTCAGCCACATAGTATTCTGTCTCACATACACACACACATCTAAACACAAGGAGATCACGGTACTGGTACCACCTTGGCTACCCCAGATTCCGTCATACATTTCCATATAATTCATATCAAAATCGTAAAATGACAATGTAGCATATCATAATCGTATTTGAATAATTACAATTAAACATATAATTCTAAACATGTAAGCAATTTAATGATAATAAATATTTTAGAAATAAACACAGTTCATCCCTCACCTGTTTTACGATCGGGTGGGTTCGAGTCCAAGTACAGCCACCGATCGATCAATTCAATTCTAGATTAGGGGCACGTACACGTCACTGTCCTAGACACAAGGGAATTATACATTAGTACATGTCAGAAACATTGGGAGGGACCCACACCAGTCACCCCCAAAGGGTACAGACATTATCTCTCAATAACAGTAATGTCACTGAAAACAACCACTGAAAACAGGGCATTTCCACTGAAAATATCAGACCTGCTTCTGGTGGAGGTGATAGCATGTAAGGCTCCATGTCCACCAAAAATATGCCATCGAAAACAGACCCAGTGGATCTGGTGGGCTATTTTCGATAGAGGTTCAGGGCATTCCAACTATTTTGGGGCTTTTCGGCTCGGGCCTGATTGCTAGGATTTATTCGATGGAGTTTGTATGGGATGTTCCAAGCATCATTCTAAGCCAAAAAATTCCAATTCCATCGATCCATTTGGGAGATTGCCAGGATTTATTCTATGGAGTTGGTCTTTTGGCATTACATGTTGCCGGAGCTCACTAGGCTTGGTTCGAGCTCGGCAACAACACCAGGAGGGTAAAACACTCATCCTATAACCTTAACATGGTTTGTGCATCAAGATTCCATCCATAACTAGCCCTACTTAGGTCAAAATGAAGAGAGAGAATGGTATGGGAGATTGTACTTACCTCTGATAGCGATTCTGACAACAAGGCGGCAGTTGGCACCAATGTAGGCCTCCAACCCCTTCTTCTTCCTCTTCTTCTTCTTTCTTCTCCTCTTTCTCTCCTCTCTTACATTGGGCACAAGGGAATGAGAAAATGAATCCTCATTTCCCAACTTATAATTTAAGTGGGCCTTAGGGTCTGTTTGGTCTGGACCTCTTTTGAACCAATCGGGTTAAAATGAATTTCGGGGCACTAGGACCCACAAACTTCGATCCATAAAGTGCCAACATCATGAGAAAGGTTTGGAGGATGATTTGAGATCATCCAGAGTCATTTACGATGCCAGTGGTGGGAACCACGGGCATCAGAACCTCGACAGCAGCCTGTCAACCCTCCAAAAATAGGCACCGGATCCAATCCCAGGCTGCTTCTGATGGCTTAATTCTAGTGGTTAGTTTGCTGTCTTAACAACTTACTGTCCCAGGGTTGGTCTCGCATGGGTGGTTACCCTTGGACATGCTTAAGGTTTTTTAGCAATTTTGATGCGTGTTGAAAATCAAGTGTGGGGAGTCGGGTCACTTACTGTCTGGGATCAGAAGGTATATATCCCCTCCAGTTAGATAGGCACGCGATGCACAAACATGTGGGGTCATCCCTACCCCTTCGGCAATACACAACCACGAGCCAAAATTCGATCATACTTTCGATCTCCGATCCGAGGCCTATCACAAAAATTTCAAGTTAGACCGGTTAGGGCATGGGTGGAACATCACCCCCACCTTACAAGAGTTCCATCCTCGAAATTGAATATACCTAGAAAATCAAACAATCTAGGGTATTGCTTCATCATTTTATCTTCTTGTTCCCAGGATGCTTCCTGTTTGGGGTGGTTCATCCATTTCACTTTGATGAAGGAAACAGTGCGGTTATGAAGAATATGGTCTTTCCGAACAATGATCTTCTTTGGATACTCCACGTAGGCAAAATCCTCATCCAACTCACGGGGTATGTAAGTCAAGATGTGAGTGGGGTCGGGGATGTACTTTCTCAACATAGAAACATGGAAGACATCATGTGTACCCTCCAACTCTGGTAGTAAAGCAATCCGATAAGCTACCAGTTCGATCCTCTCCAGTACATCATATGGTCCCATAAACCTTGGACTAAGCTTTCCCTTATTGCCGAACTGCATTACCCCTTTAACTGGGGAGATCTGCAAGAACACCTTGTCTCCAACACCAAACTCCAGATGCTTCCTCCTAACATTCTTATAACTTTTCTGCCTGGACTGAGTTACCTTGATCCTTTCTCTGATCACATTCACCTTCTCACTTTTAGCCTATATCAAGTATGGACCCAAAATATGCCGCTCACCAACCTCATCCTAATAGAGTGGAGTTCGACACTTTCTGCCATACTGTGCCTCGAATGGGGACATTCTAATGGTGGCATGATAACTGTTGTTGTAGAAGAACTCAATAAGGGAAATGTGCTTATCCCAACTATAACTCATATCTAAGGCACATGCTCGGAGTAGGTCCTCCAATGTCTTAATAGTCCTCTCTGATTAACCATCGGTCTAAGAGTGAAAGGCAGTGCTGAAAGCCAACTGTGTGCCCATAACCTTTTGCATACATATCCAGAACTTAGAAGTGAACCTGGGATCTCGATCAGAGATGATACTAACTGGTACACCATGCAACCTGATGATGTTATCGACATATAACTTGGTCAACTTGTCCATAGAAAATGTGTTCTTGATTGGGATAAAGTGAGCTACCTTAGTCAAGTGGTCCACAACAACCCAAATGGCTTCCATACCCTTCTATGTACGAGGTAGGCCTGTGACGAAGTCCATGGTAATATTCTCCCATTTTCACTCAGAAATAGGCAGGGACTGCAATAACCCAGGAGGCCTCTGTCTCTCAGCCATGACTTGCTGGCATGTGAGGCATCTAGACACATGTGTGGCCACATGATTTTTCATTCCTTTCCACTAGTAGGAGCTTTTGAGGTCCTTGTACATTTTAGTGCTACTGGGGTGAATGGAGTATGGAGAGCTATGTGCCTCTCTCAAAACTGTCTCTTAAATTACCATCACTAGGCACACACAACCTACCTTTAAACTTGAGAATTCCGCTTTTAGTTATAGAGAAATTCGAGTCCTTTTGGGTTCCTTCCTGGCATTTTGCTATCAGCTTCTGCAACTTTGCATCAGTAACCTAAGCTGTAATGATCCTATCCACCAGACTAGGTTGCACCACCAATGCAGATAGTGACAAAGTGACACCATCTACTAATAGCTCCAAGTCTAGTTTCCTAGCCTCCTTTAGGAGATACTCATTGGTGGTCAGTGATGCAAGAGTCAGTGACTAGGATTTTCGACTAAGTGCATCGGCTACCACATTGGCCTTTCTTGGGTGATAGTGGATAGTACAATCATAATCCTTCATCAGCTCTAACTAATGCCTTTGTCTCATGTTAAGATCTTTTTGGGTGAAGAAGTACTTGAGGCTCTTATGGTCATTGAAGATCTCACTCTTCTCACCATACAGGTAGTGTCTCCAGATTTTCAGTGCAAAAATCACAGCTGCCAACTCCAAATCATGGGTGGGGTAGTTCTTCTCATAATCCTTCAACTGACGGGATGCATAAGCAATGACTTTACCATGCTGAATCAATACATAACCTAATCCCAGCTTGGAGGCATCACTATAGATAACCATACCACCTGTATCGGTCGAAATAGTCAAAACTAGAGCTGATACCAACTTTTTCCTTAGCTCCTTAAAGCTCTTCTCCCAAGCATCAGACCACTTAAATTTTACACCCTTTTATGTGAGTCGGGTCCTCGGAGTGGCAATGCGAGAGAAGTTCTCAATAAACCTCCTGTATTATCCGACCAATCCCAGAAAACTACGTACGTCTGCTACACTCTTGGGAGTCTCCCATTTTAGAACTACCTTCACCTTGCCTAGGTCAACCTCTATACCCTTATCTGAAATAATGTGGCCTAGGAATGCCACCTGTGATAACCAAAACTCGCACTTGCTGAATTTGGCATAGAGTTACTTCTCCCTCAGTCGTTGTAGTACTAACCTCAGGTGAACAGCATGTTCCCCGTACTCCTGGAGTAGACCAAAATATCATCAATGAATACAATCACAAACTTGTCTAAGACATCCTAAAATACCCGGTTCATCAAATCCATAAATGCAGCTGGTGCATTGGTCAACCCGAATGGCATCACTAAGAATTCATAATGTCCATACCTTGATCTAAAGGCCGTCTTACTGACATCACTATCCTTGATCTTGAGCTGGTGGTAGCCCGATCTGAGGTCAATCTTGGAAAATACCTTCGCACCCTGCAACTGATTGACTAAATTGTCTATCCTTGGCAAGGGATACAGGTTCTTGATGGTTAGCTTATTAAGCTCCTGGTAATTAATGCACAATCTCATACTTTCTTCTTTCTTCTTGACGTACAATATCGACGCTTCCCATGGGGATACACTAGGTCTAATGAATCCCTTCTTCAGAAGGTGTTGAAGTTGCACC
Organism: Macadamia tetraphylla; assembly: GCA_022985045.1. Lineage (NCBI taxonomy): Eukaryota > Viridiplantae > Streptophyta > Magnoliopsida > Proteales > Proteaceae > Macadamia > Macadamia tetraphylla. The sequence goes on from CM040965.1 coordinate 21,870,059, forward strand.
TGTAATTCCTTCAATTCTGAGGGGCCCATATGGTAAGGGGCTTTTGACACTGGTGCTGAGCTGGGGAATAGGTCTATAGCAAACTCTGTCTCCCGGTCCAGGGGCAAACCTGCCAAGTCATCTGAGAATACATCAAAAAATTCCCTCACCACATCAAGCTCGGTCAATAGCCTAATCTCTATCTCAGTATCCATCATAGATACTAAGTAGCCTTGACATGCCTTATCCAGTAGCTTCTTCATCTGGAGCGCGGATATGATACTCTTCTTGGCTTTCTTGGGTTTATCCCCTTGGAATACAAACTCATCATCATCACGAAGTCTGAAAATGATAGTCTTCTCTGCACATAGCACACTGGCTCTGTATGTGGACAACCAGTCCATTCCTAATATCACATCGAAGTTGGTCATATCCAACTCAATCAAGTGAGCATTCAACTCATGATCACCTATGGTCACTGGGCAAGGCTTATAAACATAGATCAAACCCACTACACTTCCTGTATGGGTGCTCATAGCCAAACATTGAGTCAGTCCCTTGGGTGGAATGCTCATCTTCTTCACAAATGTTGGTGTCACGAATGAATGCGAGGCTTCTGAGTCAAATAACACTTGTGTGGGCAATAATAATATCAATAATGTACCTGTCACTACACCGGGTGCAGCCTCAGCATCTTCTGCAGTCATAGAAAATACTCTGCCCTGTGGTCTCTGGCCTTGTGGGGGTTGTGCTAGCTTAGGGGCTGAATATGTCTGCTGGAGTCTAGGTGGCATAGTGTAGGGTGCATCACCTGGCCTTCGGTGGGGGCATGTCCTCGCCGTGTGGCCCGACTGATCACAATAAAAGCATCTCGGGCTTGATCCCATAGATTGAGACAAAGCATTAAATCGAGAGGACTGAGAAGTTTGACGAGCTTCAGGCTTCCTAAACTGCACTGAAGTTGGGTTGCCACAGGGCACTCAGAAAGGTTTGCTGCCTCCCCTAGAATCAGTAGATCCCATTGGCCTCTTTCTCGTTCCTTGCTGAGCTGTGTAGTTATCCCTATACCGGTCTTCAATAGACTTGGCCACTTAGACCATCTCAGCATAGGTTTGCAGTTTCAACCCCACAATGGTTGACCCAATACCTGGCCTCAACCCTTTCTCAAACTTCTTCACCTTGGCTCTATCACCTCTAAGATGCTCAGGAGCAAGATGGAATAGCTCCTCGATGCATTGCTGATACTCGAGCACAGACTAGGATCCTTAAACCAACTGAGAGAACTCATTCTCTCTCCTATCCCAAAAGCTTTCTGGAAAATAGTTCTCAAAGAAGGCCACTTTGAAGTCTGTCCAAGTAGGGTTCGGGTTATTAGCCCTCAGAATGCACTCCACCAATCATCCGCTTCATTCTGTAACTGATAGCCCGCACACAAATTTTTCTGCTCATCAGTGCAGCCCATCCGTCTAAAAACCTTCTCCATTTCACCAATCTATCTTGATGGATACAATGGGTCTTGGCCCACCTTTAAGAAGCATGGGGGCCTAAGCCGTTAAAACTTCTCCATCATTTTTGTTAAGTCTGTCTTGCCCTCTACATGGGCTTGAGCTTGTTCCGGCATCAGGTCTCACACATGCCCATACACTTGTGCCCCACCAGATGTTTGAAGGGTAGCCAATCCAATGGGTGTTGGAATGGGTGCCGGTGGAGTAGGAGGTGCAAGCGATGCATTGTAGGCTTCCATTGCTGCTTGGAATCTATTATCGATCCTGGCCATAAACTGGTTTTGCCTTTCTTCCACTTCCCGCATCATGTTATTCATGATTGATGCCACATCCTGGGCTATAAGTACAAGTGGAGCTGGAGGCTCATTGCAGGGTCTACCCTGATTTCGTGTAGGGGAAGCGGGAGGCGATGGGCATGATTGGGATCAGGATCAGGTGTTTCAACGTGACATGATTCTTGTGAAGGAATCCGATTAGTGCACATGTATAAACAAGGTTGCATGTAATTGGAACACATGCACGCATAGTGGGTCCCACACGTATACAATAGGAAAAATTAGGGTTAGGACATACTTAAGTGGGGTCCACATGTATTAAGATTCGATCACACACGTATCCCAAAGGGGTACCCCATTAAAGTAACCAAATAAAATCTTAGATTTTAAAAATAAAAATAATTTTTTTTTCAAAAAGTCCACCAAAAATAGGGGTCATATCACTGAAAATATGGTTTAATTCACCGAAAATATCAGTGTTATTTCTGGTGAACTAAACAGAGCTCAATTGGACTTTTTATTTCACCGGAAAGCGACACTGGATTCATGCCCATTGTTTCCGGTGGGCTATTTTCGGTGGATTCAACATGTTTATATATAGGCTCGAGTCTTGGTTCTTTTACACAAAACCCTATTTTCTCTTGTGGGAAAGGTGTGGAAACGGCCAAGAAGTATTTTGCTACCCATTCCCTACCTTCCTCTAGCTATTTCACAATCGATCGACGTCGCATTAGCATCCAAGGTATGTTTCTCCTCTCTGTAACCCAGTTTTGTGATTATCTTCTCTGTGAGTTTTGCATTCAGCCATTTAAATAGGTTTTCCATTCCAAATCCTTAGGAATCATCTTGCAATGATGTCTGGACGCCATGTACGTACTTGACATGCTCTTATACAAGAGGAGTAAGACATCGCCGATTAGTTCAACCCAATCCTGTTTCGCTCTGTGGTTGAGAGAGACCGTTGGAAATTCTTTGAGCATCGCAACATTGACCTGGGTGCGACTTCCACGTGTTCCGTCTTCATCAACGGTTTGAGGAGATCAGGTGGTCCCGCATCCTGAAACCTAACAAATACTACTACCCACATTGGTCAGGCTATTCTACTCCAACATTGAATGCATGAACCAGGGTACCGAAGAGATGCAAATCACATCCTATGTAAAGGGGGTGGATATCTCCTTCGACATAGGGCAGCTGGCCAATATTTTGATGATCAGCAATGCAGGTGATCTAGTGTACTGCCCACCTCAGACTCTAGCCTATAACTTCTAGAGTCCCGATACCCTTCAAGAGGTAGACAATATGCTAACTAAGGAGGCCAGTGGATGGGATCGCATAGTCAAATACCTTGCCACTCTGAAGGTTGTCTGTCAGGCGATCGGTGAAAGTCCTCCCCACCTGTGGGCACTACGATGAGGTATCCGTATTGCATGCCTTTGTGACTTACTGCGTATACATGGGGGTACAGATATGTCTTCCTTACCTCCTAATGTGGACCATGGTAATTCGATCTGAGGGGCTGGATCGCCGAGTTGGGAACCTATGCTACGGGAGGATATTGACTGACATCTTCTATCACTTTGAGGTGGACTTATAGGGTGAGGCATGCTTGGGTGAAGAGGTCACAGACTTCAACCATGATTCTCTGAGGAAGATGACCATAGATCTACTGGAGGTGACTCCTATTCCAGGAGAGGGTCAGTAGCCTATGGAGGTAGAGGGTGGTGGTGTTAGTGATGTTGGTGGTGCAAGAGGAGAAGCTGCTGGGGTTGGTGGGACTCCACCACCTAATCCCCATGCTATGGGTTCGATGGTGGCTTCTACTCTCAGAGTACTAACGGTGTGAGGCCTTACAGTCTCAATGATGTTATGTTCCGTCTAGATACCACTATATCACTGGAGAGGAGCATAGATGGCTGCCTTGAGAGCATGGACAGGACTTATTATCTTATGGACGATAAAGTGGCCTACCTAGAGGCATAGATGCAGGCGATGGTCTTCCATCTCGGTATTCTGGTGCCTCCCTCAGCAACGTATGGTCTGAATATGGCTCAGGGTCAAGGACAAAACTAGCAGTAGCAGTGGCAAGAGCAGCAAGAGTAGTGGCATATTGGCCACTGTAGCTTTTAGGGTTTTCATGTTTTATTTGAGTTTGGTGTGTTAGGTTTAGTTGAACTTTTATGTTATGTCATTTGCTTCAATTGTTTAATTTCTTAAACTTAGGCTAGTTAGGATTTCCTACTTTCAGTACTTTATTTTCTTATAAAATGTGTAAGTTGTGTATTCAAATTCTCAATTATAATGAAATGGCTTCAACACCTATGCTTGTCTCTTACTTGTGAAATTTCTATTATTGTTGTCTTAAGATTTTTATTTAATCCTAATTTTTCCAAAATCATGGTTTGGCTAAGATTGTGAGTTAAGGCAGAGCATCGTGCTCTGATACCATAGCTGTCACGCCCCATTCCTGGTAGACCCAACTTGCCATTAGGAATACCGACAGTGTAAGTAAGACACGTACCTGTCTTACAACCTACTAGGATCTCTGGTAGCAGTACCTTAACATTTTTACAGTCTCATACCACGAATCAACATAAGCAATGGAATCAAGTATAGTAGCAGAATCATAAATACGATGTGGAAACATCTAATGATAATATAATAGCAATAACCGAATTATTCTGTTACATTCATCCATGACATATGATATAATCTCAAAAAAATATACAACCCATAGTTATACCCAAAAATATCACAATATGATATACAATCTCACGGTGCGATCTAAGGACAGTGGTCGCAAGCACAGTCTTGATCGTGCTCTCCCGCTTTGGGCATCCACCAGTCGCTTAGACCATACTCCGACCAAGAAGACACTAGGTCACCAGCCATTGGCACCATGGTATCTGTGTCATCATCTAAAAAGGGGTGTATGCGGGGGGTGAGCTTTCCAACTCGCTCAGTGAGAGATGGGGTCAAGCACATCCAAGAAAGACAATAGTAGTAGTAATTTATGATGCATGATTGTGAAATTAAACACATAGTCCATAATGCTCATAATGCAGTTCATTTGTTTATTATCCACCTAACAATACAAACTAAGTCTAGTAAATGCTACTACGATGCATTAGGCTGTATCCCTCGTCTTGGAAATGACATCGACTATGCAGTGATACAAACCCTAGCCGTGATTAGAAGCTTGCCGATCCCCGTATGCATCCAAGGGTCACCTAGCAAACCCCTGATAACCCCCTCCTAAAATTCACGGCATCGATAACACATCGGCCACGCCGGACAGATTCCTGCCTCCGACAACAATCACATCGTACCGCGGGATTGGCACTTCGAAAAGGCACATCAAACATACCACAATGGGTTACCCAACACCTCAATCGTTGCTGGTAAGGGTGCATAGCATAGGGAGTGATACCTAACCATATATATACTACATGCCTTTATAATGATACAATTAGTATGGATTACATGATACCGGAGAGATCTCGGCCACAAAGTGTAATCCATCTCCAAATACAATCCTTGGGTACACAATACTAGCGAAATCTTGGCCACAAAGTGTAACCCATGACCGTTTACCTAATCTAATATGCAAATATCAATTGAGTATGGACTACGCAACACCGGCAAGACCTCGGCCACGAAGCGTATCAATTTCCAAATCCAGTCCCTAGGTTCACGATACCAACGAGACCTTGCTACAACTAACTCTAATGCACATAATCAATGCATGAATGTAACATACATACCATAATCATGGCACCGGTACCACCTTGGCCATGCTGTATTCCATCTCACACACACACACATCCAAATACACGGTGATCACGATATCGGTACCACTTCGATCACACCGGATCCCGTCATACATTTCCATATAATTCATATCAAAATCATAAAATGACAATGTAGCATATCATAATCGTATTTGAATAATTATAATTAAACATATATTTCTAAACATGTGAGCAATTTAATGATAATAAACATTTTAGAAATAAACACAGTCCATCCCTCACCTGTTTTATGATCGGGTGTGTTTGAGTCCAAGTATGGCCACCGGTCGATCAATTCAATTCTGGATTCACGTGCACATCATTATCCTAGACACAAGAAAATTGTACATCAGTACATGTCAGAAACATCCAGAAGGGCCCACACAGGTCACCCCCAAAGGATATAAACATTGTCTCCCAATGACAGTAATGTCACAGGAAACAACCACCGAAAAATGGGTATTTCCACCGGAAATATCAGACCTGCTTTTGGTGGAGGTGACAGAGAGCACATAAGACTCCATGTCCACTGGAAATATGCCACCGAAAACAGACCTAGTGGATCTGGTGGGCTGTTTCCAGTGGAGGTTCAGGGTATTCCAACTATTTTGGGGCTTTCTAGCTCAGGCCCGATTGTCGAGATTTGTTCCATGGAGTTTGTAGTGGATGTTCCTAGCATCATTCTAAGCTAAAAAAATTTCAATTCCACTAAGCCGTTTGGGAGATTCATCGATCAAACGATCAAAACCCTAGTTGGTCTTTTGGCATTACATGTTGCTGGAGCTCACCAGGCTTGGTTCGAGCTCGGCAACAACACCAGGAGGGTAGAACACTCATCCTACAATATTAACATGGTTTTTACATCAATATTCCATCCATAACTAGCCCTACTTAGGTTGAAATGAAGAGAGAGAGTGGTATGGGAGGTTGTACTTACCTCCGACAGCGATTTCGGCAATAAGGTGGCAACCGGCACCAAGGTAGGCCTCCAACCCCTTCTCCTTCCTCTTTTTCTTCTTTCCTCTCCTCTTTATCTCCTCTCCTATGTTGGGTACAATGGAAATGAGGAAATGAATCCTCATTTCCCAACTTATAACTTAAGTGGGCCTTAGGGTCTGTTTGGTCTAGACCTCTTTTGAAACAATCGGGTTAAAATGAATTTTGGGGCACGAGGACCCACACACTTAGGTCCATAAAGTACCCACATCATGAGAAATGTGTGGTGGATGATTTGAGATCAGCCAGAGTCATTTATGATGCAAGTGACGGGAACCACGGGCATCGAAACCTCAACAGCAGCCTATCAATCCATCGAAAATAGGCACCAAATCCAGGCCCTGGTTGCTTCCGATAGCTTGTTTTTGGTGGTCAAGATAGATTGTTGTCTTGACAACTTGTTGTCCCAAGGTTGGTCTCGCACGGGTGGTTACCCTTGGACATGCTCAAGGCTTTTCGGTAATTTTGATGTGCGCCGAAAATCAAGTGTGGGGAGTTGGGTTACTTACCATCTGGGATCGAAAGGTATGAATCCCCTCCAGTTAGATAGGCACATGATGCATGAATATGTGGGGTCATCCCTACCTCTTCGCCAATGTGCAACCGCGAGCCAAAACTTGATCGTACTTCTGATCTCTGATCTGAGGCCTGTCACAAAAATTTCAAATTAGAACGGATTAGGGCATGGGTGTAACAGTATGAGGATAATGTGAAATGGTGTGGGCATTGTAAACGTGTAGGCAGAAGAAAATTGACGATAAGAAGCAGTGTATGGACAATGTTGTAGTTGTGGCTGGTACGGTGTTTGTGGAAGATGGAGTTGACTCGGCTGGGGTGAACTTGGTTAGAGAGATTCCTAATTTGAATGGGTATCCACTTCATGCGCATTATACTATTTCCAATTGTGGAATTTCTCAAGATCTGGTGGAAGGGGGAGGAATCCAAATTTGTTTGGAATCTTCTAAATTGAGTCCCAACAATTTAGGAAATGAGGTTGTCTCGGATGAGATAGGCATAGCTGGGGATTTTCAAAATTTGATGGATAAGGAGGTGTCCAGTAGGGCTGATTCAGGTTTGGAATATGGGTCTTCAGAAGGTGACTCGGTTCTCCTTTGTCCGCCCATTGAGGAAAGGGCTAGTCGTTTGGCGGTTGGGGTGGTGTGTAGTGTTCCTGGTTATAAAAAATGGGTACACTACTCGGCCTAAAAGGGTGGCGGCGATCCTTGGTCATGGTCACGGTCACGGTGGTGCTATCTAGTATGGGAGGTAGTTACCAACCTTGGAGGGGCCACAGGAGGAAAATATTGTGTCCTCATTGCCTGTCACAAAGTGCTCAAGGGGGGTAGTCTCAATTGTCCACTTGGAGGTGAGTGTAGTGGACAGGGAAGTGGCCTTGATGGAGAAAGACACAGGAGGGAAGGCTATGAGTGGTAAGTAAAAGAAGAAAGGTGGTGGATAGGATAAGAAGTCTGACAAAGTTACCTCTTCAAAACAGTGACCAATGCATGTTTTTTTGGAACATACATGGTGTGAGGAAGGTCACTAGTAAAAGGGCTTTACATATGATGTTGAGGGAGCATAATCCGAATGTGCTATGCTTGACTGAACTGTTGGTTCAAGTAAGTAGATTTCTAGCTTTATTCTTTAATAAGTTATGGTATGCAATCGACTTTTTCGTAATTTTAGGAGAATAAAGCTCCTAATTTATGGATAATATGGAAGAGCGGTATTCCTCGCCCTGTAGTATCTGCTATGTCAGAGCAACATATTTCAATTGTTTATGATTGGCTTTGTAACAAGATAGATCTATCTTTCGTTCATGCTAGCTCATTTAAAGTGGTACGTCATCAATTATGGTTGGAGTTAGAGTCACAGGAAACATCTGTGATTCCTTGGTCTGTAATTGGGGACTTTAATGCCACATTGGTTTCAAATGAAACAAGGGGGCCAAGGAATTTTAATCTCAGTTCGGCAACTAAATTTCATGCAATGGTTGATGCATGTTTGCTATTCCCTGTTTCTTCTTTTGGCAAAACATTCACCTGGACAAATAATAGGAGGGGTCATGTTGCAGCAATGTTGGATCAGAGTTTCTGCAATGAAAAATGGATTGACTTCTTCAAAAATATTGCGCAACATGTATTATTGAGTTCTGTGTCAATCATACTCCTCTATTAGTGGTCTCTGATGCTATTCTAAATCCGAAAATCATTCCTTTTTGTTTCCACGATTTTTGGATGAAAAATGATATGCTTTCCTCAGTAGTTGAGGAGCCTTGGAAGGTGTAGCTTAGGGGAGACCTGATATATGTTCTTGCTTAGAAGCTGAATGTTGTAAAGGGGAATTTATGAGCTTGGGCTTGAGTAACTTTTTCAAATCTGAATGAGGAGGAGTAGAAAGCTACGCTGGAATTGAAAAAGGTCTAGGAATCTATTGAGGAGTTAGGGATGTCTGATGAGCTTTTCAATAAAGAGGCTAATGCAAAGACAAGCTTACTGATAGCCAGTCGAATGCAAGAGAAACTATGGTCGAAAAAAGCCAAGTTGAGATGGGTGAAAAATGGAGACTGCAATTCAAGGGTTTTTCATCTTTTTGTGAAGCTAAGGAGAGCTAGAAATCAAATTTCCCCTTTAAAGAGGGAGGATGGCTCCTAGGTAATGGACCAACAGGGAATAGCAGAATACATTTCCTATTATTTTGAGAAGTTCCATGAAGCTTCTCCAGTTACAGAGCACCATAATCTGCTAGAATGTGATCCCAGGGTGTTGACAAATGAAGATGTTCATAGGTTGGAAGCTATTTCAGGCAGGGAAGAGATAATGCAAATGATGTGGGATTTGGATCCTGATAGCTCTCCAGGCTCTGATGGATTTCTAGGAGTTTTCTTCAGAAAATGCTGGGAGATTGTGGGAGGGGATTTTTGCAAGGCAGTGTTTTATTTCTTTTTGGTGGGGAAGCTACCAAAAGGGATAAATGATTGCTTTATTTCCTTAATCCCAAAAGTTGAGGGTGCTTCATCATTGGACAAGTACAGGCCTATATGTATAGGCAATTTGTTTTTGTAAAGTCTTAACAAAAATAATGTATTCCAAGATTATGAGCTTCCTACCGAGACTTGTTTCTGAGGAGCAAGGAGCCTTTCAGAAGGGTAAGATTATCTCACAAAAATAATGTATTCCAGGATTATGAGCTTCTTGCCAAGACTTGTTTCTGAGGAGTAGGGAGCCTTTCAGAAGGGTAAGATTATCTCTACAAATATAAGTTTGGCATCTGAGTTGGCTAATCTAATGTACTCGACAGTGAGTGGTGGTGGTATGGGTTTGAAGTTAGATGCTCAAGAGACTTATGATATCTTGTCATGAATTCCTTTCTTTTACACTGAAGAAGTTTGGTTTTTCTGCTAAGTGGATCTCCTGGATTTAGCTTCTTTTGAGTTCTTCTAGAATTTCAATGTTAGTGAATGAAGGTCCAATGGGCTTCTTTCCAGTGGGCAGAGGTCTGAGATAGGTTGACCCAATCTCTCCCATCTTGTTTATATTGGAAGCGGAAGTCTTGTGCAGGGGGCTGAAGTTGATGGTTAGTGAAGGAAAGTTGAACTCTCTTCTTGGGCCTATAGGTGTGTCCATTCCTTCCCATTTATTTTTTGCAAATGATATTTTTATATTGATGAATGAATCTACAAAGTATGTAAAAAATCTCCAGTGTCTTCTAGATATATATCAAGCCTTTTTTGGGAAAAAATTTAATTTAGAAAAAAGCAGCTCATTCTTTGGGAAGGCTGCACCTCATAGGAAGTAATTCATTAGTGCTTATTTGGGTGTTCAATCGGCAAGGGTTCAAACCAAGTACTTGGGTGTGGAAATTTTTAAGAGTAGAGTATGAACAAATCATGTTTTACAACAGATGGACAATATAAAAAGAAGGTTAGCTGGTTGGAAGGGGAAATTCCTCTCTCTGGCTGGAAGAGTGGAGTTGGTGAGATCAATGATCTCTAGCATTCAATCCACAATTTCGCAGTTTATTGGTAGCCAAAAAATTCTATAAAAATGTTGGAAAGGTGGATGTGTAACTTTATCTGGTCTGGTGATATGGAGGTGGCAAAGAAAATTGTGGTGAAATGGGATGAAGTTTGCAAACCAAAACAGGAGGGGGTTTGGGTATTCAAAGACTGGGAGATGTGAATTTTGCATGCTTATCAAAATTGGCTTGATAAATAAAGCATGAAGACACCTCCGTGAGTAAATCTTCTGAGCTCGTTTCCTCAAAGCTGGTGGCTCCCTTAAGTCAGGTCATTTATCCTCCTCTATTTGGACCGGTATCAAGACGGTATGGATTTTCGTGGCTTCTAATGAACAATGGATGGTAGACAATGGTCAGAAAATCTATTTTTGGACAAATGGTTGGCTGGGCCAAGCTTCCATTGAAGAGAGGCCTAACTTTGATTGGGGATTATTTGTGAATCTAAAGGCCAAAGTTTCAGATTTTATTCAAAATTTTAGATGGAATTTCCCTCAAGTGGACTCGGTTTTCGTGGCTGAGTTTTTTGAGCAAGCAAAGTCCATCCATATTTCAAATATGGAAAATGTGTGTCATTGGCGTCCATCCACGGGGGGAATCTTTACAATGAAATCAGCTTGGGAGAATAGTAGAAGAAGGTCACCTAAGGTGGGTTGGTCATCTTTATTATGGCAGTCCTCAATTCAACCTCGTCAAGTTGTTTTTGGCTGGAGGTTGATAAAGAATAAGTTAGCACTAAATGATAATGTGGAAAGGATGGGGATCCCATTGTCTTCCTGGTGTGAGTTATGTGGCTAGGCGAAGATATCTAAAAGTTATGTCTTCTATGAGTGTAGCTTTGCCTGCTCGGTGTGGAGGCCTAGTTTTTCAGGAGATGATCATTTGATTTTATGGTGGAAACTCCAACCGAAATCAGTGACTTTGAAAAGAGTGTGGCAATAGGTTTTTGTGTTGATTCCATTTTTCATTTGGATGGAGAGAAATTCTAGGCTCTATGAAGGAGTTAGCAACCCTGTGAAGGTATGCTTTGCAAGGGTAAAAAATTAGATACATTGTAAAACTTTGGCTCATACAGGAGTGACTGTATCAATTGAAGATCTGGTGTGTGCAAGATGGTTGGGTTTTTCAGGGGTGCAGTAGAAGCGTAGAGAAATTATTGAGATTTTTTGGTGTACTCCTCCGATAGGCTGGATGAAATTAAATACAAATGATTGCTCTTTGGGAAATCCTGTGAAAGCAAGTGTGGGTGATGTTTTTTGGAATGAGAAGGCGGAGGTGGTCTCAAACTTTAGGGAATATCTTAGAGTCTGAAAAAATTTTAAAGCTGAATTCCTGGCAATAATTTAAGGAATTGAGAATGCAAAAAGATTAGGGGTGCAGAGGCTATGGATTGAATGTGACTCGGTTGCGCTGGTTTTTCTTTTGTTGAAAAAGAAAATACCATAGATTGTGCATCAAAGGTGGATAAATTGTATGTCTTATCTTGAAGGGGTGGAGTAGAAGATCATTCACTATTACCGTGAAGCCAATTCAATCGTTGATTTCTTGTCAAAGTCAACTGCTTGATTTGAAGCTTCTTTCCCAATGAGTTCTTGGCCAACCTTGGTCAAGTTGGACTTGGATACGGATGCCGCGGCTCGTCCAATATATAGGCTTCAGTTGCCTGGCTTTAAGTGATTTCTCTCTAGGGGAGGAGTGTTGGTTCGATGTCTTGATTTGCTGATGGCAATGATGAAGGTGGATTATGTTCATCCCCGCTCTCCTCTTTTTCTTGTGTTCTTAGGTGTTTCTTAGCCTTTGTTTACACTATTTTTATTCTTTTTTTTTTTTTTTAATACAATTGAATTTCTAGCAAAAAAATAAACACCCCCTAAAGCCAGAACTAACTACACAAAACCTTAAGCCAAACGATATCAGGGATGTGAAATGTTATATTTTGCCGACGTTTTAGCAAGAAAATCTTCAACTAAATTTGCCTTTTATAACAATGAGTGATTTTTCAAAAAATTAAATTCAAGAAAGGAAGCAAAACACACCACCGCTGACGATAAAACCATAGCAACACCCCCTTGGAGAGGAAGAGCACCACAGCAACTGAATCACATTCTACCCATAGATGCTGAACATCCATGATTTTTGCCTGCTCCAAGCCTTCTGTCACTGCCAGAAATTCTAATTCAAAATTGGTCTTAACACGTATAGGCACTTTGTAATTTCCCATAACCTCAAAATTGGTCTTAACACCTGCCCTCCCTGGATTACCAGGCAAACAGCCACCAGTGTTCACTTTTATCCAATCCTCCTCCAGAGCACATCAAAATATTTCATACCATTCCCGAGGCCTTCGATTTGAAATCTGAAACCCAAGACTCCTAGCTCATATAAGATCTGAAAAAGATAAGTATTTCCCTGAAATACAATAAGATTGTGAACTTATCTCATTCCGAACCATTGCAAAGCATTGCTCAGCTTATCTATGAATCCCATCATGAAGTCTTGAATTCCTCTCCAACCATACAAATAAAGGAACTAAGATCAAATCCGACAGCCACACTGACTTGAAGGAAATATTTTTCCCATTAGACTTCCACCAAGGCAACAAATGCTCCAGTCCATCAAGCCAACCAAACCCTCCCAAAACAGTCATAGAATTTCTTCCAAAGAAAAGTGGAAATATGACACTGGAAAAAAATGTGAAGGAAAGACTCCTCAGCCAAACCACATAAAACACACCAGGAAACGAGAGAAATGCCTTTCCTTTTAACCATATCATCGGTTGGAATTTTCCCTTTCATCAATCTCCACCCTAAGATAGCCTACAGTGGCTGAATCTTGATCCTCCAAACTATAGAATGCCACCCAATAGAAGGGGATGAGCGACGAATCACCTCTTAAGCCAAATTGATCGAAAACATTCTCAAAGAAGACAGACACTAATGACACACATCCTTCTCAGCCGCAACATTATTGATTTTTTGGCCAATTCAAAACAATATGAGAAGAAAAGAGATTCAGCCCTTGGAAAATTGAATATCCGTTGACAATAATATCTGAAACCATAGAGGAAGCACCATTCCAATACTCATCATCCATACCTAACAAAACCACTATGGGAGAATTCCCCAGCCATTTATTGTACCAAAAAATTATCTTCTTCCCATTTCACACCATCCACTGAATGTTATCTGATACAATATTCCAAACTTTTTTCAAGCCCGACCAAATGGAAGACATTCTATAACCACCATTCAGAGAATCATTCTTATTAAAAAATTGAGCTCAAAAAAAGTTTTTCCATAACATAATCTTTATTCTTGATTTGCCACACCAGCTTACATAAACGAAGCACTTCACATATTTCAACCTTCTGATGCCCAAGCCATCCTCCTGCTTCGGTTTGCACACTTCCACTCATTTAACCACAATTTTCTTGGGCACTTCCATATCCCTGACTATGTGAAATTCGGAACCCATCATTCTATTATCTTCACAACTGATTCAGGCCATCATAATACTGAAAAGTTATGAATAGAGATGCCTGAAATACAGATTTTACCAACTCCACGCGATCCGCCATAGATAAAAGCTTACTTTTCCACCCTGCCAGCCTACCTTTTATCTTATCAACCAATGGGAGCAAGTGGGATTTATTAACACGACCCTTGAAAATTTTCACTCCTAAACACTTTGTCGGGAGAGAGGCCGCTTGAATTCCCAAGCATTCACTGATGACCTTCTTCTTATGAGGTGCCACCTTACTAATGAAATTCTTACTTTTATCCAAGTTGATTTTCTGACTGCGAATCGTGATACTTAGAGAGGAAACTATGAAGATTTCTAACATAACGAGCCAATCCATTCATAAAAATGAAAATATCATCAGAAATAAGAGATGAGATGGAATAGAAATACCTCTTGGTCTAGAAAGGGATTTTAATTTTCCAAGGCACTTCAAACCTCTATAGAGCACCTCTTTAGCCACAATAGAAAGAAGAGGAGATATTGGATTCCCTTGCCTCAGATCATGAGTAGCCCCAAAATATCCAACATGACCTCCATTAACTAGAATCAACATTCTGGAGGAAATCAGGAGTTGATGAATCCACTGCACCCACCTTGTTGAGAACCCGAATTTACGAAGGGTCGAAAATAAGAAGTTCCATGAGAGAGAATCATAAGTCTTCTGAACATCCAACTTGATCCCTATCCTCCTCTTCTCACAATAGAGAACATCAAATCAGCTAATTCAGAGGCTAAACTGATATTCGCAGATATGATTTTCTCCTTCTGAAAAGCCTCCTGCTCTTCCGACACCATCCTCAGGAGAAAGAGAGAGACCCTGGAAGCCAGCACCTTAGATAAAACTTTACAAAAACAATTTCCATACATATTGGGTGAAATATTTCCAAAGAGGAAGCCCTTGCAACTTTTGGGATCATAGTAATAAAATAATTATTCACCCCCTTAGGAGTCTGACCTTTCAAGAAAAAGCACTTGACTGCTCTGTAGAAATCCCATTCAATTATATCCCAACATCTCTTGAAAAAGCATCCTGGAAAACTGTCAGGGCCATGAGAATTATCTGGGTCTAGCATCCAAAGCAACCTCTTGATTTCCTCCACCGCCAGAATAGCTTCCAAAATAGCATTATCCCTGTCATTTAGCTCAGAAAGAATATACTCCAGCATATAACTATGATCAGAAACAGGAGAAGAACCGCCAAACTCCTCATAGTAATTAGCAATATAAGAAGAAAATTCCTACAGATCTGAAATCCAAGAACCAACCCTCTATTTATAGACCTTATCTGATTTCTAGCACATCTCATTTTAACTGAAAGATGGAAGAATTTAGAATTCCTATCCCCATTCTTCATCCATCTTATTTTAGCTTTCTCCGCCCAAAGTTTCTCCTGCAATTGGGAAGCTCTTAAGAGACGTTTTAGCATTTATCTTCTTATTGAAAGGTCAGTAGACATCCCCAATGCCTCAATTTGAGATTTGACCAGTACTAGATCATCTCCTGCCTTAGTCACCTTTTCATTTAAATTCGGGAACACCTCCCTTGCCTAGGACTGCAGCATAGGCTTTAAAAATTTTAACTTCTGAGCCAACACAAAAATAGGACAGCCCCTAACCTCCATACCCCAAGCCTTCTCCACAATAGAGCTAAACCTTTCATCCTCCATCCAGAAAGAATGAAATTGAAAGGGAATATCTTTTGTTTTGGAACCATATCCGAAAGAAACAAAATTGGGGAGTGATCAGAAGCTATACACAGTAAATTCCTCTATAAAATATTATAAAATCAATCAAGCCATTTTTCATTACAGAAACAATGATCTAAAATAGCTGCCACATGACCCCAACGCCTATTATTTGTCCAGGTGAACTTCCTCCCTTGAGTAGGAGCAAAGATAAGCATACATCAATCTACCATAGCTTGAAAATCAACTGCTGACCCTAAATTACATCTCCCTGGATTACGCTTCTTTTGAGAAGCTAAGATAGCATTAAAATCTCCAATTACCAACCAAGGATTCGATGCCCCAGACAAAGAACACAACTCAGCCCAAATCTCCCTATGAATAGCTCTAAAGCTAATAGCATGAATAAAAGATACTCCCACCTTATAACCCACCCAATCTACCATGAATAAAATTTGTTGGTCAGAGGAAGCAACTACCACCGGCCTTTTAATACCCCTCTTCCTTATAATCCATAAATTCGGCACCTTGTCCTGCCGCTCATTATGAATCAAATCTATCTCAAAGATAGGGATTCGGATCTTTGTTCCTCTTCTTCTATTGATCTGGCTTAGGTGTCAACCCATTTAGGGAGCATTGATAGGCTTAGTCTGATTAACTCAAATTCTATAATTTGGTGTGCTAATACCACTTGTCTATTCTCTTCCAAGTCCGCTTAGATAGAAATTCTGGTCGAGACGAGAATTTGATGTAGCCCCTCAACCCAGTTGGAACTGAAGCTGAATCATCTCACAATAGTAAATAAAAAATCCCATGACAGAATAGGATATCTGAACATCCAGCTTTATTCCAACCCTTCACCCTCTAGTTGATGAGAATATTGGATTTGCTAACTTTAATGTCAAACTAATGTCAGAGGAGATTACCTTCTTTTTCTGAACTGACCCTTCCTCTTTTCACACCAAAATTGGGAGCAAATCAGATCGCCTGAATGCCAAAATCAATGATGCGAGCACTAAAAGATTTTCTTTATTTCAAACTATCCTCAAAGATGGGGATTCGGATCTTTCTCCCTCTTCTTTTATTTTTCTGGCTTGGGTGTTGGCCCAGTTGGGGAGCTTTGATAGGCCTAGTCTGATTAACTTAAATTCTATAATTTGGAGTTCTAATTCAACTTGTCTATTCTATTCCAAGTCCGCTTATTTGATGTACCCACTCAACCCATTTGGAATTGAATCTAAATCTTCTCATAATAGTAAATAAAAAATCAAATGACAGTCGTAGGACATCTAAACATCCAGCTTTATTCCAACCCTTGCCCTTCTAGTCGATGAGAACATTGGATTTGCTAACTTTGATGCCAAACTAGTGTCAGAATAGATTTTCTTTTTCTGAACTGACCCGTGCTCGTTTGACACCAAATTTAGGAGCAACATGCGAGATTTAAAAAATTTGTTTATTTCTAACTATCCTTAGAGATGGGGATTCGGACCTTGGTCCCTCTTCTCCTGTAGCTTAGGTGTCGGCCCAGTTGAGGAGCATTGAAAGGCTTGGTCATATTACCTGAAATTCTATAATTTGGAGTGCCAATTCCACTTGTCTATTCCTCTTCCATGATTCATTAGAACGAAAAATGTCATTTGGCCCACCAATTAATAGGATTAAAATTTTGGTTGAGACCAGAATTTGATGTAGCCACTCAACCCATTTGGTCTGAAGCTGGATCTTCTCACAATAGTGAAAAGAAATTTCCATGACCGAGAGTCATTGGATATCTGAACATCCAGCTTTATTGCAACCCTTCTCCCTCTAGTTGATGAGAACATTGGATTTACTAACTTTGATGCCAAACTAGTGTTACAAGAGATTGCCTTCCCTTTCTGAAATGACCCTTGCTCTTTAGACACTAACTTTGGGAGTAACTCAGAGAGTCTGAATGCCAAAATCAATGATGTATTATCTAAAAGATTTGCTTTGTGTCTGACTATCCTTAGAGATGGGGAGATCCTGGTCCCTCTTCTTCTATTGATGTGCCTTAGGTGTCGGCCCAGTTGTGATCCTAATTGGCTTAGACATATTACCTCAAATTCTATAATTTTGAGTGCTAGTTCCACTAGTCTATTCTCTTCCAAGTCTGCTTAGAATGAAAAAAGTCAATTGGCCCTCCATTTAACAGGATGGAAATTCTGGTTGGGGAAGAATTTTATGCAGCCACTCAACCCATTTGGAACTAAATATGAATCTTCTCACAATAGTAAATAAAAAAATCCATTACGGGGAGTTGCAACCCTTTTCCCTCTAGTTGATAAGAGCAATGGATTTGCTACTTTTGATTCCAAACTAGTGTTAGAAGAGATTAGCTTTCTTTCTGGAATGACCCTTGTTCTTCAGACACCAACTTTGGGAGCAACATAGAGTCTGAATGGCAAGATCAGTGATGCGAGATCTGAAAGATTTGCTTTATTTCAAACTATCCTTAGAGATGGGGATTCAGATCCTGGTCCCTCTTCTTTTGTTGATATGGCTTAGGTGTCAGCCCAGTTGGGGAGCATTGATAGGCTTAGTCATAATTTCCTGAAATTCTATACTTTGTGGTGCTAATTCCACTTGTGTATTCTCTTCCAAGTCTGCTTGGGGACATTATCAGGACCCATCACCCCTTGGTTGCGTTTGGCTCCAGAGCTACCTTCCTTATTAGTTATGGTGTGGAGATGTTTCCGTGATTTTCTACCTTTTGAAGATCAATTAGTAAAGAGGAATATCATGGTCACTCCCTTTTGCTATTTTTGCTAGGCTGGTGTTGAGAGTAGGGATCACCTATTCTTTGAATGCTCTTTCACCATACATATTTAGGGGGCATAGTTTAGGTTGTGTTTGTTAGGTAATTGTATTACAATTTCTTACAAAATATAAATTGCAGTAAAAAGCTTTTGCAGTAGAAACTATGATGTTGTAGTGTTGATCCTTAACTGAAATGAGATGAGGAAAAACTTGAAATAGATGTTGAATCACCACCACAACAAATGAAGAAGCTTCGAACAGATTTGAGGTTGAATCACACTTGTAGTACTGTCTTTAAGGTAATTGATGCCCTCTACTACCAAGAGTTGTTCTGCACCTCTACCTCTAAGATAAAACAACCTTCCACTAGAAGATGAGGCAGTTCTTCTAGTCACTTATTAGGAGCAAAAAGCTACAGCACAACAATCCCCCTCTAACCTTACACAAGACTTAGAAAAAATGAAAAAAAAAAAAAAAGAGACTTGTATAGTCACAACAAGTAGAAATTGATGGAATATCAATGTGTGAATGTGTGTCTCTGCAAGGTATTTGGTTGGGTTTATATAGACCTAAAACCAACTCTTACACCCTCTTGGAATCCCAAGAGTAACCTCCAACTAATGGCAAGTTAATTAGAAAATAATGTCATATGAACATGAATTGGGAATTAATTCAATAAATTGAATTAATCCCATTCAATTCTCTTTGCCCACCTCTCCAATCTTGGTAAAGGCCATGAATGGAATTTAGGGCTCTCATAGGGTATTATTAACCATTTTCTAACACACCTCTCCACTCATGGTAGTGACTATGAATGGACTTTAGGGCACCCATATAATGACATTGACCATTTACCTCCATTTGGCAATAACCTATGGCATGAATTAAGAATTAATTTCATAAATGAAATTAATCCCAATCAATTCTCTTTGCCCACCTCTTCACTCATGGTAATGACTATGAATGAACTTTAGGGTTCCCATAGGGTGTTATTAACCATTTTTCACTACCTTGACCCCAAGGGTCCCACACCATAACAAAACAATCAAAACACATAAAAGAAAGATTTTATTTTGAAACTTAAATATAATAAAATAGATATAAAATCTAACAATCCACCACAAGTTTCAAACAACACAGAAACATGTGCTGTGACTATATTAGACACTATAGGATACATCGTTGTATGTGTCTTTCGGATTTGAACCTACACTAGGTCTAATGAGCAGCACTACAGAGTATGGGTAGAATCAGACTCCTTGAACATTTTCTCATTGGTATACCTGATCGACCCATCAATCACATCCCATAAGTTGACTTTTTGAGCTACCCATCATATAGTCACTTTGGACTTTTGAACCGACTATGTCCCTTATCTTAGACTCATGAATGTTTAAAGAACTTGCCTATAAGTTCTCATCGACGGCGACCACACCCCCTACATTCACTTAGGTTAGTCCCCGATATGCACCACAATTAACACACCCTCACATTTCTTGAGATTTGACTAATTAAGAACTTTACCACTCAACCTTTCTCCTTGTGGTGGTATTACTATCACCATCTACATCTTGGAATGAATACCTAAATAGCAGTAGTACTGAACTGGTCATCCCATGACTTCGTTTGTACCCCTTGAACCTAATTCAGGCATTAAGCTTCTTCACATAGGTAGGGTGTTCATCACATGACCTAAGGAATAGACATCAATCCCATTCCTATAGATTCACTACACAAGTTTTTGACAGACATAGGCTTTGTGAACATGTCAGCTTAGTTACTTTCTGACTTCACATAATCGATAGCTATCATTCCTTTATCTATGTATTATCTCACAAGATTCTGTCTTAGGCGTATGTGCCTTCTCTACCATTGTATATCCGGTTCTTGGCTAGATGTATAGCCGCTTGATTATCACAATGTAGTGATATCAATGGCACCAGTTTTTGCCACAATGGAATATCCACCATTAAGTTTCTAAACCACTCGGCTTCTATTCTCGATTTTTCTAAGGCTATGAACTCAGCTTTCATAGTAGAGCCTGCCCCACAAGATTGCTTTGTGGACTTTCACAAGATGGCACCGCCTGCTAGTGTAAATAAATATCCACTAGTAGCTAAGGACTTGTTTGTATCCGAGATCCAATTTGCATCACAGTACCCTTCCAACACCGTTGGTTTACCACTATAGTGCAAAGTATAGTTTATAGTACCTTTTAAGTACCTCAACAACCTATTAACCGCGCTCCAATGCTTCTTACTTGGATTGTGAGTATGTTGACTCAACTTTTCTACAGCAAGGGCAATATCAAGATACGTACAATTCATTAGATATGTGACTAAACCAATAATTTGAGTATACATTTTTTTATTCACCGGTTCACCCAACTTTCTTTTCAAATGACATCCCATATCAAAAGGTATTTTAACCACTGAAACTTCATGGTACCCATACTTTTTTAGTATGTTTTCTACATAATAGGCTTGGGATAGTGAAATGTTATTCTCTTGCTTAATGATCTTGATCCCAATGATCATATCAACCTCTCTTAAGTCCTTTGTGTCAAAATTAGACATCAAAAGTTTTTTCACTTAATTCACTATTTCCAAGTTTGATTCCATTATCAGTATATCATCTACATATTATAGTATAAATACGCCCTTCCCACTATAAAACTTGCTATATAAGCACCTTTCAGCATCATTCAAAATGAAACCATTTGAAATTAGAACTCTGTCTAATTTTTCATGTCATTGTTTTGGCACCTGCTTCAATCCATATAAAGATTTCCGAAGCTTACAAACTTTTTGCTCTTGTCCATTTACAACACAACCTTTTGGTTGCTTTATGTAAATTTCCTCTTCTAAGTCCTCATTTAGAAATACCATTTTCACATCCATTTGATGGATGACCAGGTTATGTATTGACGCTATTGGTAACATAACCCTTACTGTGGCAATTCTAGAGATTGGGGAAAATGTGTTAAAGTAATCAATATTAGGCTTTTACTTAAACCCCTTGACTACAAGTCTAGCTTTGAAACGATCAAGTGACCCATCACTTTTTAGTTTCTTTTGAAATATCCACTTGGTTTCCAAAGTTTTACAACCAGTTGGTAAATTTACCAATTCCCAAGTATTATTTTCCAAGATGGAATCTAGTTCACTCTTGATTGCCTCCTTCCAATGATGTAATAGCCTCTTTGTATGTAAGAGGATCCTTGTCTGCTAAATAGACAAGCCACTTATCATTTGAATATTTTGGTCTTTTAAGTCACTTGCTCATCCTTGGTTAACTCCCATCACCATTACCTAATTCTTGATTGGTAACCCTTTCATTTGACTCCATTTCCCCATAAGTCAATTAACTATTCTTACTTATAGGTAAATTAGACTTAAAGGGAAATATGTTTTCAAAGAGCTCAACATCCCTTGATTCTATGATGCTATTTGTTTCAATAACATCATCCATGGCTTTAATCACCATGAGCCGGTATGCAGTACTATTTGTAGTATACCCCAAAAACACATAATCATATATTTTTGGTCCTAATTTTCTTTTCTTGGTATTCGGTAATAATACCTTAGCCAAACAGCCCCAAATCCGTAAGTGTTTTAGACTTGGTTTTCTTCCAAACCACTTCTCAAATGGGATCATACCAGTCTTGTTATGTGGGATTCTATTTGTAGATAACATACCATTAGCATAGCTTCCCCCCACATATCAAGTGGTACACTTGAACTCAGTAACATAGAGTTCATCATCTGTTTAAAAGATCTTTTTTTTTGGCAACCCCATTAGATTCCGGCTGGTATGGAGCTGTTTCATGGATAATTCCATTTTCCTCACAAAATTTTTAAGGTTAAAATACTCAGTCCCTCTATCGGTTCTAACACTTTTAATCTTCTTATCAAGTTGATTTTCAACTTCCGTTTTGTAAGATATAAATGCCTTTCTGGCCTCATCCTTTGATTTGAGTAAATAAATCATAGTATGCCTGGAGTGGTCATCCACGATGGTTATAACATAGTTTTTTCCTCCCCTAGACTCATATGACTTATAGTCACTCAAGTCACTATGGATCAATTCTAAGAGATCACTCTTTCTATCCATAGTTTTATGAGGCTTTCTGGTTAACTTTGCATCTACACAAGTTGTACACTTGTTCACAGGGGGTTCCACCTTATTGGTAATCATGTCTAACTTGCATAGTTTAGTGATATACTTCACGCTACTATGACCCAACCTACTATGCCACAAATCAAAATAATTAGTAGGGATAACAATGTAAGCAGAAGAAGTACTAGCTTTCTCAATTACAATATTTTCAACACTTAGTACAAATAACCCCTCACTAAGGTATCCCTTCCCCACAAATACATTGTTCCTAGTGATAACTGCCTTATCACTCTCAAAAGCTAATCCCAATCCTACTTTATTAAGCAAAAGAACTGAAATCAAATTGTGCCTGATGTCCGAGACATTGAGGACATTGGTGAGAACCATAGTCTTCCCTGAAGTGAGCTTCAATATTACTTTTCCTTTTCCCATAATAGGGCACTTTGAAAATTTTTCATGAATACCTTTTCGTCTCTCATACTCATGGAATAAGAGGAGAATATCTTCAGATCACCACAAATGTATCTTGTAGCATCGGTATCCAATACCCAATCCTTTAATTTTTTAATCAAATTTACTTATGTGACCATAGCTACAAAAACGTTGTCTTCAATTAGTTTCACCTTTTCAAATTTTCTTCTTGAATCGGTAATCTTTCTTGAAGTGCCCTGGCTTCCCGCACACATAATAAGTGAGTTTCTTCTTCTTAAAAGAAGGCTCATCAAAGTTTTGATGGTAGTTCATTTTCTTGTCTTGTTTGTTGGTTTCTACCAAGTTCGCTTTTAAGTATTTCTCCCCAAGGTCTTCTTCACCCATGTCCTTGTTTCGGCTCTTTTCCTCAATTTTGATCCTTACAACCAAATGGTCCAAAGTCAACTCCGTCTTATTGTGTTTCATTGACAGCTTGAAAGCATCTCAAGAAGATGGAAGCTTTTCAATCAAGGGACCGGTCACAAATTCTTCTAGTAGAACCATTTTTTCCTTTGCTAGCTTTCCAACCAAGATTTGAAATTGATCAATTTGGTTCAAAATGGTGTCACTATCTTTCATGGTAAAATTTAGAAAGTTAGCCACCAAGTACTTCTTTGAGCCAGCACCCTCAAGAGAGTACTTATTTACCAAAAGTATTCCAAATCGAATATGCATACTCCAATGAACTATACACATGATATAAGTCATTGGATAATGCATTTAAGATCCGATTTTTGCATTGGTAATCCGCTTGAATCCAAGCCACCCTTTTGCCCTCTTTTATAGGATCATTACTTTTTTTCGGTATGGGTTCAGTCAAGGCAAATACCATCCCAATTTGGGCTAATGAAAACAACATCATTTGCCTCCACCGTTTGAAGTTTTGACCTCCAAACTGCTCAATTTTTTCAAATTCAGTGACAATACTTATCTTACCCAAATCCGGGATAAGATCAGTTACCGACGGGATAATATGGGTGAGAATTGAATCAATAGTAAGTGAATGAGGAATCCCCTTACCATTGTGGCTAACATGAACCCCACCTCCATGGTTGTTGATTGTAACTTCAACATTGATGTTTGAAGGATCTCCTACGTTGATAGTTCCATCAACGACATCGTTGTTCAAAGCATCACCTATGATAGTGATTAAAGGAACATCATTGTTGTTGGAGTCATCACCTCTGTTGAGGCTTGCATCTCCAAGATCAGTCATGGGATCTTACAACGATCAATCACCTTAAAATTGTTGGGTAATTGTATTACAATTTCTTACAAAATATAGATTGTAATACAAAGCTTTTGCAGTAGAAACTATGATGTTGTAGTGTTGAACCTTACCTGAAATGAAATGAGGAAAAACTTGAAATAGATGTTGAATCACCACCGCAGCAACTGAAGAAGCTTCGAACAAAATTGAGGTTGAGTCACACTTGTAGTGCTGCCTTTAAGGTAATTGATGCCCTCTACTACCAAGAGTTGTTCTGCACCTCTAACTCTAAGATAAAACAACCTTCCACTAGAAGATAAGGTAGTTCTTCTAGTCTCTTCTTAAGAGCAAAAAGCTATAGCACAACAACCCCCCTTTAACCTTACACAAGACTTAGAGAAAATGGAAAAAACAAAAATAAGAGAGACTTGTATGGTCACAACAAGTAGAAATTGATGGAATGTCAATGTGTAAATGTGTTGGGTTTATATAGACCTAAAACCAACTCTTGCACCCTCTTGGAATCCTCACGAGTAACCTCCAACTAATGGCCAGTTAATTGGAGAATAATGTCATATGGACATGAATTGGGAATTAATTCAATAAATTAAATTAATCCCAATCAATTCTCTTTGCCCACCTCTCCACTCTTGGTAATGGCAATGAATGGAATTTAGGGTTCTCATAGGGTGTTATCAACCATTTTCTAGCCCACCTCTCCACTCATGGTAGTGACCATGAATGGACTTTAGGGGATCCATATAATGACATTGACCATTTACCTCCATTTGGCAATAACCTATGCATGAATTAAGAATTAATTTCATAAATGAAATTAATCTCAATCAATTCTCTTTGCCCACCTCTCCACTCTTGGTAATGGCCATGAATGGACTTTAAGGTTCGCATAGGGTGTTATTGACCTTTTTACACTACCTTGACCCCAAGGGTCCCACACCATAACACGACAATCAAAACACATAAAAGAAAGACTTTATTTTGAAACTTAAATATAATAAAATAGATATAAAATCTAACAGTTCCTCATCGAGAATTGGTACAAAAGTTATCTCGGAGGTTTTGTGGATCAGTAAAACCTTTTGAGGGTAATACCATAGTTGTATTGCCAAGTTGGTGTTTTGTTGCACCACTAATCATATTTGCAAAGAGGAATTTCTGAATTTTTTGGAATAAAATTCAAACATTGTCAGCCATTGTTAGAGATATCCGATCAGCAGTTGAGGATCGATGTTTAGGTTTGAGTACTAAGGGGAAGATCGATATTCAGGTTTGAGTACTAAGGGGAAAAAAATCCCCGTGGAACACATTCCTCATGGAGAATGGGTTGTCTTAGTGATGCTTTTTTGCAGATGCGTGGTTCCCTCCTCTGTAATTAATCATTCTTGATTGTCCTAGGATTTTTTCTGGTTGTGGAAGCTTAGTTTTGCTTGGGGGTTGGTGCTTTTTCCCTTCTTTGTGCTGGTCCTAGAGCTGGTATATGGTTTGTTACCCGTTTGTCTGTAGTTATATTTCTTTCTTTCTAATAAATTGTTTATCTATCATTAAAAAAAAAAAAAAAAATCATTCGATATAGAAACTAAAAATCTTTCTCTATTCTTACTGTGGTCTACTATGGGGTTATCATGCTTATATAAAAATGCTTTCTCCTTTAAATTTTGACGAAATCATGATCTTGTAAGAGAATTCATGGAATCAATATTGTGGACGTTTATGGTACTAAATACAATAATGCTTCACTACTGCTATTTTGATATTGTTCTTTACAGTTCAATTTATTCTTTGTATTTTAATTTGTATTACCATAACTTCAGGAGTCTAGGTCTCGAATAGCAATGTTATTAAAATAACACAAGGAAAAGAATGTTTGGTTAGTATTGGAAGGAAATTTCCTTATCTTTACCAAAGAAAACTAAATTTTGTTAGAATTAATAATTTAGACCTTTCAACATAGTAAGACTTTCTCCTTTTCATATTTTGCATGGAATTGTTTTGCTAAACCTGTTATTTTATTATGCAGTTTTACTACAACTACACAATTCAGAAACAGTTCCGTTCCCTGGAAGAAGTTGCTGAATATATTGAAACAGGGCCAATTCCAAATTGTCAGACGAAAAAAGTGAGGCAGGCCCGGCCAGCTTCATGAAGAAGAAGTGTCTTTCTATTTATTAGAACTATTAATTACGCTTATGTTTTTTCTTTCTATTTCCTCTACGTGGCAATCTAAGCCCTAGGATTAGAGGGAATGGTTGAGATCATCTTGATGCTTTCAAGGATTGTAAGGGCTATAAAAATGGTGTGAATTCTCATTGTAAAAAAATTAAATTTGATGAGTGAAATTGAGTTGCTCTATAGAGTACTTATGAGAACCAAGTTGAGTTCTTCCTCAGAAAAGCCTAGAAGAGTTTTTCATCAACCAAGCTGAGTTAATGTTTTTCAATGAAATCCTAGATGAGTTTGCAAACACCATTGGCATTGCAAAGATATCCTAGAAGAGTTGAGTTATAGCTCTTATATATCAATTTCTTTTATTTGCCAGAATCTTGTTTGGTTCGTGTATCAACTTGACAAGGTTTTCGAGCCCTACAACGTTTTTCTTAGAAGACCTTGGCCAACATAGTTGTATGTCTGTGACTCCTTATTCAATATGCTTTGGAATCAAATCATTCTAACTTATAATGAGCGAGATATCATCATTTTACTGAGATCACCATTTCTATTAAATTCTACAATCCGATTGAGCTTTCTTTGAGGGGTTTGTCTAGTTGTAACCTAGGTGGGTTACAAAAGGCTTGTAACCCACTTATACTTACCAAAAAGTCCTATAATGTGAAAGAAATGATTGGTTCAAGGGGATTCAAAAAGTAATTTCATGTGTATATATTCCCAATGAAAACTTAAAAGTTACTACACAACTTTTTATGACAAAGTGTTTAAAAAATGATAGAAATGGAATTTTATTTTCAAACAGATCCATCACTACGATTTGAAATCTAAAATCTAAATTCCTCGTCTCTCTAAAATCCAACATGGGATTGAAAAAAAAAAAATTATACTAACCTTGGGTTATTGGGTCTATTGCTTTGAGTAAGGGTGTCCATTTTCAGTCCGAGCGTGTTGGACTAATCAAGAGAAACGTGAAACAAACCTTTATCTATTTGAGTTTTTATCAAATCAGTAAAAAATCAAATTGGACCAAATCAAGCAAATCAAAAACCGTAAAAAACCTTAAAAAATTTAAAAAAATTACTAAAAGAGAACATATTACCTACAAGAGGCTATTAAGTCAACTCAATAAAAACCGAATCGGTCTGAATTGAAATTGAACTTTGATTTCAGTTTGGTCTAATACTAGATAAAATCTAGATCAAAATGACCAAAATTGGAAATGGATCGAATCAATCACAAAAACCTTATAATCAGCCATTCTGAAATAGCCTGGATAGGTATTACTATGGTCGATTTCAATCGAAATTGATTTATTCAACCAATGATTTTAAACTCGAAATTGAGTATCAAAACAATCCCTCTAGTGATTCCAATTCTAAATTGACCATCCTAGAACTGCTGGAGTTGGATAGTTCACGACCAATTCTAATCCAAATCGGCTACTACCAGAATTTTAACTCAAAATCAAAGAGTAAATTGGTCCCTAATGATTCCAGTCTAGATCAGATCTGAATCAGTCACAAAAATGCTAGAATTGACACTAAATTCTAAAAACCAACAACCCAATCCCAAAAATCCTAGATATGCCGCCATTCTATAATAATCGGAATTGGGGTTGATTCAAACTAGCCAAATCAACTAGGGATTTTAAACTTGGAATTGGAGATCGAACTGATCATGGTTTCAAGTATCGGTCTGGGATCGATCGTATTGGCTGAGACCGATCCTTGATCCGGATCATTTCAAGGGTAAAATAGGTAAAAAGTAGTACATTTTATAAAAATCAGGGGTAACATAGGCCGATACCCACCGATCCCATCCGATCTGGATTAGTATCGAATCGGCATCAACAAAGACCGATATCGATACCATCCCCTACATCCTTGGAACTGATTCCTATAAATTTTGATCCAAATCGAATCAAAATCGGACAAAAAAAAACCCTAGAATCCCTCAAATCTTAAGACCCACGATCTAGTCTATAAACCTTATAATCGATTTTAAACACGGAATCAGAGATCAAATCAATAACTGCCAATATCAATCCAAATCCAAATCAAATTGGAATTGACCAGAATCAATCCCAAAACCCTTAGAATCAACCTATAAAATATATTATAATTACAAAATTTCACATGTCATCATTGTAGTAGTACCAAGCCTACGATAATGCTTTAACAAAAAAAAAAAAAAAAAGCCTACAATATTGCCATTTGTCATCTTCTTGAATTTTTCCTTTCTAAAAAACACTAGCATGTTTAATACAATTGATTTCTTTGAAAAGAGAGAGAGAGAGAGAGAGAGATGATTAGAACTATCTTACCGACCTCATCTCTAATGCATAACAATAGAAATTATTGCAATATAATTGATACATGAATTTCTGGAAATAGGTTTTATTTTCTAAACTTTAAAAAACAAAAATGAAGTCCACCAGAAGTTTTAAACCCTAAAACCCAGAAAAGCATTGGACACGCCGAGAAGAAAGAGAGTCTTTACCTGACTCACTAGAGATGATCTCGCCAAACATTATACCATAAAAACTAGCCAAGGTAACAAAAAGACTCGTGAGGAGGAAGACGATCAGTTGGGGCGAGGGGTTGTTCGGGTTGTTTGGGAAGAGTGTATTCATTCTCAAAATTACCCCTCATTTTGCCGTTTAAATCAAAGTAACGATCCAAAAAGTTGAGATTGAATTTACTTTTGTTAACCGTAAAAGCAATCACAAAATGACAAAATAATGGAGACATAGTAATTTACTTTTTTAACCTTAAAAGCAATCACAAAATGAAAAAATAATGAAAACACAGTAATTTACTATTTTGACCTTAAAAGCAATCACAAAATGACAAAATAATGGGGACACAGAAATTTAGGTTACAAGGGTTTTGTAACCGGGTGGGTTACATTTAGACATACCCTTCTTTGAGATTGTAGGGGCTGTTTATGCCAAAACTGTTTTATTCTTTGATGATGAAAATTTACCGACTGAAGGTGCAAGTCACACCAAGACTTTACACATCACCGTCGACTGTAATGGGATTAGGATCCCACATGCCTTGATAGAATGTGTGCCCCCTCAAGACACTGAAACACTTGGGGCTATGTGTTGCCAATGTCAAACCTTTCATACAAGGTGTAAGGGCATATGACAATACAAGAAGAGACATTCTTGGTCTCTTAGCCATTAATATAGAAGGGGGACCTTCCAAATTCCACGTGGAATTCCAAGTCATTCACATTTCGTCAACATTAAATATGCTATTTGGGAGACCATGGCTTCATGCTAGCTATTGGCATTGTGCCCTCTTCTCTACACCAAAATATCAAATTTATGGAATAGGAAGATAGTCACCATCATGGTGTAAGAACAATGGGAATAACCGGCCAAAGAGGAAGGGGCATACATGCTTGTTCTTTATTTCATCTTTTGGAGAGAGAGGGAGAGATGATCAAAACAAAGAGTTGCCATCTAGAATTAAGGTATAGGACCCATGCAAAACAAATAATGACTCTAGCTATAACCACACAATGGAGAATTGGTTGTAAGGGTAGCAGCTGGGATTGGATCTGGGCCTTCTCTTTTGGGCACATCCGCGACCCCGCTCAGTTGCATCCCCGCTCGAAGACACATGAGGGACTGTTTTGTAGAGTCTCATTCCCTTAGGGTTTTTTGAAAGAATATTAATGGTGATGGAACATATTAGGGTTTGGGAAATATGATGTTTGGAGTCACCACTTAAGGTTAGGCTTAGGACCCGATTGGTGATCCCGATCCATAGGAAAAGGGCTTGAAAGTTGGTTTGGTAAAAAAAATGAAGGTAAGTGTTAGGTTGTGAAGTTGGGAAGGTGTTAGGCACTCACTCTAGCTGGTCGAACCAGTCTTCCTTTTTTTTTTTTTTTTCTAAAGGTCAGCAAAAGAATATATTAATCAAAGAATGGAGAATTACAAAAAGAGAGCGCTTTGAGATCTTACACCGCATTCGGCATGGCCATCAGCAGTGTAGATCCCAAAGCTTAGAAGTTACAAAAAACAAAATCTGGGTCTATTAAGACAATCCCAATTAAGATCAAATAAAAGTGAGTTTGGAGCATCATCCCAATTTGAAGAAGTGCATGTGACCGCAGTGAGTTTTGCTACTTTATCTACTATATTGTTCACCTCTCTGTAACAATGTGTTATCATCCATGGGGTGCCTTCCAAGTACATCTCATAATATAGCCACTTTGCTGAAAACATCAAAGAATTTTTTTATTTTTTATGTAGGATACCACCGATTGAGAATCACACTAAATCCACAATTTATAGATTCTTTTTGCTGAAGCATACTAGAGTCCATGAAAAAATGCAGCAAACTCCACCATGAAGTTGTATTCAATACCTTCATAGATAGAAAACACATAGAAGGCAATTTCCCTTTTCTCCTCTAACAATACCACCCGCACCCGGTTGTCCTGAATTCCCCAAGGAGCAGCTGTCAATATGGAGTTTCTAACAACCATTACCTGGGGTGATCCAAAATAATTCTTGAATTACCTTGGCTCAAGGGAAGGATGTAGTTACCTTCAATTTCAACAAGGTCAGCAACAGAGCTAACCTGCACTGGAGTTAGATTTGAAAAGTCACAGAGGTCATTTCTACTAGATGCTTGAGAATGAATATTCTCCTCTTATTAATCCTATATTGCATGCATGTCTAATCAGATAAATACATACATGGATCAAAATATGACAATTCATATAAAGTTGAAAGCATATAACTTATGCAAATACAAAAGTAATCATGTTAGAAACACTCCATAAAATAAGCCAAACCACCCTCTCACTTTTTTTTTTATTAGATGGATAATTTTATTAAAAAAACAAAAACTGCAAAACACAAAATACAAACGCCACTACCATAGAAAGCACAGGATCCCACCTTCGGCATTGCAATTAGCAAGATCCCAAGCCACCCTCTAATGAAACCTATAATAAGGCCTAGAAGCTTCATCCCTTGCCATCAAATCTGAAATATGGCTAGGAAAAGAAGTATTGAAGGATGATGACTTCGATTTAGCTGCTTTCTTAGCCAGATAATCTACCACCGAGTTCCCCTCTCTAAAATTATGAGAGATTTTCCATGTTACCATTTTCAAATACGGTCTGATGTGAAACCATCTTTGAAGAGAGCCATGGAATTTTTCCTTTTTGGATCACCATTACCACTGCTGTTGAATCTAATTCTATCCAAAGAAAGGGGATAGACATCTCTTTCGCTTTCAAGAGCCCCTGCATCAGCCCTTCAATCTCAGCATCATAAACTCCTTTAACTCCCATATACAAGCTAAAAGACCACATACATCCACCATTATGTGGCTGTATGGGGAACCATAATACAAATACATGATTCCTTTTGTTGTTATGTTGATTTAGGTTGTTAGTCTACTGATGGCCATGCCGAAGGTGGACAACAACCTGAATTTCTATTTCTTTTTCATCTTTGGTTCCCATGTATTGCATTCATTCTTTTTTAATATTGTTCTTTGCTGACCTTTAGCAAAAAAAGGAATATGGTGTCTAAATATGAGTTGTGCAGATCTTCGATTGAGGATATGGAGCATGCATTTGTGTAATGTTCATTTACAAGGGAGATATGGAAGAATGTCTGTGAATGGTCTCTTATTCCCTGCCAGGTTCATAATTCCCTGGAAAATTTCATGAAGTGGTGGAAGAGGAAAATAAAGGTGGTTGCACTGAAAGAGGCATGGGTGATTTCTCTTATAATATCAACTGAGCATATTTGGAGATAGAGGAAAGGCCATCGGTATGATAATCGGCAGAGACAGCCAAGGTATGTTCTAGACATGATAAAGAAGGATATAAGGGAGAGCATTCCTAAAGCAAGAAATGAATTTAGATCATTTCCACATACAGCTATGCATTCCAAATTTTCACATACAATCGTGCATTCCAAATTTTCAATCTTAATTCCATAAATTCCTTAGATCATGACTTCAATTCTTACACACAATTTGTGAGTACCATCACACATAAATATATTTATTTTCTTTTAAAATTATTGGGATTGTACTTTCTCTTTTATTACTTCTTCTCCACTTGATATTCATCTCTCCTATATCTGTTTGAATCTGCCAACTTACAGTGTCAAAGTAGAGCTTGAACTCTACCCTTAGCATTATAAAAATCCCAAAATTTACTGGGCAAGTTTTTCCAAACCGACAGGCTACAACCGGTGGGTGGGGGCCCCCAACCGGCGTTCCGGTTCACCATTCTTTGTACTGTTTATAAAGTACCCGAGAGCAAAAATATACACTCTTACAGTACGAATTTGAGAGGCTGTTGCACCATTCTGCAGTCAAACTGAAATCTAACACTCTTACAGTCAATTCCTTGCATTTGCCTCACCATACATCATCTCCGGTGAGTTCATTTCTTATTATTTCACTTGTTTATGGTAAAGTTTCAATTTTAGGAAATTTTTTACTTAAGTTGGTTTCTTGCAATTTCTTGCAAATATGCACAAATCTTTCTCTGAATTTTGCTACATTTGCTTACTTTGATGTGCTTGTCATGTAGATTACAACGTCTTCCCAAAGGATTACACGTAGCAAGGTAGGTACCAGCCCTATCGGGCAAACCCAGGAAGGGTTCAATACTATTTGGTTTTGGACTCCCACCGACAAAGCTAACTGGGGAACTTCTCTTCTCATGCCATTGCTATTGAAAGGCCTATCATCACCTTGGATCTGCAAGCCTCTGGTGTCAAGGAGAAGTTCTAGGCTCTAGGGTGGGAAGCAATGGTTGAAGTGGAAGAGGACGTCTACCCAAGACTTGTGCGAGCTTTCTACTGTAATTTGAGTGGCAAACACACTGGAGATGGAGAATACTGATTGTAAGCAAAGTATGTGGTAAAGACATTTCCCTAACCACTGTTGAATTTAGTCAGATAATTGGGGTGTCAAATGAGGCCAAAAATACCTACTTTCCTCCTAGGACCACTTTCCAAAGCTACTTCACTAAGACCGAGCAAGATATCATGAGGGAAGTTGTAATAGAAGGAGGTGAAGGAAGTTGGGCCTTGTTCACTAGTTGGAGACCTAATCCCCGTATACTGTGGAAGATAGTGAAGTACAACATACTTCTTATCTGTGGCCTCTATAGTGAGGTGTCTTTGATGCAGGCGTACACAACCTTCTACCTATATGTTGGTGAGCAAATCAGCTTACTTATTTGATGATGAGATAGATGGTGCATCACACCAGCCTCCCAAGTGATGGTCACTTACTATATGGTAAGACCTTGACCAAGGTATTCCAGCATGTCGCAATCTACTTAGTTGGTGAGGCAAAGAAGAGGTCTACTCCTACCCCATTTGATAGGACTATATTGGAGAAGATGCGCCTTCATCAGTACGTGGGTAGTGATGAGGACGAGGCTATCACACCCCACTTCTAGTAGACCCAACCTACTGTGTAGGAATACCGGTGTTGTGAGTAAGACGCTTACCCGTCTTACGAACCTACCAGGATCTCTAATTGCAGTACCTTAACGATTCACAATCTCACAACACAAACCAACCAAAAGCAGTAGAATTAGACTATAATAGTAGAATCATAAATAAAATGGGGACATCTAGTGATAATATAATATCCATAACCAAGTTTATCCGTTGCAAATAATCCAAGACTTATATATATAAATTAATTCCAAAGTATACAATCCACAGTTTATATCAAAACAGTCAAAAGTATGCCGCACATCTCAGGGTGTTGCGTGAGCACAATGATCACAGGCACAATCCTGGTCATGATCCTTAGCCATGCTCATGGTCTTCCGATAATTTTGGTGCGTGCTGGGATTCATGTGTGGGGTGTCGAGTCACTTACCGTCTGGGATCGGAATATTTGAATCTCCTCCAGTTGGACTGTCAAGCAACAAACAAACATGTGAGGTCATCTCTCCCCCTTCTGCAATGGGTAGCCGCGAGCCAAAACTCGGTGGTACTTTCCATCTCTTATCCGAGTCCTATCATAATAGTTCAAATTAGATCAGGTCAGGGAATGGGTGTAACAGAGGCACCCATAGTAGATCCTTTCTTTGAGCCAGCGGATGAGATTGGAGTTCAAAATGGTGATGGACAACATATGGATGGTGAGCAGTATGGAGATGAGGAGCAGCATGAGGATCCCACTGGAGATCTTCATATTATTGATGTGGACATGGGTCTCGGTGGTTTGGGAGTGGAGGATATAGAGGAGTTCAAGGAACGGCTTGTCACACCCCACCTTCACTCACCTGAAGGCTGGTGACATAAACACACACACGTGTCCACAATCCATCAAGGATCCCCGATGCAATACTTTAAGTTCATAAAGTTATGGAATGTATCTACAATCACATATATGATAATAATCAAGATATACACAACTGGTGATGTCTAATGATATTTATCATATTTACCAAAAGATTTTTCATGGAGAAAGTCATAATTATGATTATGCCACTAGGGCTACATCTGCAAAACAAAAAGATCAAAAGGAAGATGATACTCTCATCATCAATGTGCTTCGAATGCACAGTCATCATATACACAACCGTCCTCGTGTGTAGCTAACTCCTCCTCCCAAAGGTCACCTCCGTAGAGAGCCGACTCCTCATCCACATACTCTGGGTGATTCCTTGAATCAACATCTAAAAAGGGGCAACAATGGGGGTGAGCTTCCACGAAGCCCAGTGAGGGGTACACACAACCATTCATAATAATTTATTAAATAAAAACAATATAAATGCCCAACCAAACCAATATGAATGCATTTAGATGAATGAAATGACATGATCTGGATTATTAGCAAACAAACCTAATTAATAGATTCTAAGTCCAAAATGTGTATTAGTGCTACTGCAACATAGCGGATATCCTTGGTCCGTTGGTCCAGAGAACCCCATCGGTCTTCCAACAATATAATCTAGTTGAGAGTCAGGAGCCTGTAAGTTTTGGTCTGGAGAACCCCTTCGGCTACCCCCAAACTCCTAATGAATAATCTCACCCTACAACCATGGTCCCGGTCTGGAGAACCCCTTCGAGTCATCCGAGCTATAGGATAGTCACGGTTCCGGTCCGAAGAACCCCTTTGGTCACCATACTGTGGGATAGCCAGTACCTCACCCCTACTGGCAAGGGGTGTAGCACCCGGGTTGTTTTTCCTAGCCCAATGCAATCTAACATGATTGAGTCACATCACAAACAAACTCACACACCCCGTGGGTGAACAGTGTCTGTCCGGAGAACCCCTTCGGTCACCCTGTACCCCACACTCAGCACCCGGGTTGTTTTTCCTAGCCAAATGCAATCTAACATGATTGAGTCACATCACAAACAAACTCACACACCCTGTGGGTGAACAATGTCTGTCCAGAGAACCCCTTCGGTCACCCTGTACCCCACAATCACACACCATGGGGATGCAGTACCCATCCGGAGAACCCCTTCAGTCACTCTGCACCCCAAACACACACACACACACTCATACCTTGGGCATGCAGTATTGGTCTGGACTCCCTGCATCCCAGTCATACACGCACACACACATGCACAGCCACAATTCATATCATCATGCCACATCAACACCCTCCACTAGAAAAGAGAATATAGTATGCAATTGACATGCTCATCCACATATGCATCATAACATAAACATTCCATAGAAAATCATGCAAATCCTCCCACCTTGAGTCCTAGGTGATGAAAGATAGTTGATGTCCTCAGGCTGCGTTATCTTGTCACTTCTTGGTTCTACTCCTAGGATATATAAGATTTTAAGAGAATAAATTATCCATAAGGAAATGAGACCTTAGACACATGTTCTCTCTTCATTTCCTATTTCCTTTTTCTTTGAAATCGTTCTCAAATTGGGGGGTTTTATAATTGTAGGGCAAATTTATATGTGGGGAATGTTCACCCACATTAATTAACTTAGATTTGGTATATTTAGTGGGTTAGTTAAGCTAGGGTTACACAATATACCCAAAATCCCCAGAGTTCAAGCCTAGGTTAGCTAAAATTGAGAATTTTGGTTGAGAGTTCATGTGGTGACCACCAATGGCTTATATGGTTACCCAATCCACTATACATATATTTAATTTCATTTTTCCTAACCCAATTTTGGGTTTGAATGGTGGGGTGTAGGGGATTTGGGAAAAATCCACTATTTCTAGGGTTTAGTTACCTAAACTTGGGGTTTAAGGTGGGGATTTCCTAAAGGAAGGTTTATAGACTGAAATTGATCCACCAACCTTGCTAGGGTAAGTCCTCTACACCAAATCGCCCTCCTAATTTGTAGTTTTGACAAGTGGGAATGTGGATTTTAGGAAATTTGGGCAAATTCTTCATTTATAGGTCTTGTGTTGCCCAAATTGGGGTTATGAGATGGGACTTCCTATGGAGGAGGTCCATACACCCAATGTGAGTAACTAATCTCACTAAATAGGTACCCCACACCAAATCTCCAAATCGATTTTCCTATGGGGTATGTGGGTAGATGAGAATCGATTGGGGTTCTCCCTTTTTTTCTTAATGGAGAGTGGAAAAGGGGGGGAGATAGAGGAGTGTGTGTGTGTGTGGAGAGGGAGCGATTGGTCTTACCACAAAGGATGAAGACCTACCTCTCTTCCTTCCTCTTTTGTTCTTCTCCTTCTCCTTCTTCTTCTTCTTCTACTTCCTCTTTCTCCATCTCCTTGCTTTTACTTTGGTAGGTGAAGAAATGAATGGCAAGGCTTCTATGTATAGCCACTTAAGTTAACTAAGGGTTGTTTGGCAAAATAATGGGTTTCTACCCTTTACCGGTTAAAATTATAATTTGGGATTACGGGCCTACCTTGGGGTGTCCCAATATATTAATCTATTCCCAAAAATATGTTGTCCTAACTATTATGAGTGGTTTGCGGTGCACAGGTGCGAGGGTCTAGGTCCCATGGACAAATAACCCGATTTTGGCCAGTATTTTCACCAAAGGTATTCACCGGTGAATGCTAAATTGGTTCCCTTTATGAGCAAAGGGATTTTTAAGTTGAGGGGTCCTTCCCAAGGTGTTTCCAGTGTGTGGGCCCCACCTCTTGGTATTTTACTATTAAGGCTGGAGGATTTTTCCATGAGGTGCGAGGTTTTGGACTAACCTTCTCTTCCATATCTGGAACCCCTTCCAATTATTGAGGCATGAGTAGTAGGTGCAAGTGGGGTCGTCCTTCCCTTCCCGATAAAATACTATTGCTACCCAGTATTTATTGGTACTAGTGTCCTCCGATGCCTCATCTATACATTAAAGTAAGAAATTTTAGGGCACAGGTATAACACAAATTCCACACACTGATACTGAGGATGAAATCCATAGTACCCTCCCTACTGTGGATACCACTCAGTCGAGTCAGGTTCCCACCTAGACCTTCTTTGAAACTACTCAGGACACTACTGGAGACATTACTCAACCTACTGCCCGGATTGGAGGTAGTTTCTCATGTAACATTATGAATTTAGAATTTCATTCCCTCACTTTATTTCTCCATATTAACATTTTACTATGGTCTTATTTACTTTTATGCTCCAGATGCCTTAGACTTGCAGACTGTATTGGATTACATGGAGAGGGGCTTCTCTCGAGTCACTTCTAGCTTGGATGCTCTAAGCTTTAGGGTTGAGGTAGTGGAGTCTGCTTTGGATGCATGGGTAGAGTGCTCAAGCATCCTGCCTAACTATAAGCCTCCCTACTATAGATCACTAGCCTAGCAGGCCTCCTCTTCTTCCAGCCACCAGTAGCAGCCCCGGCAGTAGAGTCCAGCCTACATCACCAACAGCTTCAAGACTTCTCATTGTGCTTTTTGTTTTACTGACTTAGATTAGTTCTTTGTTAACTATCTTACTTTTAGTTCAGATTGTATGTAGGTTTAAGATATTGGTTGTAATCTCCCTTTTTGTCCTTGTGGGGTTTCCTCTTTCTTTCTCTTTAACGTTTTCTCCTACTCTCTATCTTATGTTTCTACCTATACTATGTTCATAGTATGTACCTTCTTATGCAACTAATGTGATGCAAATCTTTTTATGACATATATAATATAACGGTTTCCAGTTTCTGCTTCAGAGTCTATGTTCCTTGTTCATTTTTTATCATTTATATACTTATCTTTTAGGTTTTTATACATTTCCTACTTTTTTTTGCTAGAAGATCAAATTATATTAAATGAAGGTAAAAGGAAAAAATATATTACAAAATCTAGAAGTGGCTTCCACCTTCAGCATTGCCATTAGCAGAGGCTCACAACCGCTATTTCAAAAATCTAAAACGAGGACGCTTAGCTATATCAGTTTGCAATTCATTGGAGATGTGAAGACGGAGCTACACATCATCACTAGCAAACCCATATTTAGTTTCATCTTTTGCCACGAAGTCGGCGACAGGGTTAGCTTCTCTAAAACACTGGGTAATCCTCCACTCGATTGATTTTAGATAATCAAGAAGATGATTCCACTTTTGAAGCATAGACCACGGAATTAGCTTGTGATGAAAGAGGGAAACAGCCGCTGAAGAATCTGACTCAATGTAGAGATGCCTTATGTTCATATCCCGAGCAATCTTCATCCCCTTTATGATGCTTCAAGTCTCAGCTGAAAAACTAGTGGGAACACCTTGGAAGATCTTGAAACAGAGAAGCTCTCTACCATCATGGTCCCGTAAGATCCCTCCTCCTCCTGCCTGCGCAGGATTGCCAAGAGAGCAACCATCAACATTAAGCTTCACCGAGGATCTCATAGGCTTGCACCAATGAACTTCCAATAAAGAGAGATATAGGTGAGAAGCTGTAACTATATTGAACCTTCTACAGAGAACAAGATCCTCAGCTGATCTGGGAATAATCTTCAACCTGCTACAAAGAAAGTTGATCTCCCCTTTAATGGAACTCATAACCATAGCAGAGCTTCTCGTCTTCCCCTCAAAGCGCCTCTGGTTTTGTTCATACCAGATTACAACAATCGTGGTAGACAAACCAGTCACCTAGGCCTCTCTCAATGACCACACTTTCCCCTTATTTCTCCACCATGCAATCAGGTTAGACAATGAGTCTTTGCTTCCCCAAGCCACATTAAACAACTCTGAAGTCCTTTTCCATATCACAGAAGAGAAAATGAATTCAATGAAAAGATGAGTGAAAGACTCAGAACATGAACCACAGAGATCAAATCTAGAGGGAAGTTGAATCACTTTAGCCTGAACCAGATCATCAGTCGACAATTTTCCATGAATCCAGCACCAACCCAATAGCGAAAGCCTAGGAGGAAAATGATTATCCCATAGTAGCCCAGCCCATGCAACTACTGAACTAGGGGATCTAAGACCATCCCAGACGGCCTTCACATTGAATAACCCCATCGGATCCAAGCTTCACATGCACCTATGCTCCATAACCAAAGAGGGAAGATTGATGCCCTTTATAGAAAGGAAAAATTCATTTAATAGAGGAGATTCCACAGGAGGCAGCACCCAATTCCCATTATCAATAAAGTCAACCACAGAGTGTGAGAGATCGTAGAAGACTTCCTCGCTCAGCCCAGAGAGCTCCCTAATAGAT
The DNA here is from genome assembly GCA_022985045.1 of Macadamia tetraphylla. Taxonomy (NCBI): domain Eukaryota; kingdom Viridiplantae; phylum Streptophyta; class Magnoliopsida; order Proteales; family Proteaceae; genus Macadamia; species Macadamia tetraphylla. The sequence goes on from CM040965.1 coordinate 21,910,216, forward strand.
TTGGGGCCCCACCAGTTGTCTCTCCAGAAGTCGATACTTCTACCATTACCAACCACCCATCTTTCATTATCAGCAACAAACTACCACATTCTCCTCACCCCAGGCCAAATAGAACATCTTTTATATCCCCTCTTAATCCCACCAGAGCCAGAGAGAAATCTTACTTTGACAAGCCTACTGAGCTGGGAATCTTCATGCTTGATCTCTTATTAATGCTCCCTAACTGGGTCGACACCTATGCCGGAAAAAAATAGAAGAAGAGGGACAAAGATGCAAATCCCCATCTTTGAGATAGATTTTATTCATAATGAGTGGCAGGACAAGGTGCCGAATTTATGGATTATAAGGAAGAGGGGTATTAAAAGGCTGGTGGTAGTTGTTCCTCTGAGCAACAAATTTCATTCATGGTAGATTGGGCTGGTTATAAGGTGGGAGTTTGTTTTATTCTTGCTATTAGCTTTAGCTATTCGCAGGGAGATTTGGGCTGAGTTGTGTTCTTTGCCTAAGGCGTCGAATCCTTGGTTGGTAATTGGAGATTTTAATGCTATCTTAGCTTCTCATGAGAAGCGTAGTCCAGGGAGATGTAATTTAGGGTCAGCAGCTGATTTTTAGGCTATGGTAGATTGATGTATGCTTATCTTTGCTCCTACTCAGGGGAGGAAGTTCACCTAGACAAATAATAGGCATTGAGGTAATGTGGTGGCTATTTTAGGTCATGTTTTCTGTAATGAAAAATGGCTTCATTTATTTTATAATATTTTAAAGAGGAATTTATATAGCTTCTGATCACTCCCCAACTTTGGTTCTTTCGGATATGGTTCCAAAACAAAAGATATTCCCTTTCGGTTTCATTCTTTCTGGATGGAGGATGAAAGGTTTAGCTCTATTGTGGAGAAGGCTTTGGGTATTGAGGTTAGGGGCTGTTCTATTTTTGTGTTGGCTCAAAAGTTAAAATTTTTAAAGCCTATGCTATGGTCCTAGGCAAGGGAGGTGTTCCCGAATTTAAATGAAGAGGTGATTAAGGCAGGAGATGATCTGGTACTGATCAAATCTCAAATTGAGGCATTGGGGATGTCTACTGACCTTTCAATAAGAAGGTAAATGTAAAACGTCTCTTTTAAGAGCTTCCCAATTGCAGGAGAAACTTTGGGCGGAGAAAGCTAAAATAAGATGGATGAAGAATGGGGATAGGAATTCTAAATTCTTCCATCTTTCAGTTAAAATGAGACGTGCTAGAAATTAGATACGCTCTATAAATAGAGGGTTGGCTCTTGGATTTCAGATCTACAGAAAGTTTCTTCTTATATTGCTAATTACTATGAGGAGTTTGACAGTTCTTCTCCTGTTTCTGATCATAGTGATATGTTGGAGTATATTCTTTATGGGCTAAATGACAAGGATAATGCTATTTTGGAAGCTATTCCGGCGGTGGAGAAAATCAAGAGGTTGCTTTGGATGCTAGACCCAGATAATTCTCATGGCCTTGACGGTTTTCCAAGATGCTTTTTCAGGAGATGTTGGGATATAATTGAATGGGATTTCTGCAGAGCAGTTAAGTGCTTTTTCTTGAAAGGTCAAACTCTTAAGGGGGTGAATAATTATTTTATTACTATGATCCAAAGTTGCAGGGGCTTCCTCTTTGGAAATATTTCACCCAATATGTATGGCAAACTTTTCCTGTAAAGTTTTATCTAAGGTGCTGGCTTCCAGGATCTCTCTCTTTCTCCCGATGTTTGTGTCTGAAGAGCAGGAGGCTTTTCAGAAGGAGAAAATAATATCTGTGAATATCAGTTTAGCCTTTGAACTGGCTGATTTGATGTTCTCTATTGTGAGAAGAGGAGGGATGGGGATCAAGTTTTCATTTATTCTTTTTTATCATTTTAATACTTTCTTTTCCTGACCTTAAGCAAAAAAAAAAAATGAGATTCTCTCTCATGGAACTTCTTATTTGCGACCCTTTGTAAATTCGGGTTCTTATAAAGGTGGGTGCAGTGGATTCATCAACTCCTAATTTCCTCCAGAATGTAGATTCTAGTTAATGGAGGTCCTGTTAGATATTTTGGGGCTAGTCGTGGTCTGAGGCAAGGGAATCCAATATCTCCTCTTCTTTTTATTGTGGCTAAAGAGGTGCTCTATAGAGGTTTGAAGTGCCTTGTGTCTGAAGGAAAATTAAAAGCCCTTTCTGGACCAAGAGGTATTTCTATTCCATCTCATCTCTTATTTTCTGATGATATTTTCATTTTTATGAATGCATTGGCTAGTTATATTAGAAACCTTCATAGTTTCCTCTCTAAGTATCAAGATTCTCGGGTCAGAAAATTAACTTGGATAGAAGTAAGAATTTCTTAAGTAAGGTGGCACCTCATAGGAAGAATCAATGAATGCTTGGGAATTCAAGTAGCCTCTCTCCCGACAAAGTGATTAGGAGTGAAAATTTTTAAGGGTTGTGTTAATAAATCCCACTTGCTCCCATTGGTTGATAAGATAAAAGGTAGGCTGGCAGGGTGGAAAAGTAACCTTTTAGCTGTGGCAGGTCTTGTGGATTTGGTAAAATCTGTATTTCAGGCATCTCTGTTCATAACTTTTCTGTATTATGGTGGCCTGAATCAGTTGTGAAGATGGTAGAATGATGGATTCTGAATTTCACATAGTCAAGGATATAGAAGTGCCCAAGAAAATTGTGGTTAAATGAGTGGAAGTGTGCAAACCGAAGCAGGAGGATGGGTTGGGGATCAGAAAGTTGAAATATGTAAAGTGTTACGTGTTTATGTAAGCTGGTGTGGCAAATCAAGAATGAAGATTATGTTATGGCAAAACTTTTTAGAGTTAAATTTTTTAATAAGAATGATTCTCTGAATGGTAATTATAGAATGTCTTCCATTTGGTAGGGTTTGAAAAAAGTTTGGAATATTGTATCAGATAACATTCAGTGGATGGTGTGAAATGGGAAGAAGATAAATTTCTGATATGATAAATGGCTGGGGAATTCTCGCATAGCGGTTTTGTTAGGGATAGATGAAGAGTATTGGAATGGTGCTTCCTCTATGGTTTCAGATGTTATTGTCAATGGATATTCAATTCTCCAAGGGCTGAATCTCTTTTCCTCTCAGATTGTTTTGAATTGGTCAAAAAATCAATAATTTTGCGGCTGAGAAGGATGTGTGTCATTGGTGTCCTTCTTCTTCGGGAATGTTTTGCGATCAATTCGGCTTGGGAGGTGATTCGTCATTTATCCCCTTCTATTGGGTGGCATTCTATAGTTTGGAGGATCAAGATTCAGCCATGGCAGGCTATCTTTGGGTGGAGATTGATGAAAGGGGAAATTCCAACCGATGATATGGTTAAAAGGAAAGGCATTTCTCTTGTTTCCTAGGGTGTTTTATGTGGTTTGGCTGAGGAATCTTTCCTTCATATTTTTTTCCAGTGTTATTTTTCCACTTTTGTTTGGAAGAAATTCTATAACTGTTTTGGGAGGGTTTGGTCGGCTTAATGGACTGGAGCATTTGTTGCCTTGGTGAAAGTCTAATGGGAAAATTTTCCTTCAAGTGGGTGTGGCTGTCGAGTTTTGTCTTAGTTCCTTTCTTTGTATGGCTGGAGAGGAATTCAGGACTTCATGATGGGATTCATAGATCAGTTCAGCAATGCTTTGCAATGGTTCGGAATGAGATAAGTTCACAATCTTATTGTATTTCAGGGAAATACTTATCTATTTCAGACCTTATATGTGCTAGGAGTGTTGGGCTTCAGATTTCAAATCGAAGACCTCAGGAATGGTATGAAATATTTTGGTGTGCTCTAGAGGAGGATTGGATAAAAGTGAACACTAGTGGCTGTTCGCTTGGTAATCCAGGGAGGGCAGGTATAGGTAGTGTGTTTCGCAATAGAAACTTTGAGGTTATGGGAAATTACAGAGTGCCTATAGGTGTTAAGACCAATTTTGAATTAAAATTTCTGACAGTGATAGAAGGCTTGGAGCAGGCAAAAATCATGGATGTTCAGCGTTTATGGGTAGAATGTGATTCGGTCACTGTGGTGCTCTTCCTCTCCAAGGGGATGGTGCTATAGTTTTGTCATCAGCAGTGGTGTGTTTTGCTTCCTTTCTTGAATTCAATTTTTTGAAAAATCACTCATTGTTATGGAAGGAAAATTCAGTTGAAAATTTTCTTGCTAAAATGTCGGCAAAATATAACATTTCACGTCCCCGATATCGTTTGTCTTAAGTTTTTGTGTAGTTAGTTCTGGCTTTAAGGGGGTGTTTATTTTTTTGCTAGAAATTCAATTGTATTAAAAAAAAAAAAAAGAAGAATATAAATAGTGTAAAAAAGGGCTAATAAACACCCAACAACACAAGAAAAAGAGGAGAGCGGGGATGAACATAATCCACCTTTAGCATTGGCATTAGCAGATCAAGACATCCAACCAACACTCCTCCACTAGAAAGAAATTACATTAAGCCAGGCTACTGAAGTCTATATATTGGACAAGCCGAGGCATCCATATCCAAGTCCAACTTGACCAAGGCTGGCCAAGAACTCACTGGGAAAGAAACTTCAAATCAAGCAGCTGACTTTGACCATAAATCAATAATTGAATTGGCCTCATAGTAATAGTGAGTGATATTCCACTCCACCCCTTCAAGATAAGACATACAATTTATCCACCTTTGATGCACAATCCATGGTATTTTCTTTTTCAACAAAAGAAAAACCAGCGCAACCGAGTCACATTCAATCCGTAGCCTCTACACCCCTAATCTTTTTGCATTCTCAATTCCTTAAATTATTGCCAGGTTCAGCTTTAAAATTTGTTCAGACTCCAAGATATTCCCTGAAGTTTGAAACCACCTCCGCCTTCTCATTCCGAAAAACACCACCCGCACTTGCTTTCCCAGGATTTCCCAAAGAGCAACCATCTGTATTTAATTTCATCTAGCCTATCGGAGGAGAACACCAAAAATCTCAATAATTTCTCTACGCCTCTGCTGCACCCATGAAAAACCCAACCTTCTTGCACACACCAGATCTTCAATTGATATAGCACTCCTGTATGAGCCAAAGTTTTACAATGTATCTAATTTTTTACCTTCGCAAAGCATACCTTCACAGGGTTGCTAACTCCTTCATAGCGCCTAGAATTTCTCTCCATCCAAATGAAATATGAAATCAACACAAAAACCTTTTTCCACTCGCATTTCAAAGTCACTGATTTCGGTTGGAGTTTCCACCATGAAATCAAATGATCATCTCCTGTAAAACTAGGCCTTCACACCCTGAAACATTCACAAAACTGTCTCCACACCGAGCCGGCAAAGCTACACTCATAGAAGACATGACTTTTAGATTTCTTCGCCTAGCCACATAACTCACACCTGGAAGACAATGGGACCCCCCTCCTTTTCACATTATCATTTAGTGCCAACTTATTCTTTGTCAACCTCCAGCCAAAAACAACTTGACAAGGTTGAATTGAGGACTGACACAATAAAGATGACCAACCCACCTTAGGCGACCTTCTTCTATCATTCTCCCAAGCTGATTTCATTGTAAAGATTCCCACTGTGGATGGATGCCAATGACACACATCCACCATATCTGAAATATGGATGGACTTTCCTTGCTCAAAAAATTCAGCCATGAAAACCGAGTCCACTTGAGGGAAATTCCATCAAAAATTTTGAACAAAATCTGAAACTTTGGCCTTTAGATTCATAAATAATCCCCCATCAAAGTTAGATCTCTCTTAAATGGAAGCTTGGCCCAGCCAACCTTCTATCCAAAAACAGATTTTCTGACCATTGTCTACCATCCATTGTTCATTAGAAGCCACGAAAATCCATACCCTCTTGATACCCGTCCAAATAGAGGAGGATATATATCCTGACTTAAGGGAGCCATCAGCTTTGAGGACACGAGCTCAGAAGAATTTACTCATGGAGGTCTCTTCATGCTTTATTTGTCAAGCCAATTTTGATAAGCAAGCAAAATTCACATCTTCCAGCCTTCGAATACCAAAACCCCCTCTTATTTTGGTTTGCAAACTTCATCCCATTTCACCATAATTTTCTTTGCCACCTCCATATCACCAGACCAGATGAAGTTACACATCCACCTTTCCAACGTTTTTATACAATTTTCTGGCCACCAATAAACTGCGAAATTGTGGATTCGAATGCTAGAGATCACTGATCTCACCAACTCCACTCTTCCAACCATAGAGAGCAATTTCCCCTTCCAACCAGCTAACCTTCTTTTTATATTATCCATCTGTGGTAAAACATGATCTCTTCTTACTCTACTGTTAAAAATTTCCACACCCAAGTACTTGGTTTAAAGCCTTGCCGATTGAACACCCAAATAAGCACTAATGAATTGCTTCCTATGAGGTGCCGCCTTCCCAAAGAATGAGCTGCTTTTTTCTAGATTAAATTTTTGACCAAAAAAGGCATGATATTTATCTAGAAGACACTGGAGATTCTTTACATACTTTGCAGATTCATTCATCAATATAAAAATATCATTTGCAAAAAATAAATGGAAAGGAATGGACACACCTATAGGCCCAAGAAGAGACTTCAACTTTCCTTCACTAACCATCAACTTCAGCCCTCTGCACAAGACTTCCTCTTCCAATATAAACAAGATGGGAGAGATTGGGTCAACCTATCTCAGACCTCTACCCATTGGAAAGAAGCCCATTGGACCTTCATTCACCAACACAGAAATTCTAGAAGAACTCAAAAGAAGCTAAATCAAGGAGAGCCACTTAGAAGAAAAACCAAACTTCTTCAGTGTAAAAGAAAGGAATTTATGACAAGGCATCATAAGTCTCTTGAACATCTAACTTCAAACCCATACCACCACCACTTACTGTCGAGTACATCAAATTAGCCAACTCAGATGCCAAACTTATATTTGTAGAGATAATCTTACCCTTCTGGAAGGCTCCCTGCTCCTTAGAAACAAGTCTCGACAGCAAGCTCATAAGCCTGGAAGACATTATTTTTGTTAAGACATTACAGAACAAATTGCCCATACATATAGGCTTGTACTATTCCAATGATGAAGCACCCTCAATTTTTGAGATTAAGGAAATAAAGCAATTACTTATCCCTTTTGGTAGCTTCCCCACCAAAAAGAAATAAAACACCACCTTGCAAAAATCCCCTTCCACAATCTCCCAGCATTTTCTGAAGAAAACTCTTAGAAATCCATCAGGGCCTGGAGAGCTATCAAGATCCAAATCCCACAGCACTTGCATTATCTCTTCCCTGCCTGGAATAGCTTCCAACCTATGAACATCTTCATTTGTCAACACCCTAGGAACACATTCTAGCAGATTATGGTGGTCTGTAACTGAAGAAGCTTCATGGAACTTCTCAAAACAATAGGAAATGTATTCTGCTATTCCCTGTTGGTCCATTACCTAGGAGGCATCCTCCCTCTTTAAAGAGGAAATTTGATTTCTAGCTCTCCTTAGCTTCACAGAAAGATGAAAAACCCTTGAATTGCAGTCTCCATTTTTCACCTATCTCAACTTGGCTTTTTTCGACCAAAGGTTCTCTTGCATTCGACTTGCTATCAGTAAGCTTGTCTTTGCATTAGCCTCTTTATTGAAAATCTCATCAAACATCTCTAACTCCTTAATAGATTCCTGGACCTTTTTCAATTCCAGCATAGCTTTTTGCACCTCCTCATTCAGATTTGGAAAAGTTAGTCAAGCCCAAGCTCTTAAATTCCCCTTTACAACCTTCAGCTTCTAACCAAGAACATATATCAGGTCTCCCCTAAGCTACACCTTCCAAGCCTCCTTAACCACTGAGGAAAACATATCAATGTTCATCTAAAACCCATGGAAACAAAAAGGAATGTTTTTAGGCTTTGGAATAGCATCAGAGACCACTAATAGAGGAGCATGATTGACACAGAACTCAACAATACATGTTGCACACTATTTTTGAAGAAGTCAATCCATGTTTTATTGCAGAAACTCTAATCGAACATTGCTACAATATGACCCCTCCTCCTATTATTTGTCCAGGTGAATTTTTTGCCGAAAGAAGAAACAGAGAATAGCAAACATGCATCAACCATTACATGAAATTTAGTTTCCGAACTGAGATTATAATTCCATGGCCCCCCTTTTTTGATTTGAAACCAATGTGGCATTAAAGTCCCCAATTAAAGACCAAGGAATCACAAATGTTTCCTGTGACTCCAACACCAACCATAATTGACGACGCACCACTTTAAATGAGCTAGCATGAACGAAAGATAGATCTATCTTGCTACCAGGCCAATCATGAACAATTGAAATATGTTGCTCTGACATAGTAGATACTACAGGGTAGGGAATACCACTCTTCCATATTATCCATAAATTAGGAGCTTTATTCTACCTAAAATTATGAATAAAGTCTATTGCATACCATAACTTATTAAAGAATAAAGCTAGAAATCTACTTACTTGAACCATCAGTTCAGCCAAGCATAGCACATCTAGATTATGCTCCCTCAACATCATACATAAAGCCCTTTTACCAGTGGCCTTCCTCACACCACGTATGTTCCAAAAAAAACATGCATTGGTCACTGTTTTGAAGAGGTAACTTTGTCAGACTTCTTAGCCTGACCACCACCTTTCTTCTTTTGCTTACCACCCATAGCCTTCCCTCCTATGTCTTTCTCCGTCAAGGCCACTTCCCTATCCACAACACTCACCTCCGAGTGCACAATTGAGACTACCCCCCTTGAACACTTCATGGCAGGCAATGAGGACACAATATTCTCCTCCTGTGGCCCCTCCAAGGCTGGTAACTACCTCCCATACTAGCTAGCACCACCCTGACCATGACCAAGGACTGCCCCCACTCTTCTATGCCAAGTAGTGTACCCATTTTTCATAACTAGGAACACTACACACTGCCCTAACCTCCAAACGACTAGCACTTTCCTCAATGGGCAGACAAGGGAGAACCGGGTCACCCTCTGAAGACCCATATTCCAAACTTGAATCAGTCCTACTAGACACCTCCTAATCCACCAAATTTTGAAAATCCCCAACTGCACCTATCTCATTCAAGACAACCTCCTTTCCTAAATTGTTGGGACTCAATTTAGAAGATTCCAAACAAATTTGGATTCCTCCCCCTTCCACCAGATCTTGAGAAATTCCACAATTGGAAACAGTATAATGTGCATGAGGTGGATACCCATTCAAATTAGGAATCTCTCTAACCAAGTTCACCCTAGCTGAGCCAACTCTGTCTTCCACAAACACTGCACCAGGCACAGCTACAACATTGTCCACAGTAACTACTTCTCGTTGTCAATTTTCTTCTGCCGATATGAAGAAACTTGATTTTCCAAATGTCTACGATACCCACACCGCTTCACATTATCCTCATACACCACTTTTCGACGAAAACCAAACACTTTGGAAGTACCTGCTTCAAACCTTTCAGCTTTCATATGCCTAGGTCAGCAAAAATACTTTTGGTCTTAGATCTCCAAGAGCAAGTTTGATCGCGAGTGGTCAAGCTCGTATTGCTAGGGTTCAATTGTATCAAGAGCCCGATCTGTTCTGTTCTTGTTTGGCTCACGAGAGTCGTCCCTAGGCCTCGGGGGCCTCCTCTTCTCCTTCTCTGATTGCTCATCCCTGTTAGCTATCCCCCTAGTAGCTAAGACTTCTTTTATGTTGGCATATTGATTGCACCTTCTTAACAATTTAGGCATTGTCTTTGGCAAGTCAAGAGCAAGAGATTGGACCAAATCAGGGTGCATTACTCCGTTTCACAATGTGCTAAATGTCACTCCTTCTGGTAGGTTTTTTACCTCCAGCATCGCCTTGGTGAATTGGGCAAGGAACTCCCTTATAGTCTCCCTCACTCCCTGCCTTATATTCATTACGTTTTACGTAGTTTGCTTCTGCTTCATACTTACTTGGAAATATGTGAGGAATGCTCTCGTCAGTTCGTCATAACTATAGATGGACCGAGTCTGCAAGTTTGACATCCACACTAGTGCGACCCCTTTTAATGAGGCTGCGAAGGCTCGACAGAGAATTACGTCTGACCTCCTATGGGCTACCATGGTTGAACTGTAGTACAGGAGATGATCATAGGGACCCATGGTGCCATCATATGCATTAAAGATAGGTACCACAAAATTTGGGGGTAGCTCGGCATCTATTAGCTGATAGTGCATTATGTGCTGGGGTCACCATTATGTCAGTCGGGTGTGGCTTTCCAGATCATCCCTTCTTTCTCTGGCTCAGCGATCCGGTGAGCGACTTTCCTATTTAGCTCTTTAGGGGCTTCTTCTTTGGTCTTGGAGCCCATTAGGTCTATCCTGAACTCGTTGGCGTGCACCTCTGGCGGCCTAGGGGGTGAGCCTTGATAGCCTCCGTGGGGTTGGTGGGTCCTGAGCTGTCCTCTGCGAAGAGTTCTCATGTCCCTCTCTGTGCTGACACGTGCATCTAGCTGGCCTTTGCGGTGAGTGCTGGCATCCCCTTGACCTGGGTGGGGATCATTATGTGTCTTAGGGCTCCAGTTATGAGTAGAATGGCAAGCCCTCCCATTCTGGGCAGAAAGAGGCCCTTATTGGCATCTCTCAGTGGGAGATCGGGGCGGCACCGAGCGAAACTGTACGTGACGTTCTAACAAATCCCCTTTTGGATGTTGATTGAGGGGTGATACTATTGTCAGGTTATTCATCTCGGGTCACTGTCGAGCTAGCTTTGGCAGTTGAGTGAGCGATCAGACAGGCAGGAGTGCCGAGCTAAACTGGCGAATGAAGTCCCACACTAAAGTGTTGGTTGCCAACACCTGCAACTACAGTCTCTGCATCTGTTCTTCCATATTTGGGTGAGTCACTTGGGATGATGGGCCTTGGTGAGATTATTGAGGGTTTTGCTCACGTTGACCTCCCTCTCCTGGGGTGACATTCACGTCAGGCTAGGCTTACGAGGGATCTTTGTGGAGGGTTCTCCATGGGGACATTCTCCTGATCTGTCATTGGAGGTGCGAGAGGATGTTCAAGTGGTAAGTTATGAGAGGACCTTACTCACATTGTAGTGGAGGAAACAACCTTCTCACTTCTTAGTTGCATTGGTTCAAGGTAGCTATTTGTAGTAGATTCCCACAGACGCTAATCTGATGTGGTAAAAATTGACCAGCCGATCTTCCTTGCAGCTCCTGATGCTCAGCAGATCTGCATAGAAAAGAAGACAGGGGAGAGCTGGGTTGACTCAACGGGGAACTCTCAGATGCCTAAGTCAGATCTTTCAACAGTAGATACTCAAGAGAGTTTTCAATCAAAAGAAGTGATCGATCCCCATAATGGAGGCTTACCATAGTATTTATACGCTATTGATGGAGTAGAAAAAGGGGAACGTCATGGAGAGTCCTACTGGGTGTGGAGTCCTTAAGGAGAATGGCTCTCGATTCTATGAATGTTCTAGATTCGAGGGCATCTTTCAAGAATATTCTACTCTTATCTCGGAGGTGTGGGTTATGAGAGGGGTGGATGCCTCTGATGACGTGTAGTGGATAGAGTCATGCCCTTGTGATCAGGGATTACGTTCCTTGAATGTAGGAGTAGATAGGGGCACATTTCTGAGAGCCCTGTCTGATGATGCCAGGCCGAGGTTGCTGCTCATCCAGAGGAGAGGCCAAGGTGGCAGCTCGACTTAAGGAGGGGCTAAGGTGGTAGCTTGGCCTGAGGAGAGGCCACTGTAGTAGCTCGATCTGAGGAGAGGCCGCAATGGTAGCTCTGCCTGAGGAGAGGCCGAGGTGGTTGCTTGGTTAAAGGAGAGGCCAAGGTGGCTACTCGGCCTGAGGGGAGGCCGCAATGGTAGCTCGGCCTGAGGAGAGGCCGAGGTGGCAGCTCGGCCTGATGAGGGGCCGAGGTGGCAGTATGGCATGAGTTGTTCGAATGCTCCTTGGCGTGCTGTGGTCAGGGACATATTTACCCTCATCGGGTTCCATCTGCCATTTTTTCCCGGTCGGTCAGGTGTCGGGTTCAGTTGGGTTTCCGAACTTTAATCGACTTCTCCTAATCAGGCTATAATTAGGCCTTAAATGGGGTAATATACCAGTAAAACCTTAAACGGACCTTAAAATGTCTTTAATCGTCTTAGATTTAAGATACTTTAATATATTTTATTAAATCATCAACAATTTAGAAAAGATATTGTACTTAATCACATTTAGTATTTGATAAAAATATCAATATATAGCTATTCTATCAACAAAAAATCAAAATATACATATAAATGATCGAGCTAAACATGTCATGCCAAGTCAGGCTTGTAAATGGGCTGGACCTAAGCACGACATATTTAATAATCAATGTAGGCGAGGTCGGTCTTCAAATGGTTGACTTAGTTACATTATCTGCTCAAGATTTAGGGATCAATTTCAGAGACTATGGATTTATTTTGTGACACTGAGGCAACCATACACATTACATAAAATCTGGTCATTCATGAATGATGAACACATTTATGTGTGAAATCTAGGGTAGTAAAACATGCACTTTACTTATTTAGAATGGAGCTACCTTGGGTTTTACTCTCTTTTTACATGTTTTATATTTTCAAAGCCTTAAGGACTATTGGACGCTATATCTCCAATTTTATACGTCAAGATGTCCTATTTCTTTTCATGGTTGCGAAGAGAACAAAATTCTGAGTAAGATGGATTGTTCAATTAAAAGTACACATCCGTTTGGTCACCCATACAAGTGATTATTCTTTTAGGCCAGAAAAAATAATGGATCAGAATTGAACCGAGATGCAGAACCAACCCATTTGTAGTTGTCCCAAGTGTATAAGGAATATTCTAAATGCCAACAAGGATCGATGGACCACCTCCTTGGGTAATTGAAGATTCATTTTTGGTAACAATAACTACCTAGAGTAGTTGGTGAGTTGTGGTGTGCAAAATCCCTTGCTCACTTGGAGGTCTTAAGTTCGAACCTCTTGGTTGCTATTTTTGGATTTTTTTTGGAAGATTTTCTCTCTCCTACTCATCACAATCAATTCAAGCAAAGAATAAAGGTTGGCCAAGGGGTTTCTTGTACAAGAAGAGAGAGAAAAGGAAAGAAATAAAACGAAATAAATCATATCCAAATCATGTCTCTTTTCTCCGCATCATCAACAAAGATGTCCAAATCTTCAACCAAGCAAAGAAAATCATCCAAGCAAGGGTTGTGAGCAAGTTTGAAGAGAGAGAGAGAGAAGGAAATAAGAGAGAGAAAAATAGGAAGTAAATAGAAAAAAATATAGTAAAGTCGTGGGCTACACTCTCTCTCCTCCACCTCACAATTGTGGGCCCCTTAAACCCTAATCGTTGGTCTCTCTCCCTATTTCTCTATAAATAAAAAACGTTCAAGGGGAGAGGATGGCTGGTTATTATTTTTTGTGCTCTCTTTTCTCTCTTAGGCGCAATTCTATTTTTAGGGTTTTATCTCTTTCTCTAGTTCTCTTCTCTAGGTTTAGTCTCTTTTTAGTTCTTCTTACTTTTCAGTTAAACACTTTTACAATGGAGTTTTAATTAATGAATGCAAGTTTTCTTTCATGTTTATGGTTTATGGTATTATAATTTTAATTCTCTAGTTTAAGGTTTAGATCTAGGTGACAAGATCCAAGCTTTGAAGCATCTATGTTCAAGTTCAAGTTTCTCTTTTAGATTTGTTTTCTCTAGTACTAGCAGTTTTAGATTTGGTTTATTCCAGATTTGGTTTTTAGTACTAGTAGTATTTCATATCTCAATCAAATTTCAAGTTCAAGTATTGAAGTTCAGGTAGATAGGCTTCTCATAAGTCTTCTCTCCCCCCTCTCATTCCTTCTCCTGACTACCCTTTCCTTCTTAACTTAGGTTTTTAATTTCAGTATTTACTTTATTGTTTTCCCTTTCCCCCAAGGTCCTTGGATAGATGTATGTGTTGGCTTTGCCCCTCTTTAGCTATGGACCATCCTTTTATTGTGTTTATTTTCAGTTATTTACTTTGTCTCCTTTTCCCTAAAGCTAAGTAGTGAAGCCCTTGTAAGAGTTACTCTCTAGTCAAGTAGGGAAGCTTGCATTATTTGCGGTGCATTCCTCGGGCTAAGTAGATAAACCTACTTGTGTGCCTCTCTCTAGCCTTTGTGCCTTTTTATTTTATTTCAGCACTTTTACTTTTAGTTATTTATTTTTTATTTGCATGGTTTGAAGTATTTAAATTCCTAGATGTGTTGGTTAGGACGCTTTTAGATGCATGTGTTTTAGGGCGGTAGTTAGAAGTAGATCACCAATATCAATCGTTACACTTTTGCATTACTAAAATAAGCTTAAAATAAAGTGGTTGCTCTCCTTGTGTTCGACCCGTTAGCTACATTGATCCGTACGTTTGTGGTTACGTTTAAAATTCAAACAAGTTTTTGGCGCCATTGCCTAGAAGACATTTCCATGTTATTTTTTGCTTTCTTTTGGTAAATCGGAGTGCTTTGTTTGCTTTGTTTTATTTTTCTTTTATTGATTTCTTGAGAAGAATAACTTGCAATAATTGTTGTATCTATGGAGGTCGCCAAGCCTCACAGTATAATAAAGACAAGTTTCGCCAGTAGCGGTACCTCAAGAAGTGAATTGAGAAACCCTGGATCCCTGCCGGTAAGCTCACAAAAAGCCAAAAAAAAAAAAATCAAAAGTCAATTAAAAAATCAAAAATAAAAAAAAATTACATTTTTTTTGTGCTTGTCTTATTCTAATTGTGGGTAGTTTTCTATTGCATGAGTGCTAGGGGATACGTAATACTGAGAATCCGTTAGAAAGAAGAGATCCAACAAGTGCTGACCCTATACCTATACTCTCATTAATACCTTTCAATATAGAAGACCAACAGCCAAACCCCCTACCTAAATCTCTGAAAGATAGGTTCTACCCTGTTAGAACAGCCCAACCTTCCTGTATAGTTCTACCACAAGCCCAGGGCAATAATTTTGATCTCAAATCTCAGTACATCACTTGTTTCCCCACTTCCATGGGTTGCCCTTTGAAGATGCATACCTATTCCTTAAGGAATTTGAGGAAGTTTGTGTTATAATTAAGGTCCAACAGTTGGCTGATGATGCTGTAAAATTAAAGTTCATAACTTTTACGCTCAAGGACCAAGCTAAGAAATGGCTCTATGGTCTGTCTACCAATTCCATTGCCACATGGGATGTGTTTACTATAGCCTTCCTGAAAAAGTTCTTTCCTTTGCATAAAATCAATAAACTCAGGAGTGATATTCTTTAATTCAGGCATAAACCTAGTGAGTTGTTCTCTAAATTTATGGAGAGATTTAAGGACCTCCTTCAGGAATGCCCTCACCATGGAATTGATACATGGCAACTTTGTCAAATCATTTATGAGGGTACTGATTATCAGACCAAGCAGTTCTTAGAGTCTATGTGCTCCAAATATTTTACATCTTTTATAAATGAAGACGACGCTTGGAACTTTTTGCTTGAATTGACTGAGAAAACTAGAGAATGAGAGTCTACTCAAGAAATTGAGAGGAAAAATAAGAGTTACCTTATAGAAGGTGTTGTGGCTAAAGAGGCTCAACTTGAGAGTCTTATCAAGAGACTCCAAGCCATAGTAGTCAAAGGACCTGCCCAACTGAACCAAATAAATTATTCTATGCCTATGTGTAGTTGGTGTCAATCTCCCACTCATGTGATGGAGGAGTGCTCTAATATTTCATGTGTGAATGGTTTAAATATAGGTCCTGAAAATGTGAATGCCATGTCCCAAAACAACCCTTATAGTCAAACCTATAATCCAGGATGGAGGAACCATCCTAACTTCTCTTGGAATCAAGCCAATAATCAAGTAGGTCCTAATTTTCAACCCTTAAGTCAAGGACAGTTTGTTCCCCAACAAGCCAATCATCAAGTAAATCCTAATTTTTAACCCTTGAGTCAAGGGCAGTTTGTTCCCTAACAAACCAATAAAAGGAACACGCCCCCCAATCAATGAAACAATTTTAGGATCCCCACTCAGTCTGCTATTCCACCACCTCCTGTAAATCAACCTCCAGGATTCATGAGAGCAGGTGGTGATTTGGCTAGGCTTACTTCTTTAGAGAAAAGCATGGAACTTCTCATGAGTACTCTCATGACAAGCCAACACAACATAGAGAAGCAAATCTCCTAACTTGCTAATGTTTTGCATGAAAGGGAGAAAGGAAAGATGCCTAGTCAACTTGAACCAAATCCCAGGAATGAGAATATGAATCATCAACCAGTTCCAAATCAGTTGAATTCAATTCAAAAGAGTCCACAACAAGAGCCTTCCAACCAATGTAATGTTGTTTATGCACTTAGGAGTGGCCCAGAATACCAACAGAGTATTCCTAAATCTTCCCTATCTATTACTCCTATTAACTCTCCTTTTGTTGAAGACACAAGTGTTAAGTTTGTCTTGAATTCTTGACCCGTTTTGAAGATTGATCCGATCCGACATATTTTTGTGGAGACCCGAATGGAAAATTTTCTGAGATCTGTGATGGAAGCAGAGGGGTTGGGCCGATAGGCCCAAGCCCGGAGCCCATCACGATCTCGTATGAAAGTTGAGGCGTATGGTTTGATCGGATCGACCGTGACCCGATGAGTCGACCCACGATTTGGAGTATATATATAATGTACTGTCGCTTGTTGAGAAAGTTATTGTATTCCAGGGTTTTCACGCAGCTAGGGTTTCAGGGCAAGTTTTTCCTCGCCGCTGCTAGGGTGTAATTTCTCTTCTGCATAGTGAATCATCTTCTTCTTCGCCCGAGGATGTAGCACACCACCCTGGTGTGTGAACCTCGTTAAATCTCTGTGTCGTACGGACCTATTGTCTCTTTATTATTCGTGTTTCTTGGTGTTTGATCTTATAAACTGGTATCAGAGCTCTGGGTTACTTCGATCCATGGTTTCAACGAAATACGATATTGATAGGTTCGACGGCAACATCAGTTTTAGTTTATGGCAGGTTCGAATGATGGCTGTTCTCACGCAGCAGGGTTTGAAGAAAACCCTATTTGGGAAGGCGAAGAAACCTACAACTATGTCCGATGATGATTAGAATGATTTGGATGATAAAGCCCTTTCAGCTATTCAATTGTGTCTTTCGCATGATGTTCTACAGGAAATTCTCTTAGAGAAAACGGCTGTAGAGTTATGGGTGAAGTTAGAGAACCTCTACCTCACCAAATCCCTCACTAATAGGTTGAGATTGAAGCAACAACTATATACCCTTCATATGGGTGAAGGTATTTCTATTAAATCCCACATATCTGAGTTCAATTCTATTGTTACTGATTTGAAAAGGATAGATGTTAAAATAGACGATGAAGATTTGGCCCTATTATTGTTATGTTCTCTGCCTCCATCTTATAAGCATTTTAGGGATACCATGATTTATGGTAGAGACAATCTCTATTGAGGATGTCAAAAGCGAATCTGCAAAGCAAGCAGAAGATTGATGATCAGTTAACATCTACCAATAAATCTGATGGTGTTGGTTTGGTAGCTAGAAGGAGAACAAATGAAAGGGGTTCAGATGGTGACAAAAAGAAGGCTAGATCAAAATCTAAGCACAAGAATTTAACTTGCAATTACTGTAAGAAAAAGGGGTATATTAAATCTGAATGCTATAAGCTTTTAAATAAGCGGAAGGCAGGTGGTGGTGCTCAAAATCAATAGAAAAGAGATGATTCTGCAGAAGCTAGTATTGCTGAAGATGAGAGTGAGTCTGATATGCTTTTGGTGACTGATGATAAAGTTAGATCACAGGATGAATGGATTCTTGACTCTGGTTGTTCCTACCATGTGTCCCAATCGTGAATGGTTCTCCACATACGAATCAGTTCGAGGTGGAGTTGTGTTGATGGGAAATAATGCTTCTTGTAAGACTATTGGAATGGGAACGATCAATATCAAGATGTATGATGGCATTGTCAGAACCTTGTCTAATGTTAGGCATGTCCCTGATTTGAAGAAGAATCTCATCAGTTTAGGCACTCTTGATTCAAATGGGTGCAAGTATACAGCTGAAGGTGGAGTCATGAAGATCAGCAAGGGTGTTCTCTTATTGATGAAAGGAATCAAGGTTGGCAGTTTATATGTGTTGCAGGGTACTACAGTCACTGGATCTATTGCAGCAGCTTCATCATCTATGTCTGAATCAGATGTCACAAATTTATGGCATATGAGGTTAGGCCATATGAGTGAAAGAGGGATGGCATCATTAAGTAAAGGGCTTGTTGTGTGGTCGAGTACATGAGCAATGGAGTTACGTGAGCATTGTGTGTTTGGGAAGCGAGAAAGAGTTAGTTTGATCTGCTATTCACAGGACCAAGGGAACTTTGGACTACATTCATTCAGACCTATAGGGGCCCTCCAAAGTTGCTTCAAAGGGGGCTGGTGCAAGATACTTGCTTACTTTCATTGATGATTTCTCTAGGAAGGTTTGGGTCTATTTCTTGAAGCACAAAAATGAAGTATTTGTCACTTTCAAACAGTGGAAGAATTTGCTTGAGAAGCAGACCGGGAAACAAATTAAAAGGTTGAGAACCGATAATGGCCTAGAGTTTTGTGAAGGTGACTTTAATGAGTTCTGCAAAAATGAAGGTATTGCAAGACACCATACAGTTGTTAAAACATCCCAGCAGAATGAAGTGGCAGAGTGTATGAATAGAACCTTATTAGAAAAGGCGAGGTGTATGTTATCAAATGCAGGATTGGGTAAGGAGTTCTGGGCAGAAGCAGTTAACACATCAACCTTGTTGGTGAATCGATCTCCTTGCACAGCTATTGAGTGCAAGACTCCAGAAGAAGTTTAGTCAGGTAAACCTACAGACTACTCAAATTTAAAAGTATTTGGATGTCCTGCTTATGCACATGTAAATGAAGGAAGTTGGAACCTAGGGCTAAGAAATGCATTTTTCTTGGGTATAGATCTAGAGTGAAAGGATACAGGTTGTGGTGTCCTGATCCAAAGTCTCCAAAATTTCTTATTAGCAGAGATGTTACTTTTGATGAATCTGCTATGTTGCATCCTAGGAAATAAGCTCCTATTCATTGTGATGAAGGTCAAGAAAAATCTAGAGAGAAGGTGGAGTTTGAAATTGGTAGTTCATCTTCAAACAAAGCACAATCTACTTTAGTCCAGCTGTCTACTTTTACTGAAGGAGATGATGCTCAAAAGAATCAAGAAGAAGAGCGGTATAGCATTTCCAAGGATAGAAAAAGGAGGAACATTAGACAACCACAAAAGTATGGGCATGCTGAATTTGTTGCTTATGCATTGTCTGTTGCAGATACAATTGAAAATAATGAGCCTGCAATATATTCTGAAGTTGTTGCTTCAATTGATTCTACAAAATGGTTGATTGCCATGAATGAGGAGATGAAATCTCTTCATAAAAATCAGACTTGGGAGCTTGTGAAGCCGAGAACAGGGAAGAAAATTGTTGGTTGCAAATGGGTCTTCAAGAAGAAGGAATCTGCCTCAGGTGTTGAAGATGCTAGGTACAAGGCACGTTTGGTTGCAAAGGGCTCTGATCGGTACAAGGAATTGATTTTAATGATGTTTTCTCACCTGTTGTTAAGCATAGTTCTATTCGTGTCCTACTTGCTTTAGTTGCTATGCATGATTTGGAGTTGGAGCAACTTGATGTGAAAACAACATTCTTGCATGGTGAACTAGAAGACAGATTTATATGCATCAACCTGAAGGGTTTGTTATTGAAGGTAAGGAGGACCATGTATGCTTGTTGAAGAAGTCCCTATATGGTTTGAAACAGTCTCCTAGACAGTGGTATAAAAGGTTTGATTCAGTCATGGCTAGTTTTGGATACTCCAGGTGTCAATATGACTGTTGTGTTTATTTCAGAAAGCTCTCTGATGGGTCATTCATATATTTGTTGCTTTATGTTGATGATATGTTGATAGCAGCAAAAGATAGGAATGAGGTCAATAAGTTGAAGGAACAATTAAGTTCTGAATTTGAGATGAAAGATTTGGGGGCAGCAAGGAAGATCCTTGGTGTGGAGATCAAGAGGATAGAAAGCGGGAAGCTGTGGCTATCTCAACAAAAGTACACTGAGAAGGTATTGAATCGTTTTGGCATGAAAGATGCCAAACCTGTAACTACTCCTCTTGCATCTCATTTTAGACTTTCAACTGCTCTATCACCTAAGACAAATAAAGTGGTGGAGTATATGTCACATATTCCATACTCTAGTGCAGTTGGCTCCATTATGTATGCTATGGTTTGCACTCGTCCTGACATTTCACAAGTTGTCAGTGTGGTGAGCAGATATTTGTCATGTCCAGGTAAAGCTCATTGGGAAGCAGTGAAGTGGATACTTAGGTACTTGAAAGGGACCTCTGGTGTTTGTTTGGAGTTTGGGAGGAATGGTGATAGTTTATCTGGTTATGTTGATTCAGATTATGCAGTGATCTTGACAAGAGGAGGTCACTCAGGCTATGTATTTACTCTTGGAGGAAATCGGTTAGTTGAAAGCTACTTTCTGACTGATTGCATTATCTACTCTTGAAGCGAGTATATGGCGTGTCGAGGCAATTAAAGAAGCTATTTGGCTTTGAGGTTTGTTGGGAGAACTCAGCATGGATCATGGGGTGACTGTTGTCCATTGTGATAGCCAGAGTGCTATTCACTTGACTAAAGATCCAATGTATCATGAGAGGACAAAGCACATTAATGTTCGGTATCATTTCATAAAAGAGATAATTGCTCAAGGTAATATTCAAGTGTTGAAGATTGGTATTGAAGACAATCCAACATATATGTTGACTAAGCCTTTATGTGTTGGTAAGTTCGAGCATTGCTTGAACTTACTTGGTGTTTGTTGTGTTTGAGTTCAGCCCTTTGGAGGGCTATTGGAGAAGATGAAGATATTAGCTATTTGTTTATCTGTTGGAGGAGAATTCAAGCCAAGGTGGAGATTTGTTAAGTTTGTCTCGAATTCTTGACCCATTTTGAAGATTGATCCGATCTGACATATTTTTGTGGTGACCCGAATGAGAAATTTTCTGAGATCTGTGATGGAAGCAGAGGGTTGCGATAGGTCAGCCAGCCCATCCTGACCTCGATAGAAAGTCGGCTACGCCCCACGTATGGTTCGATCGGATCGACCGCGACCCAATGAATCGACCCGCGATTTGGAGTATATATATAATGTACTGTTGCTTGTTGAGAAAGTCATTGTATTCCAGGGTTTTCACGCAGCTAGGGTTTCAGGGTGAGTTTTTCCTCGCCGTTGCTAGGGTGTAATTTCTCTTCTGCATAGTGAATCATCTTCTTCTTCGCCCGAGGACGTAGCACACCACCCTGGTGTGTGAACCTCGTTAAATCTCTGTGTCGTACAGATCTATTGTTTCTTTATTATTCGTGTTTCTTGGTGTTTGATCTTACAACAAGTGTGCCTCTTATTCGAGGTTTATCTGATGAACCTAAAGCAACTAAAGATGATTTGGTTGAGGAAGCCAAAAGTGATTCTTCTGAAAAATAGCAAAATCCTAATCGTGCTTATGGTCCTCCTGTCTTCTTTCCTAATCAGTTGGTAAACAAAAAGAAGATTGCTTCCATAGAAAAAATTTTAGAAGTTTTCAAAAAGGTAGAAGTGAATATCCCTCTTTTGGATGTCATATCCTAGATCCCCGCCTATGTAAAGGTTCTGAAAGATTTGTGTACTCACAAACGTATCACTAGTGTGCCCAAAAAGGCGTTCTTGGCAGGCAACATTAGTTCCATAATTACTTAGCCTATAACCGCCAAGTATAAGGATCCAGGGAGCCCTACCATAACTTGTGCCATAGGCAACACCAACATTGAGCATGCCTTACTTGACCTTGGCGCAAGTGTGAATCTTTTGCCTTACCATATGTATAAATAACTAGGATTGAGAGAATTAAAAGCCACTGGAACTACTCTTCAGTTGGCAGATAGATCTGTTAAGATTCCTAAAAGGATGGTTGAGGATGTCTTAAAGTTGGAGAATTTTTATTCCCTGTTGATTTCATGTTTTTAGATACCCAACTAGTTGTCAACATTCAGGATCAGATCCTAATTATTCTTAGTAGACCGTTCCTTACAACCAGCAATGCCATAATTAATTGTAGGAACTGTACCATGAAACTTTCTTTTGGCAACACTTCTATGGATTTTAATGTCTTTAGATTGGGTAAGCAACCAAATCCCTATAAGAAGGAAGTTCATATGCTCCAGAAAATTCCAAATTCCATTGAGACATATTTTGATATTGATTTTGATTATGAATTTCAAGAGTGTATGGAACATTTGGGTGGTTTTGATGATGGAATTATGTCTGAGGTTTGGAGTCTCCAACCACCTATAGAGCCATTAGGACCCCCTTCCAATTTCATTCCCAAACCTTCCATAATGGATCCCCCTAAGCTAGATCTTAAGAAGTTGCCATTTGATTTGAGGTATTCTTTCCTAGGGCCTGACCAGACTCTTCTAGTAATAATTTCTTTAGATTTGACTTCTAGTCAGAAAGAGGAATTACTTAACGTGTTAAAAGACAATAAGAAAGTCCTAGGTTGGACCGTGGCTGACATCAAAGGAATTATCCCTTCTATTGTTCAACATCATATTCATCTCATTGAGGGGTCCAAACCTTCAACGGAACCCCAGAGGAGATTTAACCCAGTGATGAAGGAAGTCATTCAAAAAGAAATTCTAAAGTGGATGGATAATGGGATCATTTATTACATTTTTGATAGAGGCAAGAATTTTTGCAATAGATCATTTGAAGCCCTCACGAAGAAATTTGGGATCACCCATAAATTGAAGCCCTTCATTGAGTTGTCATCTTTTGCTTTGGAAGAGGTCATGGATCTCCATGAACCTCTTTACATAAATGACTAACTTTTAACCAGGTATGACCCCCTTGCATTGTCTCTGCTTTTAATTCTTTTCATGCATTGAGGACATTGCATGACTTAAGTGTGGGGGAGGAAAATCAGTTTCATTTTGTTTTTGTATTTTTAAAATTTTTCCTCTTATTTTTTTTTTTTTTTTGAGCTTGCTAAGGATGAAATCCTACTTTGGCTTCTAGTTAATGATCATACCATTCAGTTGCTTGAAATATGAATGTAAGAATTTTTTATTAAGGTAAGAATTTTTTATTAAGGAACCTATCTTGAACCATAAAAACCCTATTGAGAAAAAAAGAAACAAGCTTGTGTCTTCAGATGAGACTCTCTTTTGAAAAATAAGAGACCCTTATTTTACGGTGTTAAACCATATGTAAGTTTGTGGGTTCCTTATATTCTTGATTTGGAGTTGAGATCTTCTTTTTAATTTGACATGTTGGTAAAATGTTTGGTCAAAAACACTCCAACGCCTTAGTCCTGGGTTTCCTATTATTTCACAAGTGGTCTTGCCTTAAGATAAGGATGTTATGGAAGAGACAATGTGAGTCCCAAATTAAAGAAATATTCTTGTGCCTGAAATCGATATGGAGAAATAAAAATTCAAGTGTGGGGGTCCTTAGATCAAGTGTAAAATGAATTATCTTTGCTCCGGATCGGTATGGCCCTTACCTTTAGCCAAAGTTGGGATTTGTTTTTCTGAATTTTGGATGTATATTCACTGCAAACACCCACGAGATACAACTCGTCCACTAGGGTGACCTAGGGGTTTAAAGGTTTGTTGCACATGCTAAGTGCAACCGTGATTCCTATGAAGTGAGTTAGGTTTTTTGTTTTTATTCTTTTCTTTTTTTTTTGCTTGAGGACTACAAAGTCTAAGTGTGGGAGAATTTTGATGAGCACATTTATGTGTGAAATGTTTAAAGGCTTGTTGCACGTGCTAAGTGCAACCGTGATTCCTACGAAAGTGAGTTAGGTTTTTTGTTTTTATTCTTTTTCTTTTTGTTTTGCTCGAGGACTAGCAAAGTCTAAGCGTGGGGGAATTTTGATGAACGCATTTATGTGTGACATCTAGGATAGTAAAACATGCATTTTACATATTTAGAATGGAGCTACCTTGGGTTTTACTCTCTTTTTGTAGGTTTTATATTTTCAAGGCTTTGAGAACTATCGGGCGTTATATCTCCAATTTTACATATAAAGAGGTCCTGTTTCTTTTCATAGTTATGAAGAGGATGAAATTCTTAGCAAGATGGACATGTTCAATTAAAAGTACACATCCGTTTGGTCACCCATACAAGTGATTATTCTTTTCAGGCCATAAAAAGAATAATGGATCAGAACTGAACCGAGATGCAGAACCAGCCTATTTGTAGTTATCCCAAGTGTACAAGGAATATTTCAAATGCCAACAAGGATCGATGGACCACCCCCTTGAGTAATTCAAGATTCAATTTTGGTAACAATAACTACCTAGCGTAGTTGGTGAGTTGTGGTGTGCAAAATCCCTTGCTCACTAGGAGGCCTTAAGTTCGAACATCTTGGTTGCTATATCATATCCAAATCGTCTCTCTCCTCCACATCATCAACAAAGATGTCCAAATCTTCAAGCAAGCAAAGAAAATCGTCCAAGCAAGGGTTGTGCGCAAGTTTGAAGAGAGAGAGAGAAAGAAGGAAATAAGAGAGAGAAAAATAGGAAGTAAATAGAAAAAATATAGTAAAATCATGGGCTACACTCTCTCTCCTCCACCTCACAATTGTGGGCCCCCCAATTTCTAATCGTTGGTCTCTCTCCCTATTTCTCTATAAATAAAAAACATTCAAGGGGAGAGGACGGTTGGTTATTATTTTTTGTGCTCTCTTTTTCTCTCTTCTTAGTGCAATTCTATTTTTAGGGTTTTATCTCTTTCTCTAGTTCTCTTCTCTAGGTTTAATCTCTTTTTAGTTCTTCTTACTTTTTGGTTAAACACTTTTGCAATGGAGTTTTAATTAATGAATACAAGTTTTCTTTCATGTTTATGGTTTATGGTATTGTAATTTTAATTCTCTAGTCCAAGGTTTAGATCTAGGTGACAAGATCCAAGCTTTGAAGCATCTATGTTCAAGTTCAAGTTTCTCTTTTAGATTTGTTTTCTCTAGTACTAGCAATTTTAGATTTGGTTTATTCAGATTTGGTTTTTAGTACTGGTAGTATTTCATATCTCAATCAAATTTCAAGTTCATGTATTGAAGTTCAGGTAGATAGGCTTCTCATAAGTCTTCTCTCCCCCCTCTCATTCCTTCTCCTGACTACCCTTTCCTTCTTAACTTAGGTTTTTAATTTCAGTCTTTACTTTATTGTTTTCCCTTTCCCCCAAGGTCCTTGGCTAGATGTATGTGTTGGCTTTGCCCCTCTTTAGCTATGGACCATCATTTTATTGTGTTTATTTTCAGTTATTTACTTTGTCTCCTTTTCCCTAAAGCTAAGTAGTGAAGCCCTTGTAAGAGTTACTCTCTAGTCAAGTAGGGAAGCTTGCATTATTTGCGGTGCATTCCTCGGGCTAAGTAGAGAAACCTACTTGTGTGCCCCTCTCTAGCCTTCGTGCCTTTTTATTTTATTTTATTTATTTTATTTCAGCACTTTTACTTTTAGTTATTTATTTTTTATTTGCATGGTTTGAAGTATTTAAATTCCTAGATGTGTTGGTTAGGACGCTTTTAGATGCAACCCAAAAGTTCCCTGGTATCCCATTGTTTGGAATAACTTATTGCAACCAAGGCAATCTACATTTGGGTGGCGCCTCATGCACTGCAGACTGCCCACTAATGATGCAATCTCTACGAAAGGGATTCCCGTCGTCTCTATTTGCAATTTTTGCTTGTCTCACTGTGAAACTTTTAATCATCTTTTTTTGAGATGCAACTTTGCATTGAAAATTTGGGATAAATTCCTCAATTGTTTTGGTGTTGCTTGGCCTGGTTTCGAAAACATTGATGCTTTAACTCAATGGTGGAATCGAAAGCGGAGAATCTTATTGCTAAATGATGCTTGGGCGATGGGCCTTATCATTGTGACGGACAATTTATGGAGGGAATGAAATTCAGGCATTTCGAAGTTACACAGCTTTGCTCTCTCGTTTTTGAAAGAATAAAGCAAGATTTCAGTAGAGCCAATGTTATTATTCATGATCAAATCAAAAACCCAGCTGATCTCATTTGTTGCTGAACACTTGGGCTTCAAATGGGTTCCATCCGAGAATCCCGCATTTTGGAAGTTTTTTGGTGTAAGCTTGCGTGACTGGAAGAAGTTGAATGTGAATGGTTGCTCCCTTGGCAATCCTGGAAGAGCTAGTTCTGGTGGAGTGCTGAGAAACAATAATGGGGTTGTATTGGGCTCTTTCAAAACTTTTATCGGTATCCATTCGAATTATATGGCTGAGTTTAAAGCTCTAATGGAAGGCCTGAGTCTGGCGAAAGACCTTGAAGTTATACTACTTTGGATTGAGAGTGACTCTGCTGCAATGGTCACTGCTATCCAACCAAAAAGCATCCCTTGGTACGTTGAGCAGGAATGGAACTCATTGCAGCCCTACTTGAGCTCCATAACATGGAAAATCTCTCACTGTTTCAGAGAAGCAAACTGCATTGCTGACTTTCTAGCTAAGGAAGCTGCTAAGAAAAGGTTAACAGAAGGGAATGTAATCTTTCCCAATCATATAAGGGATGAGATTAGTCATGATGCAGAGTCTAGGCCTAGATATAGATTTGATTAATATTGGGTTTTTTTCCTCTGCTGATGGCAATGCCGAAGGTGGAGGTTAAAAATCTATTTCCTTTGCTTTTATCTATAATTCTTTTCCTTTTTTTAATGATATTCTCATCCTTTTAGTGAAAAAAAGTTAGAAGTAGATCACCAATATCAATCGTTACACTTTCACATTACTAAAAGAAGCTTAAAATAAAGTGGCTGCTCTCCTTGTGTTTGACCCATTAGCTACACTGATCCGTACGCTTGCAGTTACTTTTAAAATTCAAACAATGAACAACCAAAACCTATTGAGATTGACTGCCATATTGCACATGAAAAACTTCCAGCTCAGCAAATACATACTATTCATGTTTCAATAAAACAATAAGTGAATATTTTCACTAAAGCTCTTGCTCAAAAGCAGTATCATTTTCTTCTTAGTAAGTTTTACACTTCAAAATGTTTTCACTAAAGCATTTATGATGTTCACACTCCAACTTGAGGGGGGTGTAGAGATGTATTGGGTTAGGTCATAATCCATACCTTCGGTGAAGAGTATAGGTCAATGAGTTATTTTATATAAATTATTGTAAGGCTGAAGTTTTACATGTAGTGAAAGCAATACACAGAGCTGGGTTCTCTATTCTTTGTTCTCTTCGTGAAGAATTTAAATTGAAAATAGCCAGGTGGTCAATCTGCTTCTTGTGTTGGGTTTCCACTGGCTCGTATCTCAACTTGCCAAATCACTCTCGGAGGCCAGAGGCAGAGAAACGCGAACTAGAAACCAAGGCATCGGTCAAGAAGCCCTTCCTTATTATTTGGACTGGCTTTGAAGGTATGATTGGACAGGCTAATGTTATATAGATAAGGTATAACTCCTGCAAGGCATGCCCATTTGACCACTGAAGCTTGGCCTTCTTCTTCGTTTCTCTCCCTATTTATTACTCTTCATATAAGCTATCGTGTCGTGCATCCTACCACTTACAAAGGACTTCTATCCATTATCTTTGTTTTCCCCCTTTATTTTTTTCTCCATTTTTATGTTTCTTCCATATCAATAAGAAAACATGTTCATGGGTCTCTTCCATAGTTACTAATAGGAAAAAAAAAGCCTCATGGACTCTCAAGCACACCAACAAAAGCAGAAGCTGCAGAAGATCAGAAACAACAAGAGGAGGAGGAGGAGGAGGAGGGGATTGATGCAGCTTATAACATAAATGCTGATGAGACAGATCTAATAAGAAGGCCACTTAACTCAGGGGGTCTCTTGGGGACTCACTCACCTAGGTGTGGAACTCACTTACCAGAAGAGGACTTCAAACTCAAATGGGGACTCACTCACCACTAGAGATTACATTGGAAATAAAATCTTTTCTGACAAGTCACAAGATTCATATATATATAGGGAAAGAAAAAAAGAGTATTTGGGATAGAGTTGTTGAAATAGAGCCGATGCAAAAGAGCCATTGTAAATGAGATGTTGGAGAGGAGAGAGAAGTGGAGTCATGATGCTGAAACTAGGCCACGGTTCTATCTCTATTTGATTTAAGTTTGCCTACAAATGGCAATGCCTAAGGTGGGGATTCTTAAATGAGGTTTCTGAAGCTCTTTGTATGCCTTTCCTTTATTTTCTTCTTAATAAAGTTTTTGGATCTTTTAGCGGAAAAAAGCAAGTGGATTCATGAGAAATAAATACTTGCGGGATCGTGATTACATCATTATGGACAAGGATGAGATTTTCCATGTAAGCCTTCTTGAAGATAGCATTATTGTCATGCTCACCAACAATAGAGAAGCAGGACTAGATTTTTCCATTTAAGCCTTCTTATGATTGCTTCATTCCAATGTATATAGAGAAGATTTCCTGAAGAATTCTTGGATTGGGTGGACCAACAACATCCACCCAATAAGCCAAAAATACTGAGTTTTAGTGCAACTTTCGAGGGCAAAAATTTGGAATCCGGTCGAGTTACGAAAACCATGATATCAATACCCAAACAGCATTCCATGCTCTACAACACTTTATGTTCTAAATGATGAGTCATTGTGTAATACCTTAATTCGATCTCACACCCCACTAGTGTACAAGAAAGAAGCGACAGGAGAGGAAACCGATATTGGCCTGGTTGGCTGTCGCAGAGTGCTAAGAGAGTAGGAGGGATCCTACTTGCTCCTGTTCAGCCTATCAACATTGTTGGAGAGACAACCAAGAAGTGTGGGTGGATAGGTAATTTTCAACCTATAAGGGGTTAAATATAGAAAGGAGGGCTACAGACAAATGAGGGGACTGTTTTGGCACAACCGGCGGGAGATCCTTGAGGCTAACCGGCCAGCTGGTTTGTCTGGTAGAATACAATTTCTGGGTTTTATATATGAGCAGTATGACCCACATCTCAGCCATGTGAAGTCCCCAATCTGCCCCTGGGTGAAGAGGCTTATATTTAGTTTTACTAAGAATATTTCAATGGAAAATTCAATATGATACTTAATTTAAAAATAATAAGAAGATATATATATATATATATATATATATATACTTATGGTTCCACCGAACAGGCTCTAAGCCTAAATCGGTGGAGAGGGTTATAAAAGAGGGGGGGTAAGGTATAACCGACCCTCATATTAAGCTGTAACCTCTTGTTAACAGCAAGAAGAAGAAGAGACAAAGAAGAAGGAGAAGGAGAAAGGAGAAAGAAAGAAGAGAATAAGAGGAGATAAAAAGAGAATTGCTGATTTTGGGACAGTAAATGGATAATTCTTTATTCAGCTAAGAATTCAACCCAGTGTAACAATGAAATTGACAATTTATTAATAGGGTTCTCAATACCTTAATGGAGTTCAGGCAAGGAATAGAGTTGGTTAGGTAGAATTACTACCAAAACCCTTCGGACAGAATTTGGGAAATGGAAGTTTCAAGAGGATTTCATTGAATTCTTTTTCAGAATTCTATTACAAGCTTAACTAGAGATGGAAATGGAAGTTTCCCATCTCCCTCTTTTTTTTCCCTTTATAATAAAGAAAAATAATAATTCTGTCCAAAAGTATCATATAGTTCATCCTTCAAGATTTGGTCAGGAAGAATAGGACGATTTGAAATGAGGAGGTCCATGAGAGATAAAAAAATTACTGGGATCAATGAATCAAACATTATAGGCTGAAGAACTAAAAGCACTTCCATATTTTCATATATAATAGGGGCTTCCATTAATGCGAAAAATGTTTCAAGCAGAGGAATTGGTCAAATGGTTTGGCTGGACATATTACTTGAACATCTAGATCAACTCAAACCTCCCTAATGCAACATGCTGCAGTAGTACTTGAGAAAACATAATCAAGGAAAAAGTGGTACCAGAACTAAATAAATAGTAACTAGAATATTGATAAATATGGAAATATAAAGATTTTGAGACTCAAAAAAGGAGAGAGATTGTTGTGGGGAAAAAAATTATTTTGTTTTACATTTGAAGAGCTAATGCCCATGAGGATGATTCTGAAAACTTCCAACATGCTTAAATATGCCCACCATTTTTTTTTTGGGGGGGGCTGGGGTTGGGAAATTAAGAATGAATAATGTCCATCAACAGGAAAGTGTCGACCAATCTAATAAGGAGAAACCCAAAAATCATGCACACTACCTAGAAAAACGAAATCTAGCCCTACAACAAGAATCAATACGAAGTTTTCTTGCATATGAGTCAAATAATGATTTTTTTGATTAAATCAATAAGGCACAATGTATACATCAGGTAAGCTTACTCTCAGGTTATAGATTAACATACTATATATATATATATATATATATACTTGTCAAAGTGCTTAAACATAGGCATTTGTTTCCTATATGTGCTGCCAAAGAAAGAGAAAATGTAGAAAATCCTATTTCTCATTGATGAACAAACAAAATTATAGTCAGGAAAAGAAAAAAACAATGCATCTATCATAGCCTGAGTCATTTATAGTATATAGCAAGTGTTTGCAAGATGGAAAAAGGAAATCAAAGTGCAGGAATGACTAGTCTGATGAGCATGGTAAGATAATTTATATATAGTTCCTTGATAATAGATATTTCCGAAGAGAAAGTAGAAAGTGAGATAGGACTATAAGGCTTCAGTGTGAATTGCCTTTTCCACGAAGCTTCACATAAAATCATATTTCTTATTGATGAACAAGCAACATATCTAGGCAGGAATGGAAAGAGCAATGCATCTACCATACCATCACTATCATTTATAGTGCATAGGAAGTGTTTACAAGATATGGAAAAAGGATATCAAAGTGTGGGAATGACTAATACGAGCGTGGTATGATAATTTATATAAGATAGGTCTATAAGACTTCAGGTCAATTGCCTTTTCCACGAAGCCTCACACTCTATTGACTTGGTGACGTGACCCTGCATGAAATATGAATCGAGAAAATAGGTTAGTTATGGTGTTCCAAATTCCCAAGAAAGTTAGCAGTAAGGCATGGATACTGAACAGGCGACAATCACAAAATAGATAGATCTCTTTATTGCAAAGAAGAAAAAGAGATGAACATACAAAATGCATCCTTCGTTCACAAGACCAGGCCCTAAGAATCAAAGAAAACTCCAAGACAAGAGAACCAGAATACATAGGAGGGGGAAGAAGTGTAGAAACGCAAACCTGAAATGATGCAGAAGACAAGGGAAAAACAAGAACAAACAATGTACACAGGTTTAGCGGGACCGCCATCCTGCCTGTCGAGGCGCCTGCACCAGTACTCTTGGATTAAACTGTGATAGAATATAAGACATCGTACACCAACAAGAAGCACCCTCACACCCTCACCAAGAAGGAATATATCCTTGAAAGAGAAACAACATAGCTAGGGAAGTCACCTAGGATGAATCCAAATGGGCTGCAACACCCAATTCTCCACAAGATAGGCATTCTATTGGTTTTAGGGACTTTAGGGGATCAGCATGACATTTACCTCCCACATCACTCGAAATATCTTTGATGATAGCAAGATAGTTCAGATCTATTCCGAAATAAGCGAAAGTTCCATTCCATCCATATATGACAGGTAGTGCAAAAAAGGGCCAGCTTTGCACTAGCTCCAATGGGGTCACCTTTAAATGTCTCACCAACTCAATGCGCTTCCAACAGAACATTTCTTCTAGGTATCATATAAGGGGAGCACAATCTCAATTTTTGTTTCCAAACTTGAATGGTGAATGGGTAATCAAAGAAAAGGTCGTCCCTGCTCTCTAATCCCATCCAACAGAAGCAGCATAGAGGATCTACTTGAATTGATTTCCTACTCAGCTGATCCTTAAATGGAAGTGCATCCATCATACATCTCCAGGTTGTACATGAATGTCTAGGAATGCAAGTATAGAACCACACAGTAGAAGCCCAATCCATAGGTGGGGTAGAGTATCTCAAAATACTCCAGGCCAGCTTAGAAGAGAATAGGAAAGAAAATGGCAATGATTCCTACCAAAAAAAAAGATAGGGCAATGTTACTCAATTATTCCCATACCAGACGAAGATCCACTGATGAAAGAGGGCCATGATCCCAATCACTATTTGCCATGACCCCAACCACCATCTTTGAGAATAGAATGGACTTGAGAAAATCTAACAGACCTAGCATCATATCTAATTCTATCTCCAACATGAGAATCAAAACCCCAACATGATGCCAGCTGGGATCAAGCCACAACTTTGAAGCATGATCATTGCCAATAATATGAGAAATGAAAGGTAGGGCACTATATCGGTACTTAAGGACCTTCCTCCTTACCAAGAGCATCTTTGAATGGGCCTTATAGTCCAAATGGATTCTCCTTTCATGTAACGATGGTTAATCCATTTCACCATAAGGAATCTTTGTGAGAAGCTACCCACCAAATTTATTTAATGATCCCTGCCACATTCATGTCTTTAATCATTTTGATGCCCAAGCCACCCTCTGCCTTAGGCTTACAAATGGAAGCCCAAGAAATATAATGGATCTTTCTCTCTAAGCTGCAGGCAGACTGAGAAAGTTGGAGCACAAAGATTCCAATTTAGTCATAACACAGTCTGGGAAACGTAAAAGCCGTTCTAGTAAATATAAACCCCTTAAAGAACTGAGGTAATGAGTGGTACCCTTCTTGCAAAACAAAAGAACTTGGACTTCCAACCTTCTAAACGTTTTCTAACTAGATCAAAAGAGGGTCACATTCCACTGCCTCCAGATTCATAGAAATCAACGGTACTCCAAGAAACCTGATGGGGAGATGAATATCCACAAATCTAGTGATGGTTAAAAGCTTGTCCCATACCTGATGTTCAACACCCCCAAGAATGATAGAAGACTTGGTTCGGTTAATCTAAAGCCTAGATAAGGAATTGAAAGTCTCCAAGGAATCCATCACGACAGAAATGGAAGGAATGTCAACCCTCATAGAATTCAAAAGATCAACAACAAATAAGGTGAGATAGAGATAGTGGTTTACAATAGGGATACCCTTTTTCACTAAAAGGTTAATTGGATTAAAGAAAAAAAAAATATGACAAAGAAAGAAACAAGAAAATTAGCTAATCAAGCTAGATACACCAACACAAAGAAGACAATGCCCCCCACCATATGCAAGGCCATTAGCAAGGGGGAAAACACCTAAAAAAAAAAATCAATCCCAAGAGATACTAAATCTAGAGATTATCCACATCCCTAATGTAGAATGGAAAATTGAACAAATCATTTTGTGAAGAGGCAAGATGGTCAGACTTCTGACAAGCCTGCTCTCCATTATCCTTTCCCTTGCCTTTTCTTTACTTAACTTTCTCAAAGCCATCAAACTCTTTGCTTAATTTAACTGCTTCATCGACAGTAGCAATCTCGGGGTGCTTCAAAATAATAGCTCCTCGTGTCAGAGAGAACTTGGCGGAAGAGATTCTACCAAGTCCTTCCTCCCCTCAAATATCACACAAGCTTCCCTAAAACTAGGGCCCTACCATGACCACCTTGACTGTCACCTCCCACGCGCATAGAAATGATCCTGCCACAAAAGGAAATTATCGCCTTCCCATGTCTAGCTTGATTGTTCCCCTCTAGATGGGCATTAATTTCTGCAAGGGTCTCGTGCCTTTTTAAACTAGCAGTGAGAGATCTATCTTCCCCTATATCACCATTTGCACCCAAATCCTCCTCTCCGGACATTGTTGCTAGAATCTGATGTTGACTCCCCGATCCGTAGCCAGAGTAAATAAGTAAGTAGACATGGGGTTGGCTTAGTGGATACCCCTTCCACCATGAAAGTAACCTATAGGGCACCATTGACAATAATAGAAAACATGATAGCATATGTGAAACTTTTCACCCATTGAATGAATTGATCAAGAAATCCTATGGCTACCAATATGAGAAATATTACCTACTTCTCAATGAGTCAAAGGCCTTATGGAGATCAATCATCAATATAGTTGAAGGAAAGGCATGTTTTTGGGACACCCCTCACAATATCATGACAAAATAAAATAGGGTAATTTACAATGCCACCCCCTGGAGAATGCCAATATTAGAGGGACACCCCCTCTCTTTCACCAAATTAGACTCGGACCCCCTACCGTCAGTCACTGTTAAGGAATATACCTTATATTCTGATGTCAGCTACTATATTTTATTTTAAATACCAAAATACCCTTATTAAATGTGAAGTACCTAAAATGCCCATGTAATAATTCCTCCTCCTCCTCCTCCCTCCTCCCTCCTCCCTCGCAAACCCTTAACTCCATCTTCTTCACCGGGAAACCCCTCCACTCTCTTCGATTCCCTAATTCTCCCTTTCTCCCATTTATTGCTTCGAATAAAGGTCTCTGGTGGTGGCGGCGATGGTTGTGCAACTGGTGCCGAGTCTCGCAATTTCTATCTCAACATGTATGCTGAAGAAGCCGATAAAGTTGATCCCAATGAGACTAGGTTATCGTGGTGGATGACTTGTGTGCTCTCCTTCGAGCCCCCGAAGCATCCTTGCGCTATCGGTCGCCTTGGAAACGTGTTCAATAAGGAGCCACTTGTGGAGGCGCTGTTAGGGAAGAAGTAGCCAAAGGGATTGGGCATATTAAGGGTTTGAGGGATATGATCCCAATTGAACTCTCTGAGATTCCTGGGGTGAAAGATGATGATATCAGCATCGAGACGAAGTTTCAGTGCCCGAGACAGCTTCATCTTTATGAGGTCTAGAAAAGATGGAGTCTTCCTGAGTGTTAATCCAAGAGGATTGGATTCTTCCAAAACATTTTTACCTCAACTGCAAAAATGGAGGAATTAAAGAGGAATAGAACAAACTAGTCATGAGGGCATTAAAAAGAAAATGAAACTCTTTCTTCTCTTCTTTTTTTGAAGAACGATCAAATTCCCCCATTTAATATGGATAGAGATTCAAGCCCAGAAGTACAAAACCAACAAAGAATCATTAGATATCTTGATATCTTCCATCTCTTCGTACCTATTGATGGTAACCCATTACTTTAATATGCTTAAAATTAGCTTCGGAGCCTTCAAATCCCTCAGCAATCTCCTCATTGCCATTGACAGAACCAGATAGAGAAATTTGAAGACCATCCAAATTGTTGAGCTCACCACGGCTACCTTTTTCATCTACCAAAAAGCGATTCTTCTGAGACGCAGGTCCCTGAACCATGGTTTTCTTTTCTAATTCTCAAGCTCCTCTATCTTTTATATATCTTTGTTAATCAACAAAGAAACGGGTTATTTCTGAATCAGCTTCAGATGACAATACAAAGGGGATTAGATAAAATTAAAAAACAGGGGACGCAGAAACAGAAACAGAGCAACAGAGGAGTCGAAGTTAGCAAAGAAGGCAGGAGAAGGCGAAGAGAAGAAATGGGTTTGTTGACGTTTCAAACCGTTAAGAGAGAAGGAGAAGAAGCAGAAGAATTGGGAAAATTCATTTCTTTTTCCCTTCCCAGTTCTTGTAATTCTTAGGTTCATGTTTCTTCCATTGGTTGATTCCCTTCTTGTTTTGTTGGATTCATTGTTTTTACTCATAAGGGCAAAACGTCATTTCATAGTATTCTTTAACAGTCACTGACGGTAGGGGGTCCGAGTCTAATTTAGTGAAAGAGAGGGGGTGTCCCTCTAATATTGGCATTCTCCAGGGGGTGGCATTGTAAATTACCCAATAAAATATTATCAGCTATATGGAACTTCCCTTAATAAATGTAGACTAGTTATGAGAAACGAAGTGACCAATGAACAAATTGAGCAGATTGGTGATGATTTTAGAAATAAACTTATAGAAAAGATTGCACAAAGCAATAGGCCTAAACCCCTAAACCCCACAAGTTGATCAGACTTAGGAATAAGGAAAATGAAGGTAGGTTTCACTGACCTCTTTTTTTGCTAGAATAGGTTTCATTGACCTAGGCATGAAGGAAGTTGAGAAGAAACATTGGATGGTAGTAATAAGATCTAGACCAACAATGTCCCAAGTGTGCTTGAAGAAGAATGCATCGAATCAATCAAGGTTAGGGGCTTTGCTATCCTTGAAAGAAAATACAGCCTTTACCTCCTCTTTCGTCACTAAAGCTACTACCAAGGCATGCCTATGAATGTAGATCTCAAATCGAGTCATTAGGAAGACACTTTCTCTCCCCCCCCCCCCTTTTGGTACCTCAAAATAGATTAGAGAATAAATGCACTGCTTCATCTATAATCAAAAAGGGGTCATCTGTTATAGAACCATTAACCTTAACCACCTGTAAGATGTGTTAAAATTGTGTCTACAATTTACTGCTTTGTGGGAAAAACTATCATTACCATCATCAGGCTTAAGCCAGTCCAGCCTAGACTTTCACTTTACAAAAGATCCTTGCTCCTTCAAGGCTTCCCCAAGCACTTTCCTAGCCTCTTTTTCAACTAAGGCTAGTTGGGTGTTCAAGGGATCCAAAGAAAGAGATTTTTGCATTAGAAGAAGCAATTTCTCCAAATCTTTAACCCACTCAACCACGTTCCCCACCACAAATCTATTTTGATCCTTCAACCTTTGCTTTCAATTACTCAACTGAGCTGCAAAGCAAGTGAGGGGATTTAACCTACCATCAATAGAATCCTTCGAGCCATATCGCACCACCTCCTTGAAGTCCTTTCTAGAAGCATAGTAGTTGAAGAATTTAGAAGGTTTAGGTTCAAACTCCTTGACACCTAGGATGCACAGACAAATTTGGTTATGGTCATAAACACTAGGAGGTAAGAACTGCACTTCAGAGAATCTCAAGCTGTCCACCCGATAGGTATTCACAAGAACCCTATCAAACTTGCAACATATTCTCAGATCACCCACCCGCCCATAACTTCACATCAAAGCTTCCCTTTTCCATTTGAGATATAATAACCTGATCAGTTTGAAATATGAAGCTATTAAAATACTAAACTTCTAGATGGTTTGTACTATCTCCCCCAACCTTCTCTCTATGACTTCTCTCAACAGTAAAGTCGCCAAGAACTGTCCATCGGCCAACAATAGTAGAAAAGATAGAATCTAGAGTATTCTATAACTCCCTTCTCCCCTTCTTACTATATTAACTCCATACACCAAGGAACAATTGAAGGAAATAGACATTCCTTTGTTAGACACCACCACGTGAATGAATTGAGGGCCCTTCAATTTAGTAATTGTTCTCATATGAAACTTGCTCCAAGAGAGGGATTGCCTTGATAACTTTTGGGTCTCTACATCTATAGGTTGACAACTTACTTTATTGGTAAATAGAAATATATTAGAAACCAAAGTCGGATACAAGCCCAAAAAGGAATAATGCATTGAAAAACCCCGAATTTAGGCTAATCACAAGCCACAAAAATCAATCAAAAGGTAGCAAAGGAGCAAGAAGTGGATACAAAAAAATTATGGAGTTAAGGAAGGGGATAGCAGGCAAAGGGAGATCCCAAGTGTCCATCCCTCTCAGGGCTAGAGCAAGGAGAGAGAATAGAGGGTTTTATGAAGAAATTCGACAACAAAAGAAGACCAAATCTGCTCATAGGTATGCAATGGGTGTGACCACTGCCTCTTTTCTTACCCCCAAGTGTGGTAGATCATGACTTCAAGGTCTTCAAGCCTTTGTAAAAGATACTTTTCATTAAACCATAGAGTGATCAGGTGATACATGCATATATATATATATATATATAGGTTACATAATACAAGAAATCCTAACAAACTTGACATTCATCTCATGGATGTTGTTAGACAGTTACAGTATTGTTGTTAGGAGGGAGATGTTAATATGTGATGTGATGTAGGAGTAGCTCTATCAGGCACTCTCAAGGTCAGCGAAGGAGTACTGACGGCGAGCTTGTCTGTCAATGCCTGAAAACGGATCCAAGATAGACCTTTGGTAAGTACATTAGCAACTTAATCAATAGTGGATACGTAGTGAACTGCTAGTTGTTTATTAGCCACCATGTCCTAAACAAAATGGAGACCTATTTCTATATGTTTGGTGGGGGAATGAAAGACTGGATTAGTAGTCATATATGTTGCTCCAACATTGTCACACCAGATAATTGGATCTCACATAACAGGGAGCACAACCAAACTAATTCCATGGTCACAGCAGCAATAGCCCTATATTCGACTTCAGTAGACGAACAAGAGACCATCTTTTGTTTCTTAGAGCTCTAGGACACAAGATGAGGTTACAAAATCCCGTAGTTGATTTGCAATCATCGGGGCATCCAGCCCAATCAACATCTGAGTAAGCAGTGAGAGAAAGAGAGGAAAGTGAGAAACCTCAAAATAAAATTCCATTTGTTAGTGTATGTTTTAGAGTGTATGTTTTAGATAACGGAGTATATGTTTACCGCAAACCAATGAGTTTCCATTGGACAGTGCATATATTGAGCAACTTTGCTAACAGAGAAACCAATATCAAGGCGCGTCATCAACAAGTACTAAAGGGCACTGACAACTTGACGGTACTGAATGCCATCTAGTAGTGGGGTACCAGAAGATGCAACCAAAGATGCAGCCAATTGTGGAATTGTGGTAATAGGTGTTGAGATAGGTTTTGCACCGACATATTGGTACTCAGAAGCAGATCAGAGATATATTTCGACTGACTTATGAATAGACCAGCAGGGGTGCGTGACACCTCCATTCCAAGAAAATAATGAAGTTCACCAAGATTTTTTAATGCAAATGTATCCTATAAGGTAGATATGAGCTTGGTAATAAATGTAGGTGAAATCCCAGTAATAATTATATCATCAACATAGATAAAAAAGTATAGAAGAATCCCATTAGCCCTATAGATTAACAAAGAGGTTTCTGTTTTGGAGGACCTAAGGCCATAAGATAAGAGGAAGGGGCTTACGATGATACCAAGCGCGGGGCGCTTGCTTAAGACCTTATAAGGACTTCTGTAACTACCAAACATAATCTAGTTTGGAGTCATCAACAAAGCCAGGTGGTTGCATCATAAAAATGGTTTCACTCAAAGTACCATGAAGAAATGCATTTTGAACATCAAGTTGCCTAAGAACCAGTTATGAGAAAACGGCAGGGAATGAACCACCCGAATTGTTGTCGGCTTTATGACCAGGCTAAAGGTTTCATTATAGTCGAGACCTTGATGCTGATGGAAATCTTTGGCAACCAAGTGCACCTTGTAGCGCCCAACCGTACCATCAAATTTCCTTTTTAATCGAAACACCCATGTACAGCCAATGACATTCTAATGAACAGCAGGAGGAACTAACACCAAGTTCCATTCCACACAAGAGCATTAAACTCCTCATTCATTGCCTATCACCAAGGAGGAAGCTTGAGAGCCTGAGAGTAGCATGATGGTTCGATAGACTCATAAAGAGGGTGTTTCGTGGCTACCAAATTTAGCCTAATTGCGGGATGAAGAGAGCCTGTTCATGACCAAGTCACCATTGGATGTGATTATTGAGTCCTGGAGTGAGGTTGTGGTGCAAGTTCAGAGGGTAGCTGCTCACAGGTAGGCAAAACAGAGGGGGCGGGTGAGGAAGACAAAGCTTCACAGATGGGTGGATCAGGTTGAACGGATAAAGCTCCACCAGAAATTGGAACAAGGGTATTAAAACTACCCTCACTTAAAGAGGAAGGCCCATATATGGGTCCATTGGGCTGAGAAGACAAAACCGCTGAAAGAGGCGAGGATACACCAAGTGATGAGCCAGAAGTTGACCTTAGTGGACATAACAAAGATGGGCCAGAAGGTAGAGATGGAGATGAACATGGAAGTAAAAAAGAAGGGATCAATCATACTACTGTGCAAGGTTGAAGTTGGACAAGGGAACTGAGGAAGAGATTGTGGAAAAGAGAAAAATAGATTCGTCAAAACTAACATG
Source organism: Macadamia tetraphylla (assembly GCA_022985045.1). Lineage (NCBI taxonomy): Eukaryota > Viridiplantae > Streptophyta > Magnoliopsida > Proteales > Proteaceae > Macadamia > Macadamia tetraphylla. The sequence goes on from CM040965.1 coordinate 21,950,222, forward strand.
ACGAGAAACACAGAGACAATGTGAAGAAGGTTCATAGCACTCATAATTCTTGTGAGAGAGAGTGTACCCAAAAAATATGCATGGTGTGGACCGAGGCTGAAGAGTATGAGGGCATGAGACTCTATGAGATAGGCCATGAGTACGAAGAAATGGATCGAATTTCTAAAAACTCTCCACCACCATCAGATTGAATGCATTTAATTTTTCTAGAGAAATGAGTTTCAACAACAGCTTTAAAAGTTATAAAAACATAGTAGACATCGGATTTGAGTTATGGAAACAACCATGTAAATTTGCTTAAGTCGTCAACAAACAAAACGTAGTAACAATATTTATCAAAAGAAGTAATAGAAGCAGCGCCCCAAACATCACAATGAAGTGAATCCAATGGAGCAGAGCTAATAAAAGGAGATTGGGGAAGGGGCTGCTGATGACTCTTCAATCGTTGATAAGAGTCACAGATAGAAGCAGAGGAAAAAGAAACAGGAAGATGAAATTCGCGAAGCACACAATGAACAATTCTGTAAGATGGATGACCAAGTTGGTTTTGCCAATTGATCACTGGTGTTCCTTAGTAAACTTCTTGACAGAGATAAGATTATTGTGAATTGATGGAACACACAAAATGCTTGAAAGCTTAATTGGATAACCAAAAAAAGTAAAGGATGACGAACCATAATGAGTAATTTGCAAACCTTGGCCGTTTCCCACAACGATTTGGTCAGGACCAGAATATGGAGTGCTTAATGCAAGATTCAACATGTCTGCAGTTAGGTGGTGATTAGATCCAGAATCAAGAATACAGGAAGAAGAAGAAGAAATGTGAGAAGAAGTAATACCAAGAAACGCGTGGTTGAAGTGTTGAGGACAAGTAGATGCAGTATGACCATTCTGAGTATAGATTTGGAAACATTGGCATGGAAGATTTAGAAAAGAAGGAGAAGAACCAACATCACCTGAAGCTGGAGAACCTGGAGAACCATTATTCTGACGATACTATCCATGATTGGGAGTGTTGTTAATAGAACCATGATTCTGATTTGAAATGTGTTGCGATCTCTGAAATTACCAGAACGCCAACTCTGATTTCGATATCTATTGTTGGATCGATAGTTGTTACATCGATTACCAGAGCGAGAACGTTGATTGTTGTCAAAGTAGCCTACAGAAGCAACATTTTCCATAGAGATTACAGCAGTAGCATCATTCGAACTTGAGAGAAGATAACCCTTATGGCTTAGTAGTAAACCAGTGAGCTCAACAAAGGAGATTGGTTCTTCATGAAGCCAGATAGAGGTTGTGAAATCATGGTAGTCCGACCCAAGACCCTGGAGGACTACAAGAACCAAGTCCTCATCACTCAACGATTGATCAATGGTTGCCAAAGTGTCTGCGACAGCACAAATCTTGAGGAGATATTTAGCGACTGAATCAGAACCTTTCTGAAGCCTAGAGAGGAGTTCTTTAAGGTCCATTACACGAGTCCACGAGGAAGGTGCAAAGATTCGAGCAAGTGTGATCGAAGCCTCATGTGCAATGGTCACACTGACAATGTGCGATATAGCAGATTGGCGATCCCAAAGATCAGCAACAGAGGTAGTCAAAGGAGTAGCAGCGGAAGGATGCGGAATGGATCCGTCTACATAGCCAAGTAGATTGTATTTGCGGAGCAATGGTAGAAACTGTGCTCTCCAGAGCATATAATTTGATGAGTTGAGCTTCAGTGGTAGCTGTGGAGCTACATGAGGAGCAACAATGGATATGGTGGAAAAACCAGTTTCAAAGACAGAACCAGAATTGTCAGTTGGAGAAGATGACATCATGAGAGAGACAGATCAAGAATGAGAGAAACATGTCAAGGATCACCTCTTTAGAGGAGAAAGAAAGCTGATACCATGTAAAACATACTTTTCATTAAACCATAGAGTGATCAGGTGATATATATATATATATATATATAGGTTACATAATACAAGAAATCCTAACAGGCTTGACATTCATCACATGGCTGTTGTAAACAGTTACAGTACTATTAGGAGGGAGATGTTAATATGTGATGCAATGTAGGAGTAGCCCTATCAGCCTTAAAGGGCTTGAAGATAAGTGTAAAAGAGCTTGTATCTGAAGAAGATTGACTTCAATACTGAAAAGATCTCCTTCACTTTCAACTTTGGGACCAACTATCGTATTCTTCAAGTAACGATAAAGAGGGTGTGAGTGTGCCCAATCGATATGATACAAGCTTTTCTAGGCTTGTCTTCAAGACTTAAAAATAATAATAATAATAATAATAATAATAATAATAATAATAATAATAATAATAATGAAAAAGAAGAGAGAGAGAGACTCCAAATTCAATTTATTAATCAACTCATTGAACGGAAATAGCTCTTACATATCTGAAAGAAAATAAACCCTATATAAACCCTAATCAATCTCTACCACCCATCTGATTAAAATCCTTTGACTGAGATTAAAGGCAACAATAAGACATTAAGACCCTAAAATTACTTTACCATGGGCCAATATTAATTAAATAACTAATCATAGGATTGGGCTGACCCATCAACCAAATAGAAATCTGAAATAATTAAGAGTGCTATAACTAAGCCCAATTACGTTAAACGACTAGTCATAAACCAAAATGAATAATAAGATGCAAATTTCGGGACTGCATTAGAGACCCATGCTCATTATCACCCTAGAAATAGGCCAACACTAACCCACAATGCCTTCCCAAATTTTCTAGAGAACAAAAAATTAAAAAACAGATGATTTATTTCTTTCTCAGCATGCCAACAAAAACAACAATCTGAAATACTAATTGACCTCCTCTAGTGAAAAACTTGAGTAGGTATAGAGGCTGTAAATGCTCTCCAAGATAGAAAACTATATCTAGGGATGTGTCCCTTTGACGAAACCACCTGAGACCATATCACTTCTGGCACCTTTGTCCTCACCATGTTCCCAGCAGATTCTTGAGAGAACTTCCCAAAGGATTTTCAGACCACTGAACTAGCTAGGTAACCACTGCCTCTAGGCCTTCTAGGAATACACTCCAACACATCCCATATTTTTGCAAGAAAAGGGGAGATTTTTTTATTTTTATTTTTTTTTTTTGGGAGGGGGTGGGTGGGGTGGGTGTGATCATTAAACACCAAGCTATCCCAAAGAAAAGACCAAACTTCTGCCTCTCTGTCAAGTTCCTCAATGTCAAAGATATTTTCCCCAAAGATGGATGAGAGAGAGCCGCATTACTCAGTAAAAAGATTTGTCACTTTCACTAGTAAGAACCAATAGTAGGATATATGTACTAGCAACAGTTATCAGTACTAACATAGTAACAACATCTTTATGAATGTAAAGATATTTGTGTCCAAGGAGATAATTTGTTCAGATTTTGGATTGTTGAAAGAAGTTGAACTGTAAGAGAAGTGATTGAGGTGATAAAAAATTCTAAGGAAGAGACTGGATTATTTTATTTTATTTTATTTTTTTTTTTGGAGGGCCGGCAAAATCATGCTCCTATATCCTTTCCCCTTATTTTGCAAAGCTGGGAAAAATTTCCTCATGAACATTCTTCTTAATGAAATTGATCTGTCAGTGAGTACTAATCAAAAAAAGTAAATGGGGAGTATAGAAATCTAACCTTCTTACCAATAAGGGATAGGGTGTCACTCCTCAATAAGCAAAACATTGTCCTAATGCTGTAGCCATTACTAAACAGGTGAATCTACATAATGTTGTAACACCATTGGTTATATCAACAATGCATTAACCAAACTGCAAACTACTGGAGACTAATCCAAAACTTACATTAATCCACAGCAGCTTTCTAGTTTCTTCTCCATTAAAAGAACTAAAATGGTTGATACCACTTCATGGAAACAATCACATTAAATGTTAATGACAAAGAAGCCATACGTTCAATCTTTCAACCTATCTCAATCATCATAAAAGTTGAAGGAATAGTAAAGTAAATGGAATATGAGTGCAAATGCTCAAACTAAAATGCTAAAATGAAGGTTCTTGTAAACTTGAGATTTTTTTTTTTTTTTTTTTGGGGTGGGGTGGGAACACTTGAACACAATGTTTAAGGCAATTTAGGTCTTAGAGAAGTATGCAAAATTTTGATCCATTTAAAGAGCAATAAAATGGTTAGTAGCTAGGTTGTAATGCATTTTTGTCGTCGAGTCTGCAAAACAAAGGCATGAAGGAGATCAGATTTCACTTCAATATATAATATCCAACATTGGCAAAATGACAATCTGGGAGAAGGTACAAAGGACAATTGCAATGTCTTTCAAGATTACAATACAATATGATGACAAACTTGCCCTTGCCTAGTACAGTATCTCTGCAACCTAGAGGATTTTTTTTTTTTCTTTCTTTTTCTGGATAGGTTATTAGTATCACTTTATTGCTTAGAAATGGAAAACCATACAAAGAGGAACATATACAAGACAAGAGAAAACCCCCAAAGGGAATCACAACATCTCCCTTTCACCAACAGGACCATGAAGAGGAAAAAACCCACAATAACAATGACACTCTCCCGAACAAATACTAATCCCTGAGGGAACTGAAAAGAAAACAAACAGAATAACTCATCAGTGGCCATACCACGAGGCAAAAACTAGCTGAGATTGGTTTGAATATTGATTGAGAAAATGAATTAAAAGATTGACAGTGATGTCCTTTTTGGGTGTAAAACGAGGATTTAAATGATTTCAATAGGGAGTTGAGTACAAAAGAGCGTGGAAGTCCCTTTCATGGCGATGCATATGACATGCACAAACTTGGTGATCCATGGAGACATAAAATCGTTCAAACCCTAAAGGAGAAGGCTGGAGAGAGAGAGAGAGAGAGAGAGAGAGAGAGATACTATTCTTACCCATTGAAATCTTTGCGTCTAATGTTTTAAGGAACCAAAATTGGTTAGGATAAAGTTGCAGAGTACTCTCCTCTCTCTAGTTATACAAATTCTCACACTTAATTTGTAGAATAGGGGTTTGGCCTTTGGGAGCTGTTACGAGTAGGGTTTACTATGAAGGGAATGAGATCTCTTTTTGATCTTGATCGGGGTCATAACCTGTAATCGTTTAGTCTCATTTAATTTTATTAACAGATGATGGATTCAAATTCAATGCTTGGATCAGCTAGAAGACTGTAATTACACACTTTGGAGTCCCTACCTCTGCACATTTAACTACAACCATGATTAATACTATCAATTATTGTTATTATATTGTGGACAGAAAGCTGAAACTGAACTCTGAACACTGGATATCAGCGGTTGGGGCAGTAAGTCAACCAAAGCTAAGGGCTCCATTCAAAATATATGGTGTTTGCATCAGTAAGGATTGATAACCCACTTACAAGTGGCACTCTATATGGACTCCCCTTGGTTAAAATGCCACTTCTAAATGGTTTCTAATACTTCTTGAAGATTTGAGCTTAGAGTCAGCAGTAGATCTAGCTTCCCATTCAATATAATAGCTACCCATATGGTTTCTATAGAATTTTTATAAGAGCAAATTACCATGTAAGAGAAGAAGCCATAGGAATCATGAAGTAGACTGCATCGACGGGTTGGGATCTTTGTTGGGCTTGAGTAGATTTTTCTTCTTCTTTTTCTTTTTGTATGGAATCCCTCTTGCCTTAGCTTGACACTCCCTCACCTCACGCAAATAAACACGAATAGCACCATTGCCGAAAGGGTTCGTGTCCGGAGATCCACCGTTCTCTTCATATGCTGCCCGGAGGCGGCCAATGAGTGCATCAAGACTTCCCCAAGCTTGCCTGAGAGGGCAGGTACAAGGAGCAGGAGGCTCTGGCTGCCCAAAGAAGATACAACCTTGTAAGTGCACCTTAGTCTTACCGAACTGATCCAGGTACCGAAGGAAGTCCAGTATATGGCTGCAGTTGCACTGTGAAACTGAAACTGGAGGTCTCTGGTTCTTCAAGTACTGACCAAAGGTGTTCCAGTCTCTACGCTTTTGCGACTCATAACGACTTAGTGGTGGAGGAGCCGATGATTGCGGCTGCTGTTCACCGGCAGATCGTGATGATCCTTCACCAGGGTCTTTTGCTCTGTCAGTAGACATCGCAGCAACCACTGATGAGCTTTAATTTTTGTGTTTATTTTTTTGGAAAGAAGAATGGAAGAAATTAGGCTCTCTGAGGAGAAGAATTGGAGGTGCAGTGGAGAAAGATGAAGTTCAAATCAAAGGGCCTACTCAGAAGATGCCATGGGACCTATGAACGTGCTTTTTTTCCTCTTTTTCTTCCTCTTTGGTTCTATTTTCTTCTTTTTAATAATACTTTTAGCATTACCTATATTTTTTCCCATGTAATTTACAATTATTGTAAGCCATCATCGACGTAATCAAAATATCGTTTTCATTAGCAAAATTACCAACAACATCTCTTCTTCATACCCCGTGGACTCGCTAGTGGGTGCAGGTTCAAGTGCAAGTGTGCAACTAGTCCGATTCATGATTAAAGAACTATTTTACTGTCAAAGTCAAGAAAAAAAATGCAAGGGTTGGTGGTAAATTATGAAAAAATAATTTCCACTTAACTGTTTGAGCTGAGTTAATCCATGAGTGGTACAGGCAACTCGGCATGATATTAACAGTTTGTTTTTATCCCAAATTGGTGAAGGGTAGCTGGGTAGGCAAGAACTCAGATTATGGATTAGCTAGTTGGCTATTAAAAATTTTCATTAAAAAATAATCATCACAGCTACCATCACAACTGTTAATGCTTTATAATACTAAATAATATCCCACTATACTGCTATTAGTGATGGTTTTTGTAGGTTCCATGTCCTCATGATATTTCAGAGTATTACTGGACCAAGGAAAGATCTCCTGAATCTTGGATTCACCCTAAATCATTTCAAGAAAAGAGCTCAACAGAAGCGCTTCTACGAGATTTTTGGCAGTGGTAATTTTTTATTACCACTAAAATTTGCTTTTAGCAGCAGTAATTACTGTCACTAAATAGTCATTATTGATTAGAGGATCCATGCCCCCATGTATTAGCGATGAAACTGCTAGCTTGGACGAGAATGTTGGGATTCCTAATATATATATATATATATATTTTTTTTGATGAAGTCTACATACTACTATGAAGACATAAAAGAGTACTTGGAAGATTGCGTTCAAGCGTCAATGGCACAAGAGAAAAGAATGATCTTTGTCTCATGCAAGACTTTAGAATCTTCGAGTCAATATGAGAAGAACTTGAGCTTGGAGCATCAGGAAGGACATAAACCATCCTTAGGTTTTTGTGTTTATCACATATTTTTATAACATGTTGGCTCTCACCTAACTGGTAATTGAATCCCATTTAAAATCCATTAAGGTCCTTAACTAGAATACCCTAATTTAGAACGAATTTTAGAAATTTGGGTTAAATCTGCATGATAGAAATTGTTTTGTTATCTACAGACACCTAATTTTGTCCCCCCTCTCAAAAAACCAACAATGACAAATATCAGGCACGACAAGCTAGATTTGTACTCTCTCTCTCAAGGAGGATTCATTCTCAGGTATATAACCCATCTGTCCTAACCTACCATGCTATGCGTTGATTTGATGTTAGCATGAGAAAAATCGTTGATCCAAACTAAGTAATAGCCAATGGTGGGAAATAGGTGCAAGAATGAGTGTCAAGTCCCCTACCAAAATACAGTAATTTACCTTGTTTCACATTTCCCGCAAACTTCTGAGACAAGAATGAGCTCGATTTCTATGTCATTAGATAGTACTCAGAAAAAAATTTTGTTGGCACATTGGCACACAAAATCAGATGCCCGGATAAGCCGCAGTGCCTCCCATAAGTCAAAACCGGGGTTTCCAGCCTAACCCGGCCTAGCAGAACCACGTAAGCCCTTCCCAAAACCGCCTAAGCCCTTCCGAGAATTGTGTAAAGCCATAGTTGGATATGAAAACCCTAATATGGTTCTTTTTTTTTTTGGTTAAAAAAATTTCCAACTTCCCATTCCCGAAAAATCAAAACCAGTTTCTAATATCAAAAATCCATAGACACCCCCAAATTTCAATAGGAAAAAAAAATCCAAAAAACCTAGAAGGCCCAAAATTTCTACAGAAATACTTGGAAAACCCCGGAAAGTTCCAAATTTTTGCAGAAATACCCGAAGAGTGCCAAAAAGCCTTGAATTTCCACTGATGTCTCAGAAATCCGATTTTTCCAAAAAGGAGACAAGAAGGTCAAGCCCTCACCCATGAGTCGAGGAATCCGTCAAAAGTTCATGTTTAGAGTAAAGGAGCCTTCCCCTTATTAACTGTCACCAAGGATTAGAGTTAGGTTAATTCTTTAATCTTTGTAAGCATAATATAGGCCAGTATAAAATAGTACAAAAATCATCTTTCTACACTTTTTGTATGAAGTATGCCAGTGTAATCAATCAATTATAGTGTGTGTGTGTGTGTGTGTGTGTGTGTGTGTGTGTGTGTGTGTGTGTGTGTGTGTCTAGAACTCCTTAAAATTATGGGAGAATATTTGAAATCTAAGCATCTGGTAGAAAGACCAGCTTTTTCAAGTGGGGTGGGTGCCTAACACCTTCCCACCCCTATAACCTGACACAAATCCAAACCTCTTGTAAATCCATCTATATGAATTCAAATTCAAGCTTGATCTCCTAACAAGAGTTGGGTTCCCCAATAGGTTTCTAGGCCTTCATCCGAGGTGGTGACTCCAACAATCATATTTTCCCCAATCCCCTCCTATTAGCCAAATAAGGAGATGAGCCAAGGTGGTGGAGGAACAAATAAGAAACCTTCTCCAATAAAGAGAAAAGGAATCATAATCCCTCCAGGGAGAGAGAGAGCCAAAAAGTTCTCTCTGAGGTCCATTCACTACCCTTACCATAGTGACTCCACCGGGGGACTGTTAAACTTTCTTAGCTAGATACTCACAATAGATGCAAGAAAATTCTCCCTTTCAACATCATTATCTGATAAATATTTCTGTGTATTGATCGTGAACTACACCATGCATCATTTCAAAGTGAAATCATCGCGAGGTATTCCCTATTGTGCTGCATCCTAGGGTAGGTCAGGCATGTTATACTTGTTACTCTAAGATTAGATGGTAGCAGCTTTCTACACAAGAGTGTTAAAAGTGACGTTGTGATGAGGATGATCATCGTTGTGTTCAAATGTGATACCCTACTTTTAAAACCGGTTTAATTGCCGGTTGACCCAATTTAACCATGCAGGACCCGAATCAGAGAAGGTTAAGGCGGGTTCCTTATGGACCATGATGGCAAGGGTGACTTTGAACACAGGTTGGCCAGATAAGTCCGAGTTAGTGCCAGAGGATACGGATGTACCCAAGCCGTGTACATGCACGTATCATAAGGCCATGTATGAGTAACGCTGGTATCTAGCCGTATCCTAAAGTGTATACGTATAATATACCTTGTGCCGAGAGTGAGATACATGCCGAGAGTTGAATTCCATCAAAATCCCACTTGTTGGCTAAGTTTCGACCCTCAGGTGGGCGGTCACAGGCGGGCTCATCCGCCCACCTGAGTGACCCACCCATGTGGTTACTAGATATTTTAAAGTATAAATAGCATTTATTGTGTTTTTCCTTTTCTCATTTATTACATTAAAGGATTGGTGAGAAGAGTAAAGAGGAGAGAGAAAAGAAGGGAAGAAAAGAGAACGAAGAAGAAGAAAGGGGAAGAAAGAGGAGGAAGGAATGACTTTGAGCGATGCCAAGGTTTGATCTTTCCATTCCGACACCGGAAGGGTGATCCCCAACACGAGATCTACGATTGGAGGTGAGCAAAGGCTATGCTTCTTAAACTTTCACCAAACCCAAGTGAAACCCTTGATTTGGGTAGAGTTCCTTGAGATCTTATAAATCCCACTTGAGATGATGAATCTAAGGTTTAATAGATGGTCTATGTGTCGATTTTGAAGGATTTGAAGAAGTGTTTACAAGATTTGAGAAGCATTGGTGATTTCTTGAGCTAAGAAGTGATTTTGGGGTTTTAAAAGAGTTCTTGAGCAAAGAAGGTAAGATGGCTTTTCAATCCTTAAATCTAACTTAGATCTAGGTTAGAATCATCTTATATGACCTTATATGTGTGGAAAATGTGATTGGAAAAGCCCCATTTGGTTTCCCCAAGGTTGGGAAAAGTTTCAAGGAAGAAGGCAAATTTTTGCCCCCTTAGGTGGGTGAGGACCGACGGGCCGACCAGCCCGCCTGAGGGTACCCGCCTAAGAGGGCAGGCCCCTCGGTTCCCACTGGCGGGTGAGAACCAGTAAGCCAACCCGCCCGCCTAAGAAGACCGGCGGGTCAGCCCGCCCACCTGAGAAGACAGGTGGGCAAAGACAGGTGGGCTGTCTGGCCCACCCGTGGGGCCCCCAACCTGATTTTTGTGTCCGAATGGACCCAAAATGGAAGGGAAACCTACTTTTGTGGTTTTAAACATGATTTAACCATCAAATCTTGTTAGTTTTGACCCCAAGATGGTGAAATGCTAACCCCATTCACTTATGATAGGTTCACTAAAAACTTACGTTTCTCACGTCGGATCTCACCCGTACCGGGCGTGAGTCTTTGTACACAATAAGTAAGTAGGGAGAGGACGTTTGACTTTATTTTAAGGCTTGTTTGGCATCATTCAATTGTATCTAGACTAGCCATGTCATCATGCAAATTATGTGTAGATTAGTCATCCTCATATGATTATGATATGTGTGTTATGTTTTACATTCTCAATGCTAAATGATTGATGTACTTATGTGATGAATGGTTAGATTACTGTGCATGATGCATTATTAGACTAGATGCCGCAGTCGGCTTGGAAACGAGTGCATTGGTGGCTCGTGGTATGGGACGCGGTGGCACTATGCAATCGTACTTTGTCATATAAGAGCATGCGATTTAGGACTATCATTTCCCGTGCTACGACCCTTCCCAACAGGGGTTGAGGTGTTGGGTTATCACTTGGGAGGAAGCAGTGGTCGCGATTGTCGTGTCACTGTGGTAGTTAGACATACGCCCGGCTGGTCATTAGAATAGTCGGCAACCTCAGTGGTATATTTAAGAGGGCCAATTGTACTGCTTTTAAATTGCTGAAGTCAGCACCTTTAATTTTCTACCATTTACTTATGTTGAGAGCCGGTGGTCGGCATGCTTTACTTTTCTGAGTACTCACGGTGGGCCTTCTCCGACAACCCTATGGGCGTATCACGGGATGGAGTTCACGGATCGTACCCGGAGCATACGCGCACTGTGGTTGTAGTAGCATAAAACCAAAGACTTAGTAATGTTGTTTAGGCGGATAAGGTTTAAAATGAATTGCATAGCATATAGCGCATATGGATGTGATTGTTGTGTGGATTGTTGTGTGGTCCTTCTTTTCACTTACTGAGCTAGTGAGCTCATCCCACGTGTGCACCTCTTTTAGATGATTTTACAGGTCACCAGCCTGAAGATCAAGGGTTAGGCCCCACTGTCGAGTTTTTCGATGAGGATTGGTGGGTCCCCGAGGAGCATGAGCACGGTGCTAATTGTACATGCGAGGGTTGTGCTGTGGGACCGCAGTAATGGCACCGCACAGGATTTTGCTTTTTGATTCTTTTGATGATCTCCCTTTTTGTGTACTTGATACGTAAATTGTTATTCTTTTTGTGTAAATATCATGCTTGCGGGCCCATATGTATTTATCTATATACTACAATTTGGGTATCAAGTATATTGGGGATATTTATAGGTAATTTAAGTCTTCCGCTGAACTTTTGAACACTTATCTTAGATGTGGGTATGCTGTGGTGGGTACTGTATTAGATGATCCTGGCAGGTTTGGGTTAATCGGAGTTAACTCGGTCACCGGTCCGGTTCTGTGTGAACGGGGTGTGACATCAAACCCTAGGGAGGTGGGATAGATCATGAAATTCGGAGATCAATCGATAGCCCCTTCCTGCACTATGCTTATGTAAACATTCACAACAGATTCACACAACCCCCCAAGGCTAGTTATTTGAACCCATGTGATGTCATGGCTAATTGACAACATAACCACACTACTTAATATTGCACCAATTGGTCTATCAAAAGAACCACACAGCTTCAATTCGCACTTGACGATATGTATATTGGTTCTACCAAGGGAGGCATAAACTGATATTCACACATGGTTTTTTCACATACATCATGCATCAATTATCATACTCACATATATAATAAAACACCGTTAAAAATAGGGAGTATCAAGGTATGTCCCAATCACCTTAGTCTGTGGAACAAAATTCAATAAACAAGATGGTCCAAAGGATTCCACCTCACCTCACTTATCCCCTATTAACGAAACAAGAGAAACACCCAAAATATAGTCTTAGATGTGTAGATGTGTAGATAGTTATTAATGAATACCCCAAATAATATGGCCTTAAAAAACCGAACAAAACAATAAAGAATCACATTCAACATGGAATCGAACTGGCGGCTTCCCAACCAAACTCGTCGCTTAACTAGCAGAGAGCATCTGATGCAAGCCTCTTATGAACCAGACTTGCCATTTGACTTACCAAGACCAACCAACGTAATCTCATTGCCAACTGAACTCTCTACTGAAATTGAACATGGGGTTGGGGAATCATTGCACCAAATAAGAGAAATATATACAAGTAATGTAAAAATATGTTGAAAAAGAGGTGATTACAGCGGAAAAAACTATTGGAAGAAAATTGAAATAAAATAGGAAAAAATCCAGTAAAATCATGTTAGGTAGAGGACATCATGTAAAACAATTTTTAAAGAGGAAATTTTTTCACAATACGTCTATAAAATTCCTTTATCAGGCCTGCAATCCAAGAATCCGTTGAGATGAAATCTCAGTTTTTGCACTAGCCGGCAAGGGAAAAAATCAGAAACAACTTTGAAAATTAAATTTTATGAAAATCCATACAAAAAGTGATGTAACTGATTGCACTTCACTGCTGCCCTATTGGGGACAATAGTAAGTTGTGCTTAGTAAAAGTACGATCACTTCATATGCAAAATTCAAAAGGAGATGTGAAAAATGGAAATGAAAGAGGCTGTATTCCTTTACAACTTTTGTAAAGGGTGTTTTTCGTTGGAAGGATGTATGCCAAAATGTAATCAGTGCAAGCCCGAACTAATGAGAATTAGAATAGTAGTTCCTTATGATTCTAGTGCGCGAATCTAGGCAGCTATGACTGAGGGATGGGGTGTCAATTCTGAGCCCGTATCGGTAGGTCCAACCGAGCTCGACACATTTATGGCTCGACCTAGAACCAGTCCGATTAATAAACGTGTCAGGCTTGAGCTAATAAGGTTCTAGAAAGATTTCATAGCAGGAGTTGGGGTTTATTCAACTTATATGTTTAGGTAATGGGGAGACAGAGGGGGCAGGAGACCAAGGGCAGTGAGAGGTGGGTAGTTTCAATAGGATGGGAGACACAAGAGGGACGGCAAGAGTGGAGGTTGGAATGAGGGAAGAGAAGGGGTAGGTAGGTTTAAGGGTGGGTGTAGGCATTTCAAGGACCAGGATGGGGGCAGGAATGGGTAGCACTATCAAAGGTTCAAGTGTCGGAGTTGTGGCAGTGATGGGAGCAAGGTGGGGGCTACCAAAGGTCGAGGTGGGGGTGGTGGGAGTGGTGGGACTGTGGGGATGTGGGTATGTGGGTATGTGATAGTGGGAGTAGTGTGCCGGTGAGGTTGTTTTGTTTTATCTTTCTTTTTTTTTTTTTTTTCTTTTTAAGACTAATTACTTTTAGTGGTGATAAAATAATAGTCACTATTTACCAAAAAGTATTTAATTTTTTTTTTAAATAACAATTTAGAAATACTATTCCACTCCTGAGTTCAATAGTACAACAAATACCTTTAACAACAGTTATTTTCATGGTGGATTAAAAAAAATCACAAATATATATTTTTAGAAGACAGCAAGAAACCACGTTTAGTCTTGTCACATTTTGTGGTAAATTTTGGATGATAAAAAAACATTGAGAAAGCTATAGTGGCAATTTTTCGACTTTTAGCAGCGGTAAGGTTTGGGACTAGATCAAATGCCCGCTCTCCTTCTGAACCCCAGGTGAAGAAGGAAGTGAAGCATCTCCAGTAACATCAGAGCTGCTCCCTCGCCTCCCACCCCCATCTTCCTCTCGTATCCTCTCCCTCGCACCTTCTTTCTCTTTCTCCTGCCTGCTCTTTCACTTCTTTTCATTCTATCCCTCTCTCTTCTTCCTCCTCACCTTCCTTTATCTACTCCTTCATCTTTTGTTGGAGCATCATCAGTTGGAGTTGCGATTTGGTTGCTAGGCCGTAGGTCACTATCCCTATTAGGCTTGTCTAGGCTCGTTTGCCCGTCTGTTAGCCATTTATGCTCGGTCGGTATCCTCTTCATCGTCACCCTCTGTAAAGTCGGCACCCTCCATCATGGGTGTCACCTCTGGTAGGCCAGTTACCTGCTTGGTCGTGGCCCTCTGCAAGGTCAGCACCCCATGGTCGTAATTTCCCTCTTGATGGTGGTGAGATAATTTTTAGGGGTTGTGGAACCCTAACTAGAATTTACTTGGTTGCCCTTGCTTGTAATGGGCTTCCTTATTTTGTCTTTTTCCAAGAAGGGGGAGTGAAACGATTTTGTGTCTTAGCCCATGTGGGCCTTGGTTTCTAGACTTCTCCATGACTGTAGAATTCTTCCATAAGGAGGTGGGAATCATCTAGTCTCTCTAGCGTAAAACTTCTCATTCTTTGGATAGATGACACTTATAAATATCTTAGTCATTCTTTGTAACTTGGTGTACTTATAAATAGGGGGTGGCCTCGTTTGGCCAAGGCACCAAGCAAATGAATATTCAAGTATCATATCAAATCTCTCTAGTGCAATACAAAGTTCTTTCACTCAAACTCTCTAGTGTTCGATATTGCTCTTCCCAAGTTCCTTAAGAAGCATAAGCTGACTTAATGCTAGTGAGAGTGCTAAGTGACAGCACAGTTGCTTAGAAAGATATAAGGCTGTGACAATGGCTCTTGCATACTTGGCATTTGAATCTATATCACATGTGATATGGTTTCCTTTTGTATACCATATCACGTGTGATATGGAATCAGTGATATGGTTTCCTTTTGTATACTGATTCCATATCACATGTGATATGGATCAATTGAGAATGATCCATTGGACCCTATACGGAATCTTTCCTAATGAGATTGGACCCTATATGGAACTATACCATCTTTCAATGGTTCCTATATAGAGATCAATTGAGAATGATTCTCTACCTTGTATATCCTTCATGACTAGGGTTACTTATCTGACCTATATATTGTAATATTGTAATCTCCAAAAGCCCAATCAATGAAACAAAGTATTCTTTGAATTGTCACATACTATTTTTTATATTCTACTTACCATGTCATGCCAATGTAAATTTTCCTTGATTACTATATGGGAGAAAAATACTACCCGTTTGCATTCCACCTTCAGACACAACAGACCATAGAGAGACCATTGTGCCCCGCCATATCATGTGCTGAAGATGCTCCTTTGCTACCTCCCATTGGCCTATGCGCTGCCATATGCCTGAACCAGCAGGGTAGAGTTCTTTTTTATTATAAATACTGGGTAAAATGTCAGAGATTATTGCAGTCGTTCGGGTAATCTAAGTTAATTGGAAATGCCTGATTGTGACAATTAAATGAAAAATATACCCACTTGTCATCATTTTTGTCCCTAAACTTGATTTGGCACGTTCTAATCTTAACAAACAGTTTTGGTTGACAGAGAGGACCATTTAATTGACAACTGTCACATATAATCGACAGGGTTGGGGAATCTGAGTGTTCAATCTCACATTACTTCACCAAAAGATCAAAATATAAGAATCCAAGGTCTTGTTCCAATAGACAATTAAGTGGTCAAAGGTTAAAATTCTCAGTAATCTGAAATGGGATTAGGAATAATCCACCTTAAGAGCCTTAAACGAAGTTCACCACAGTTAAGGCTATTATTAGGTCAATTATTAGCTAAAGCATCCTCTTTATGTGATTTGCTAGATGGGGTCCTATTCGTGCACCTGTCCCTCATGCACACCATTATTCAGTTTGGCTTTTGGAGACTGTCCTTATTTGTACAAAATGTCTCTGCATTATTTGAACCTGTCGGGTAGTTCCTGAACTTCAATTCGTTTTGAAGTACATGAAAACATGTGTTCCCTTCGCATTTCATTAGTAGTATGGGAGACCAACTGCATATTTAACCTCTTGGACTTCAGTACGATTTCCATGTAAACATACCATGGACCATGAGAGAGAGAGAGAGACTATGTAGGTGTGGCAAATAATTTCTGGGCGGAGTTTTTTAGTTTTTTCGAAGCTATTAAGATTGCCAAGAAGCTGGGTTTGAAGTGGATTTTTGTGGAATGTGATTCTAAAGCAGTAGTTTGGTGTATTGCTAGGAGATCGATTTCTTGGGGTTTCAAACAAAAATGGATTTCTATTTCAGATTATCTGGATAGGATTCAATGGAATATTCAGCACTGTTTCCGTGAAGTAAACCCTGTTGTAGATGGTCTAGCAAAACATGCAACAAAAGCTAGAGTTTCAGCCATGTGGGATGTTCCTCCAAGATTTTTGGGTGAAGATATTAGTTGGGATGCATTGGGAAAACCGAGATACCGTTTTAAATGATTATGTAATTCTGTGACTCCAGTGTTATTACTTGTCCTGGCCTCTTCCTCCGCTGATGGCATTGCCGAAGGTAGAGGTTGAGGTTGGGTTTTTTATTCTCTTTGTCTCCTTCTCTGCTGATGCCAATGCCGAAGGTGGAGTTGGAGTCAAAGTCTGAATTGTCTCTTGTATTCTTTATGCCTTTGACCTTCTCTATTTTTTTTTATTTAATATACTCTTTGCTGACCTTAAGCGAAAAAAGTGTGTTAGTGTACTCCATCCTCATAGCATTCTATGCATTCTCTCAATGTTTTATTTACTACTGATGTAGGAAAAAAAATCAAATTTAAGATCCCTTGGTATCTCCATCAGAAGGAGAGCTCAAATAGAAGAAGCAATCTGAATTCTCTGTCATGCTTCTTGTGTTTAGATCCTCCTTTTCCACCTCCTTTTCTCTTTTCTCAACCCCATTTTTAGTAATTCCATTAATTATATAGGAAAAGACTAGCACAAAGCCGCATGCAGCAAACTAGCACCCTCTGTGTCTCTCTCTTATGCCCTTTTAAATGTCCCCCGCCCCTATTGTATAATGACCCATCTTGCACCCCATTTGTGCCACCCAAGAGCTTGCCCTTGCACACGGTGTGCCTATCCCTCTCCCTAATTATGTATATGGCTCTTTGTTGGATTTTTCTACTATTGTTTTCTCGTCTTTCTATCTGAATCCCTCCATAACATTGCTGATTTCTCCAGGCATATTACCTCATTATAACTGAATTTAAGAGAGTTTGTGGTAAGTTAACACAAAAGCTTATTCCCTACATTATGAAAAGAAAGTGTTACAGTTAAAGCTTTTATCACCAGTTACTGAATTCGGTAGGGACTAAGGATTACCACAATATTTTGAAAGATAATTTGGCATTACACTTTTTTGCTAAAAGATCATTATTACTAAAAAGCAAGGGACCACAGATGTGGAGGAAAAAAAAAAAAAAAAAAAGATCTAAATAAAATAAAATTATCTAAAACCTACAACAGAGAACTCTACCCACGACCTAACCGAAAAAAAAATCTTGGTCTAGCCATAGGATTTAGTGCTAACTCCTGAGATATGTGATATGGGAAATCAATCATCATGCCAGGAACTCCAGATTTTGTTGCATCTTTGGCCATATAGTCTGTATTGGGATTGGCCTCCTGAAAACAATGTGTAATCTTCCTGGGATGGAAAGTAGAAAAGGCTGCAGATATATCCATTTCTGAAATGCAAACCAAGGAATGTGGTTCGATTGTTGCACCAATGTCACTACCGAGGCTCATTTCTGAAATGCAAACCAAGGACGAGGTAAAACTTTTTTTTATCTAACAGACCATATGAAACCATGTTGAAGATTTTTTTTTTTTTTTTGGGTTACTTAGGATTAGTAAAGAGACTTTGTTAAGAAATAATGAATGAAAGAATTACAAGAAAACAAAACAAATGCTACATAAAAAATCCAAAGAGCCAACCACAAGTAGTTGACCTATCCACCTTCAGCATTGTCATCAGCACATTGAAAAACTAATCCAGACATACACATCAGCTAAGTCTGAAGCTAGACTTGCCTAGAGTAACCCAATTTATTTCAACAATAGTGAATGGAGGCACCTCCCTCATGACCTACTCAATGTAGTGTTGTGAAAACTAGGGGGGATATTTGACTTGTTATTCTGGTTGGTTTATTTCCTTCTCCCTCTTCCTTCATCATTTCCTGATTCAATTTTATGACATAATTTGCTAAACCCGTTAGTGATATGTAAGTATTTTAAGGCAACTGATGAGGTTAAAAAAACTTCCTTCCCCTTTGCGAAAGAACACCCCCTCCACCCCCCCCCCCACACACATTGAATGTGATGATGAGAATGAAATGTTGGTCTTCATGAATTAAAATTAAGTTCTACAGTGTGTACATTTACGCAAAAGGTGTCAACTGCTGTGCATGACCACCTAAGACTCCTCAAAGGAATGTAGATCCGGTAAAGAGAAGCTATTATGACAAAAAAAAGAAGCATAGTACGGAAGTTACATCTTATCATCCAGGTTTTAATCCAAAGGAGATAGATTAATGATCATTGCTCATGTTATCTTCTCATTTTATTTTACATTTTGATGATATATAGGTTAGGGCTTGCACCAAGAAAACAAAAAACAGTGAATGCTACATCTAGATTTGCATCAGAGATCTACTGATTTATACATAAACATGCTGCACAACCAATTTTTCCTACCTTATTCTTCTTTTTCAGGTTACCCTTTTCCCCTCAAAGGAAGATATATATATATATATATATATATATATACTACCAAGCCAAGCTTTCCAATTAATGAACTCTTCTTTTCCAAGACATACGGAGGTTGAAACAAAATCTATTTTGTAGTTATCAGAATTAAGAAAATTTAGCACAGATAATATGCTAATCAAGTTGCAGTTTTTATGGCTTTCTTTTCTTCTTTGAATTTTTTTTTGCTTTTTTGGATGAATAGATAATATATTAAACGAGAAAAAAGAAACAAAAACAGGTAAAACCCAGGGAGAGCCCTTACCTCAAGAACCTAAAACAAACTGTGCATGAAAAGGGAGGATGTTCCCAACCCTAGAATACTCTAGTTGCCCAACAAGGGAGGATACACCAAAACCTAGGGGGAGACATACAAAATCAGGGTGATACCTCAAACAAAAGGGGGACAAAAAAGGAGGCCATGAAAAGCGCCTCAAGCCCCTCGCAATCCCTCCCAAGTGTGATTTCTTTCGTGTGCCTCATTGCACCCACTGTCATAACAAAAGTATTATTTCCTATTGGGTGGATCCCGCACCCCCTGCCAATCATGGGAGTAAAAAACAAGAGCAAAAAGAAAAAAGATGATACATAAAAAATTAGGCGGAAAAACAAGAAGAAAATCCCAAAAGAGAGCAAGATGCCTATTTCTACTAGAACCCAAGCACACTACATATAATTATGAAGCAATTAATTCCTTATCTCAAACTTATGTTATCCCAAATCTACAAGATTTTATTGTTAATTTGTAACTTTCCTGATATCCTTCTTGACGTGGTGAGAAAAGATGCTGATCAGTACTGTACCTAAATTCTTGTAGCAGTCTTTGTCCTTTTTCAATAAATTTTTTGATTACTCATTATTTAAAAATATATATATATATATATATATATTATATATATAGATAGATAGCAGAAACACCCACGTCCTCCCTAAATTTAAGGGAAAAAGTTTTTCTTCAGGGAGAAGTTTCTGTTAAGTCGAAATGGAAAAACTAAATTCGTGTGAAAGCAGGTCTCTTGATAAGTACCCACTAAGAAAAAGTAGGGGAGATGTAGAAGACTGTGGACAAGGATCGAGATGATCAGTCATAATCATAATCATATGATCAATTGATGTCATATGTACCTTGAAATGGTTTCTTGATTGGATAATTTGGGTCACTTATTGAACTGTCTTAAATGCTGTCGCTGCTCAACAGGGAACAAATAACAATAAAAATGGTTTAAAAGTGATAGCTTTATTAAATGGATATAGGTTTTACAAATCCATCAAGGAAATTTTATTACTTGGATTAATGAAACAAATGCTGCTTTAAAAACAAAATTTATGAATGTTATTTGGTGCTTCTTTATGTTATATTTCACATGTACAATGGGATGCACTTCCATTTTGAAGTTTATTAACTTTTTTGATCATTCTTTCTGTAATGGCAGGTTTTATCAACAATGCCCATTTAGGTAAGGCTTTTATACATTTGGCCTCAATGTCTATTTGGCAATTAAGATGGTGGTCATTTTGTGCATATGATGTCCACATCACAATATAATCATGCAAGTTTTGTCATAGATGCATTTAGCTAGATGGCTACATTGAGCTTTCAAAGTTTGGTGAAATCTATATTTCGGACAAATTTCTTTAGGCTCCACTTGTTGCCAGGTAATGCCAACTTAAGAGGATACTTTTTGAGTAAAATCATATTATTCTATTCTGGCTTTAGCTGTAAATGTTCCTTTTACATGGCTTTTTTACCTGGAAACAAAATGGAGCCCTAATTAGAATACAAGTGAATTATCAATGCTAAGTAGTATACATTTTTTATATTAATATGATAGTACTATTTATTTACTAGATACTTCTGAAGCCTCTGTTAATTTCTTTGGTTTGGTTTAATATGGTTTTTATTATTCAATTTAAAAGAAGTAAATATATATATATATATATATATATGGTTGTAGAAGAAGCCACCATATTGACATCCTATTTAAAGTGGTTAATAGAATGAACAAATTATCTATATCCAACCTTGAGAACACCAAAGTAAACAAACTATTTTTAGATTTTAATACTACTCGTCACTATGTCTCTAAGAATACTTAGACAAATATTCCTTGTCAATTTCACCATATTGCATTCAATGCTAGAATTTTGTTACAAATTTAGAAATCGATTTAGTTTGAAAATGTTTGGTAAGTAAAAAAAGGATTTTCACGCACCATTTCCCCCTTTCGAAAGATAGTCAGGGAGCAAAAGTAAGTAAAATTAATTAAATCTTCCATATTCCCAAGTAAATCATATTTTTCAGAAAGGAAGATCATTAGTATCACTAACAGACGGGGAAAAAAATGTTCAATATTTTTTACTAAATTTTGTAATGAGGTTAATGAGATTGTTTGCTCTAGCTCATCTTTCTTTTTTTTCGCTAGATATCATTTGTATTAAAAGAATGAATTTTTTTTTTTTTACAAAATATAGAAAAACAAGAACCTAGTACAAAAAAGACTGTACCCACAGAGTCCTTAGCGGACCAGTCCCACTAACCCCACCTTTACATTGCTATATGTAGGGAAGAAAGCCTTAATTAAGACCCCTATAGCCAAGACTTTAGAACAGATATAACTATAACAATCGATAACGAGGATTTATAATAGCCTCCATTTCCAGAGCCATTCTGACCATAGCAGGCCAAGAAAGAATAGGAGAGGAATAATCAAATTGCTGTTGACTTAGCAAGAAAATCCACAACAGAATTTGCCTCCCCATAGCAATGAAAATCCATTTCTAGCACATCTTTCTTTGTTAGATCGGGTAGTTCTCCTAATATTTCAGATCTTAATTAATGCCTAGCATGCAAAAGATCATAGAGCAAATATACAAATAAAGCCTAGTGAATGCAAGAGAACAACAAAGAACGTGGCATGAATTGTTAGGGAAGGCCAGTGCTGGAGGTGGTTTTAGGAATTAAAAAGATGAAGTGATCTTTAACTTCAGAGAATCCATAGGGGTGAAGTCAAATTTTGAAGTAGAAATTCTGGCAGTGATGTTTGATTTGGAACATGCAAGGTCCATCAAATCTCAGAAGCTATGGATTGAAAGTGAATCTGTGGAAGATCACCCACTACCATCGGGAGGTCAACATGATAGTAGATTTCCTGGCTAAATCTGTAGCAAAGTTTGATGCCTCAGATCCTATGAGGGTGTGGTCCCCATTGATGTCTATGGAGCTAGATGCCAATAAGCGTCCGCGTTACAGATTTATGTAATTGGTCCTATTGTATCTTTGATAGGTTAAGATCCTTAGAGTGTTTTTTCCTGCTAATGGCAATGCTAAAGGTGGGATTCTCGCTTTAGGATATTTTCCTATTTCTATTTGGTTTTTCTACTCTGTGTCATATTTTTTTTCTTATCTTAATATAATTTGGATCTTCAAGCGAAGAAAAGAAGAACATAAACTAAATCCTAGACTAATAAAACATGGGTGCATGGTCATTACCTAGAAAAGTAGGATAGCATACCCTTTGAGGTACGTAAATAAGCAAAGAACAGAACTAGATGAGGCGCATCTATACCCAAAAATACTAAGTTTGGAAACTTAACTACTTGAAGATAAACGAAAGTAGAAGGTTGGAGGTTGCTCTTAATTTAGTAGAGAAGCTTGAACTCGCATTCCAACTACCCAACATATAGGGTTTTGTCATTCTTCCCTTCTAACTCACTCTAATCAAGGAGAGACTCCCAAAACCAATTTTTTTTTGTTAAAGGGATCAAAAAAAAATAAAAGAAGGATCGTTCTCGATGAGAGAGAGCTTATAATTATATATTAGAGGAGATCCACCACTCCCTTAACACGTCTTTGGGTGACTAGATCCAATCTAATTTGTCCCAAATGCATCCTTAGGGTTGGTTACTCATCTAGGGTGCACTTGGGTGCCAACACCTCTTGGCCAACTTCAAGAGAGTTTGGGAAAGATTCTATCACATCTAGGGACAACTAGGGGTAAAGGAATGAACCTAGATAGGTTCCTAGTATCAAAGGATAAACCCTAACATGCAATCAATATTATTCCGAAAGTGTAGAGAGTCCACATATTTTGAGAAATCCCAGAATAAAATTTATCAAGCTTGGCTCGACAACAATGCTTGTAGATGAACTAGCCTCAATGTACATGACTCTACCAAATAGATGTTTTGTGGACATGGTCTGACACTTTTAAAGACTTAGTAGAGGAGACTATACTTTATACCATGCCATGAAAATCTGGAGCACCCCAAGTGAAGAACGTTCCTCCCAGGAGAACGTCCATATAGTAGTACCAAGGATTCAGTCCCCTACACTCCATAAGGCCTTAGGATTGACTCATCTTGTTGGAGCCTAGTCATTCAAAAGTGACCGATGACGACATCCATAATTCGTTGGTCCTAGAAGCTTAAAAACCTCTCTTGTTTTATGATCAAGGAAATGCTTGTTGGATTCATGCCCTAGCTGATCGTAGACCAAAGAATCAACGGTTGAGCAAATCTATGACCACTATCTTCCGATGATCAATCTGATCTACAAGTCGCATCATGTAGATATCCCTTCATTACAACATAGTTATCAAAAGGATCTCAGATGACCCACCAAATCACAAAATCCTACAATCTTCTACAAGAAGCTTGCATATCAGGTGACAAAAATCATAAATTCATATAAATGCCATTATACAACTCCCTCCCACATCCTCATCAATTTGCTCAGCCCCTTTTTCTTCAAATAAGAAATGGTTTGCAAGTAGAATTTTATAATTAAATGAAAAAAAAATTAATATTCATAATAGGATAATTTTCTAAAGAGATATCTTGTATAAGGTATAAACTTAATATTTTTAAATGTATGTATGAGCGAGTATTCCATCTTCATAGTGACAAGTGGAAAAATGGTGTGACAACTTCAACCGTTTGATAGATAGTACATTGTCTAAATTAGACATATGTAAAAATTTCAAAATCCTATTCAATTAAATACCCTCATGCATCCCCATTTATGTTCATGCACAACTATGATTCTCCAACAATTACTATGCACTCTCCTATACTCATGAATTGTCAAACTTCTATTTTGCAACTTGGCAAACTTTGTATAGATTGAAATATTAGTAAGTGAGCTTGGGATACTTATTTTATCGAATTTGGTCTTCGCACGTGGTTTCTATTTTGGTCATGTTGTTTTGAAAAAAAATTATCCAATTGGCTTCCCTTTCTAGCTCAGTTATGGTATATTCATAAACTTTAGTGTTCATTTGCCTTATAAATACATCTTTTATGGAGCATTGATGAGACCTAATACATCCAATTAAGCGTGGAAAATTTGTAAGAAAAAATCTGGAAAATAAATGGTTCCACATAAAAAATTTTCCCTCAATATAAATTTTTTTAACTATCTTTTTTTTAATATATATAAAAATTAAAATTTACATAAAATAAATTTTAAATATAAATATAATAAACCTTTATGAGAAAATTTTTACCAAAAAAAAAAAAAAGCCTAGAAAATATGAAGTGTAAACTCTAACTATGATTTTTTTTTTTTTTCAAAGAATCTTACAAGGAAACAAATTGGAGAAGAAAATAGGATAATGCCCTTAAAACAAAAATAACTGTTGCATGATCATTGTCATTGTTTACCTGGTCAACTTCTGTACATAGTAGCATAGATTTTTTATTTACTATAAATAATAAAATATATTTTTTTTCCAGTAAGAATATAAATGATTACTCACTTAACTAAAGTAGAATCCAAAAGTTTTATTCGCAAGACCTCTACTTCTAAACGCAAAAGGGGTAACATGATGCATTCATTCCTATGAAATACAATAAATCCACCCACTATTGATGTTTATGCAGATTCCTCATTGAACCCATTAGTGAAGAGGTTACACAACCTTAGAGCGTTCTTTTTCCTTAGTATATTATAAACTATGAAGAATTTGAATCTTCTCCAGCCACCCATGGCTGAAGAGGGACCACGCAGACACAAAAGTACATAAGAGGCAAAGTGAAACCCCATATTTATCTTTCCTATTTTCTATCTTGTTTCACTTTGTCTCTCCAATTTTATGTGACTGACCCTCTTCAACCATCCCCAGGCGGCTGGAGAGGGTAATGAATTGCTTTCACCGCAATAGGGTTCCTCAAAATTGACAAGTATCAAAGACTTATGAATCCAATTCTCCTTTGGGCTAGGGCCCATCTTTCCTAGAAATATAGAAAAGGAAAGAAAATCAAATGATAGAATCTTACAAGTTTTGGTATAGAATTCCATCACTATAAAGTAGGGCCCATTTGATTTCCCAAATCAGAAATGGAGATAATGGTCCCACCTTCAATTAATAAAGGAGTCTTCTGAATTGAAGTGTGTCAACCTAATAGGTAACAGATCAGCAACGCACGTGATGCTGGATCTCATTTTCACCACATCCCCATCACCGTCACCATCAGCACAAGGAGGGCATAGGGAGGTAGCATCACTGTATTTATTTATTATTTTTTCCTTTCACTATATTTACTTCGCCACCTACATATTCAATCGAGAATTGAGAATTGAGAATTGAGAATTGAGAATTTGAGAATTTGAGAATTTGAGTTTGGGTTCGAACTACAACTGTCATGGATCCTTAGCTTAAATGTAATGATACCATACTAAACCAGAAGAAAAAAAATGATTCGATCAAAATTGTACTTTCCTTCAATTATCTAGGGATGGCCGAAATGATACCTCTATATGCATATTTAACTTGTCATCATATAGGTAATATTTGATTTTTGTAAAGCTTCGTTTGCTTGATGAATAAAAAGGAGTGAAAATTTTATAAGGTTGAGTCCCATAAGTTTTGAGTTGGGCTGATAAAGAAAGGAAAAGAAAGGACATAAAATAATATGGAATTTTTAATGGGCTTTACTTGTATAAGAATGAGAGGAAAAGGAAGTGATGTGAAGTTCTGTGGGAAAAAGAAGAAATAGTAAGATGAGAAAGATAGCCACTGACAACTTTTTTTTATAAAGTCTTATTAATTTTGATACGACTATTTGGAAGTGAGGAGGAGGAGGAGGAGGAGGAGGAGGGGAGAGAATTAATTGCACATCAGCAGACAACAATTATTACATTAAATGATTTTTCTGGTAAGTTTTTCACCCCACTTCTCTAAATGCTCATATATGTGGTAGTTTGTGGAAAACAAGAACAAGTTTTCCACCCCATTTTACTTTTTCTATTTTTCTCCATCAAACAAATAGTGCTTAAGAGGAAAAAGAACCATGTTAGTTTGGCGTAGAAAGGACCCAAATTGTGTAAGTTGTGAAAAGAAATTGTTCTCCCTCTCACCCCCCCCCCCTCTTTCAAAATGAGTTAAGTAAGCTCCCACGTACCTATTCCATTAGTATGCTAATCTGGTGTTTCCTAATCCATATTGGTAGGGTTCTCACACCCTTTTCTAATCGTGTACCATTTTTGTAACATGATAACTTAGATCTAGTCAAAATTTTGTAAAGAAAAACACCCATGGTCCTCATGTCAAGTTTCAGCCCAATTGAGATTGGCTGCATGATTTAAAAAAAAAAATAATAATAAAATATAATAAAAATAAAAAATAAAAAATAAAATAAAATAAAATTTCAAGTCCAAATATATATATATATATATATGTGTGTGTGTGTGTGTGTGTGTGTGTGTGCAATCCAAACCATTCCCTTGATATCCAAAGATCGGATTTGCCACATAATTTTTCACATGGTATAGTGAAATCTTTTTATCACTTTTTGTAGTGACAACAAGATTTTTCTTTATTCAAAATGCAGTAAATTTATATAAACAAGAGATTAAGTTGTGTCAGTTGTTTCATGTCACTAAGGAAGATGGCTTTTTTTTTTTGGGTTAAAAATCAATAAAATATATTATAGAAAAATAAGAGTGAAAATGTATAGAATTATAGTTCCTGCAATACCAAAATTGAGCAAAAGATACAAAAGCTTTCTATCATCCCACCTTCAGCATAGCCATTAGCAAAGGCGAAGGAGAAGTACTCAAAATTGGATAGAGATCCACCTTTGATATTGCCATCACCAGACTCTCAAAACCAAAATAAACAACACCGACCTACATGAACTTGTATCTATGCCTATACATGGCAACCCATTTAAGTTTAGAAGAAAGAAAAGGTGGAGAGTTAGGCCCGACAACAAACACTTGTGACATTGCTCCCATCTTTGCCAAAAAAATCTGTTGCACAATTCACCTCTCTAAAAGAGTGAATTATCCTCCACGCGATATTATCTAGTTAAAAGAAAAAATGACTCTATAGTTGCTAAAAACTATGGAGGGAATAAGGAAATCAGTTTTTTACTTGGACCCATCCAACGCACCAGGCCTTGATGGTTTCCTAGTTACTTTCTTCAGAACCTGCAATATTGTATGTAGGTGTGGAGGTATATATGGTTTTTCAATATTTTTTTTCCAATAATATGTTATTACCAAAGGAGTAAACTATAATTTCCTCACTCTGATCCCTAAAGTGGATAATGCATGCAAGGTATGCCAACATAGGAAATTTTCTTAGGGTATTTTGTTTTCAAACTAATTCCTAAGATTTTGGCAACCCGATTAGCCGTGCTTCTTCCTTTTCTGATCTTAGAAGATCATGGTGCTTTTTAGAAAGGAAAACTTATTTTTTTAATATTGGGGTTGTTTCAAATCTTACTAATATAATGGCTAATAAGTGCTTTGGTGGGTGCATCAATTTAAAACTGGATGTTCAAAAGGTATATGACACATTAGAGTGGTATTTTCTATTTGATGTTATGAAAAAATTTGGGTTTGCATAAAGCTGGATAGATTGGATCAAGCAGATTTTGGTCTCGACAAGACTATTAGTTCTTGAAGGAGGGTCCAATTAGATTCTTTAGAGTTAAGAGTGGTCTTCATCAGGGTGATCCTTTATTCCCTATGCTATTTATTCTCGTTGAAGAAGCTTTCTGTCCAGGCTTCAGTGACCTAAAGGACAAAGGGCTTGTGAAATCCATTCCAGGACATCGGAATATTTTCACGTCCTCCCATTTATTAAATGTTGATGACCTTATTATATTTATGAATCCAGATTTGAGAGGGGTCAATAATCTGAAGCGGTTTCTAGATGCTAATCAAGAGTATATAGGGAAAACAATTAACCTGGTAAAAAGAAAAAATTTCTTGAGATCAATTCTGACGACGCAAAAGTGTACGTCAAAGAAGTCCTAAATATTCCTGAATGTGAATTCCCTACTTGCTGTCTTGGTGTGGAAGTCTTTAGAGGAAGGGTTAAAAAGGATTTGATTCTTCATCTGATGGACAAATTCAAGGATTAGTACAGTGGAAAGGAAAACATTTATCTTTGGCTAGTAGGGTTGAACTGGTAAAAACTGTTTTAAACAATATCCCTTCAAACAACTTTTATGTGTATCTTTGGCCAGTGTCTTCCATTGCTAGATGGAGTGTTTGATCATAAATTTTATTTGGAATGGTGATGCTACTGCTTTGAAAGTTGTCACATTAAAATGGTGAAATGTTTGTAAGCCAAAGAAGGAGGGCTAGGTATACGGCACCTCAAGGAGATCAACCTCTCTTCTTACAAAGTTATGTTGGCATATTAATTTTGACAAAACAATGTTTGCATTTTCCTTCGAGGAAGATTTATTCAGCTGAGGATCACTTCAAACGGTACGTCTTTTCATCTTCTACTCTTCCTGGCTTGCGTAAAATATGGAATTTTGTTTCCGAATCTGAGAGATGGATAGTGGGAGATGGAACATCAATAAAGTTATAGCATGATGGTTGGCTAGTTAACTCAACTTTATATGATGAAGTTAAAAATGAGTGTCCTATTGCTTGTAGTCTAACATCTTCAGTTTTAGATTATATTGGAGGTGGGGCAAACCCTTGGGTAATTTGGACGGACAGGTGCAGGTGGCATCATTCGTAATAGTAGTGGATCTGATCAAGGTAGATTTGCGATCTATGAAGGAGTTGGAACTAATTTCATGGCAGAGTTTGTAGCTTTCTTCCATAGCTTTCAATGTACTGCAAGAAAAGGAGTGGACAAACCATGTGGCTACAACTCAAAGTTCAACCAACTGGAGCACTACTCCATCTTTTGTTAACTATGAATTAAGCTGGGATTATCACCATAGACCTAGATTTCAGTTTCTGTAAGAAGATTTTTGCATTTTTTGTATTGAAATTCTATTATGTTGATGGTCACGCTAAAGGTGGAATAGTGATCAAATAAGCTCTATGTATCTCTCATTCTTTTGCTTTTAACATACATTTGCTGACCTTTAGCCAAAAAAAAAAAAAAAAAATAAAAAATGTGGAACCTTGAAGTGGGAGGCTCAGTACAATATTCAATTATTCAATTTTTTTTTATTTTTAGCTAAAAGATCATGTAATATATTAAAAAATAAATAAATAAAAGATTAATACCTAGGCATACCTAGGCAAATACAAATAATAATAAAAAAAAAATCCCACCTTCAACATTGCCATTAGCAAGAGCAATTATTCATTCATTCTAATTGGTAAATTAAGAATCAAAAGATGGGAATGGCTTAATTGTCCTCTTCTTTATGGATTCCATTTCTATTTTCACTGTGTCCTCCCATCTTTTCCTTTAAAAAAAAAAAAAAAAAACTCCTTACATCCTTTCCCTTTCATCTCCTTTTTGATTAAAAAAGAAAAAGAAGTTTTACCGACCTATGAAAGGAAGACAGCCCTAAAGCAAATCTAAGGTTGTCGTCTGGCGTCTTCAGGTTAAATAGATATGGTCTGGTCATGGTGTTTTGCAGATGGGTATCATGAGTGGCGTGTGTCTGGGGAGAGAGAGATCTCTCAAGAATCATTTCTCATACATGGAAGCAGAGAGAAATAGACCAATAGGGAAGTCGCATAAATGGAAAGCTGCCTCTGCTGCCCAATGGAGAAAAAGATACAAGAAAGGTGCTATAAAGTTTGGATTATTGGAGACTTGAGTTCAGATTTTCCAAGAATTTAGGATTTTTGGTAGACAGAGATCTAAGCTATATATAAAGAGCCGCAAATTGAAGATTCGATTCAAAGAGGAGTGTTAGACTGGTAGTTAGCAAAAGGCAGGATATGAATCCTTCGGGTTTAGGAATAAATATAACTATAAACAAGAATAAAGATTTCATATAGTTGACTCCATTTAATTGGTACTGGTGGATCATTCATTTATTTTTCTTTTTCCCTTTTTAGATGAGCAGACTTTAGTTCTATTGACAAATCGATATAGCAATACCTATACTCATATAGAGTTCTAATAGATATCAATTCTTATGATTGAAACATTGCAATTGGGAAATTAGGCTTAAAATTCATTTTTTTATTTTATTTTAGGAGAAATTTTTTTCTATGGGAGAGTGCGATTCCATGTGTACGTGAGGGTTAATTAATGAAAGTGCATTGGGAAGAATCCATAGAACAGTAGTTTTACCATTCATGGGGGGTAGGCCAGTTATTTCACCCCTCGTGTCTGGGAGTAGGAAATACTAGGAATCACTCTCCCCAAAACTTTTATTTTATTTTTTGCTAGTTCAAGGGCCACTAGGCTAGGCAGAAGACCTACAAGGGGTGCAGACAATTAATGGACTCTGAAGGACTAGATAAAAGCCATTGAGGGTCGAACAAGTGTTATAGCCTGAACTTATGCTAGAGCCCCACTGTTTTAATTGTCTACCACTGAGTTAGAAGCTAATCCTTGTTTGCTAACCTTACATAACTCGTTGTTCAATACTGATATAGCCAAAATAACCTCTCGGTGGGGGCGATGACACGTGTCGCCTATGAGACACGTGTCCTCTGCCAGACGAAGGTTCCAAGAAACCACTCACACTCTAGCACGCCAATCACCGAGGCACGCCAGAATCACGCTGGGTCACGCCGATGAGGGGAATATTCCCTCGTAAGGTTGGACGATTCGAGTGGGACTCTAAGAGGGAAGAAGGGGAAAACCCTAAGGTCAAGAGCTATATAAGAAGGCACGGAAGAAAGGGAAGGTAGCTCAGACCTCACCATTACTCCCTTATTGAACTGCAGGGCCGACTCGACTTGAGCGCCGGAGGGCTAACCCGGACTAAGTTCCGGCCCGCTGCCTGTGTTTGTGTAGGTTGGACTAGCGGGTTTTTGGCAAGAATAGATTGGCGCCGTCTGTGGGAACGACGGTAATGGTGGGGAGAACCTACAACCAAAAAGGACGAGAGCGACGCCCAACATAGACATGGGGAAGAACCTTCAGGGAGCTTCTCCTCCGGAGATTGGACGAAAGGGCTAGGACGACCGGAAGTGTCCGCCGATACCAATGGTCGGTCGATATTCAAGACGTGAAGGCAAGCACCATCGCCTCCCGCGCCTGTGAGTACGTGACAAGGCAGCAATTCAAGACCTCGTGACAAATATAACCGGATGGCCGAGACTATGAGGGAGGTCTCCAAAGTCGCTCTCCATAGGACCGGCGGAGCACCCCTGTGTCCCCACGCCCAGCTTTGAGAGGGCTCGAGAAGAAGACCAAGCAAGACGGGATCGACGAGGGCCGGTCGTGACCTCAAGCCGAAAGCAAGGAGAGTCCCGCCTAAAGTAGGACGCGACGCGCCAGAGACCCGCATGGGGATCAGCACCAAGGAGACAAAAGAGGTCCGAGGACTGGATTAAAGAGGATGATCTTAGACCAAGGACGAGATCGAAGGTGGCGTAAAACTGCATAGGGAACCGCGAGCCCGACCTCACCAATGATACGCCTTAGCTGACGAGGTCATGAGGGACCCGCCCTGGCCGGTTTTTGCCTCGCCAAGTACGACACCTATGACGGGTCGGGGACCCGCCGATCACTTGAAGGCTTTAAAGTCGCCATGCAATTCCATCGCTCGTAAAATATTATGTGTCGGGCCTCCCATTGACGTCAGGGCGCAGGCAGTGGTATAACCGACACCGACAAGTCGATCCACGCCTTCACGACTGAGTTACTTCTTCGTG
Organism: Macadamia tetraphylla; assembly: GCA_022985045.1. Lineage (NCBI taxonomy): Eukaryota > Viridiplantae > Streptophyta > Magnoliopsida > Proteales > Proteaceae > Macadamia > Macadamia tetraphylla. The sequence continues at coordinate 21,982,278 of CM040965.1, forward strand.
AAGGGGTTCTAGTAGCCAGCCCTCCAAGACTACGTTGAACCTAACCAACGCCAAACAAGAAGGGGAATCATGAATTACATGAAGCTATTCCAACAAGAAAAGATCACAATCAGGGCCTAGACCAAGGAGGAGTTCACGGCCCTGCTAGGTGGCGCCAAGGACAAGGAATTGAAGAGGTCCTCAAGAGCATACGCCTAGAGATCCGACCGAGTGAGGATGCTGGCGATAAGTACATCCAGATGGAAGAAACCCTCCAGGCAGATGAAGAAGTCGAAAGGAAGGCGGCGAGGAAGAGGCCCTTAAGGGTTGACGATAAACCCATCGAAGAAGGAAAAAGACGAAAGTCCGAGCGCAGTCGGGCCCCCAGTCCACCGAGAAAGTTTGAGAGGTATGCACCCCTGAACCGAAGGCGAACAGAGGTGTTGATGCATAAAAGATTCTCCAGATGCTGGCCAATGAAGTGGCCAGGAAAGATGGGGCGACATCCCGAAAGACGCAATGTGGATAGATACTGCCACTTCCACAGAGACCACGGCCATGACACCGAGGACTGTTGGCATCTCAAGGGGGAGATAGAAGGAATGATCAGAAGGGGATACTTAGGCAGATTTGTAGATCGGGAGAAAGAGCTGGCTCCAGAAGGCAATGGTCGGAGGGAAAACCGCCGGAGAGATGGCGGAGGTCGTTATGAGAGAAGGGGGCTCGCCCGCAGAGGAAATCAAGAACAGCGGAGGAACCAGACACCAGAGGAAGATGAGCGCCGGCCCCGAGAGGAGAACAAGAGCCCAACAAGAGTTATAGCGACCATCTGTGGAGGCCCAGCCGCAGGAGAGAGTTCGGTCTCTGCCAGGAAGGCGAAGGCCTACGCGAGGAGCGTATATGTGGCGGAATGGTCGAACAAGAAGGCGAAGACGGGGACGGTCATCTCCTTCTCGACGATGATCCGAAGGGGCATGCACTTCGATGACGATGCCTTTGGTCATCGCCATGACCATAGGAGATTGCAAAGGAAGAGGATCTTAGTGGATAACGGTAGCTCACCTGATATCCTGCTCTCAAGCTTTCCGAAGATGGGCCTCGACGAAGGAAAATTAAAGAAGGTCGAACACCCGCTGTAAGGATTCTCAAGGCCCCGTGAAGGTGGAAGGGTCGATTGAGCGCCGGTTCAGCCGGCACCGAGATCGCCAGCGACGGTGATGATCAACTTCCCGTGGTGAGCATTACATCAGCAGATAATGCCATACTAGGAAGAGTCGGGTTGAATCAAAAGGCCATCGCTCCACCCCTATCTTAAATGAAGTTCCTACCAAGAATGGTGTCGGGAGTGTCGGGCGATCAGAGACGCCCAAGATGTTACGCCACTACTCGGGAAAAGAAAAGGCGGTGAGACGCCCCGATAGAGGATCTACGGATGATGCCGCTTATCAACGGGAGAGCCGCCAAGATTTGGTGCAAGTTGAAGTCAAGAAGGAGATGACACCCGCAATTCCAGATTGGGACTACCATGCCAAGGTCGCAGAAGAAAGACTCATCTCATTCCTACGGAGCAACGCCGACGATTCGCCGGTCGGCGCGGACATGCCCGGATCGACCGGAGGTAATAGAACATCACCAATGTTAGCCCAATGAAGAAGCTGGCAGCAGAGGAAGAGGACGTCACCGTAAAGACAGTAAGAAGATAGACGAGGAAGTAGAAAAGTTATCAAGGCCCGGTTCATCCGCGATTCAGACCGGAGTGGATATCTAACGGTGATGGTCCCAAGGCAAACGGGAAGTGGAGGATCTGCACGACTTCACCGACCGAATAAGGCTCGCCCCAGGACGATACCCCGCCAAAGATAGACCTGCTCATCGACGCCACGGCGGGATACGAGGCGCTGAGTTTCATGGATGAAGGAGGGTTGGTGAATAAAGTTTTCAAAGGACTGATCGGTACAACCAAATCAAAATGGCTGAGGCTGATGTCCCGAAAACATCCTTCATAACTGAAGGAGGGTTGTACTGCTATGAGGTCATGCCTTTCGGACTAAAGAACGCAGGGGCCACCTATCAAAGGTTGGTGAATAAAGTTTTCAAAGGACTGATCGGCAAGACCATGGAAGTGTATGTGGACGACATGCTCGTGAAAAGCCTGAAGGCGGAAAGACACATCCAAGACTTGGAAGAGGCGCCCAAGTGTCACGACGATGACATGAAGTCAACCCGCAAATGTGCTCTGAGTAGCTCGGGAAGTTCCTCGCTTCATCGCTTCGAAAGAGGAATCAAGCCAACCCACCAAAATACAGTTTATTCGGACATGAGGTCACCCTGTAATGTAAAGCAAGTCCAGAGTCGACGGATCGTAGCCGCCTAAGATTCATGTCTCTGGTCACAGATAGATGCCTTCCTTTCTTCAAAGCGCCGAAGGGGCTAAAAGGTTCGAGGGACGAGGAGTGCGAAAATCTTCAACAATTGAAGGAGTATTGGCCGCACTCCCCATCACGACAAAGCTTAACACCGGGATGCCTTATACCAGTATTTGTCAGACGGGCCGCTGTCGTAAGTTACCAGATCGATTTAAAGAGGAAGGAAAGCAACAACGCCAATATACTACGCCACCGAACCCTTCTAGATGCCGAGACAAGATACGAAGGCGGAGAAAGTGGCGACGCTCGTGATATGGCAAGAAAGTCGAGGCCATATTTTCAAATACATACGGTATGCGATTCACCCACCACCTCTAAGAAATATCGCAATACGATATGTCCGGTCGTTCTGTAATTGGGCCATAGAGCTGGGAGAGTTCGACATCCAAAGACAAGCCGAGAACCGCAATTAAAGCAGTGCCCTCGCAGACTTCATAGCGGAGACGACGATCCTCGATGACTCCGCAGAATCAGCCGAGGAACGAAGCGATGAGGCTTGACGTCAGAGTGGATGGGGCTTCAACAATGGGAAGTGGCGCTGAATTGTGTTGGTAAACCCCAAGGCTTCAAAGTAGAATGCGCCCACGGTTCGACTTCGACGCCCAACAACGAAGCGGAGTACGGGTTATAAAAGCCGGAATTAACTGCTCGGCTTTGATGGTGAAGGAACTAGTAGTGCATAGCGACTCCTAACTCGTGGTGCGCCAAGTGAATGGCAATACGAGGCCAAAGAGCAGAGGATGGCCAATACTTGAACATGGTGTGAGAAAGGTCACGCTTTCAAGGAATTTGAGGTAAAGGTGTCGCGAGAAGAGAATGCTAGTGCGAAGACTATCACAAATGGCCACTTCCGACTTCGCAGAACTTGACGAGCGGTGTATTTCAAGTACTACCACAGCCAAGCATCGAGAAACCCCCGAGGTGTTACCCAGAGGTGAAAACGCCAAAGTCGGATGGACGCATAATAGAATACCTCAAGGAGGGAAGCTCCGAGAATGTGGATGAAGAAAAGTAAGAATAAGGTCGCGCTTCTTCCTCAAGGATGACACGTTATACAAGATAGGGTTTACCTCACCATACCTCAAGTGCCTGGATTCCTCCGACGACGAGTACGCGCTCAGGGAAGTGCATGAAGGGATATGTGGCCAACACCTTGGAGCCCGGGCCCTGGCTCATAAAGTACTAAGGCAGCTCAGACCGGCCGACAATGAGAAAGGACGCAGAGTCACTGGTCAGGAAATGTGTCAAGTGCCAAATGTTCGCCCCCGTGCCTAGGCTACATTCTACCGAACTATCGTCCTTATCTAGCCCAATACCGTTTGCCATGTGGGGATGGACATCTTAGGCCTGCTCTCGCCACGAGACAAAGGAAGTTTGTCGTGGTGGCATCGACTACTTCACTAAGTGGGCGAAGTCAAGCCCTAGCGATTTATAATGTAAAAGAACATAAGGGACTTCTTCCAAAGGGCGGTGGTATATGATTCGAATCCCCTGTGTCGTGGTTACGGACAATGGAACTCACTTGCCTAATCCAACCTTTGACGCTGCTCGTGAAGCACTCGCATCAACCATGTGAAAACCTCCGCCGGATATCCCTCACCAATGGGCAAACAAGTAACAAACCGACGCTACACCAAGGGATAAAAAGAGGCTAGATGATGCCAAAGGACTATGGGCGCATTTAGTTGCACCATATTCTCGGGCCTACCGCACTCATCGAGAGGTTAACTACCGAGAAACACCTTTATGTTGACATACGCATCAAGCTGTACTCCCAAAGGAGATAGGGGCTATTACCCATCGGATTAGATACTACAACGAAGATTTAAAACGACGGAGGACTCCGGCAAATTTGGACCTCTTGGCGTAAACCAGAAGCTTCACAGAAAGGATCGCCGCCACGAGGAGGGTCGCTAGGCACTACAACACCAAAGTCCGAAGAACGAAGTTTAGGCAGGCGACCTTGTCCTCGTATAGGGCGGAAGTGTCGGACCCAAGGCATCAAGGGAAGCTAGATCCAAACTGGGAAGGTCCCTACAGAGTCTCGAGGGTAATACGACCAGGGTCCTATCACCTAGAGACTACGGGGGGAGTAAGGGTACCCCGATCGTGGAACTCCGATAATCTAAGAAAATTCCACCAGTAGTAAAGTGGTGGGCACGCACTCGTCATCTGTAAATTTTTCCGTCTGTCGTTCTTTGCAATTATTGTCCTTTTGAACCTTTAAGTTGTAATTCATCTTGATAATACGAGAGCTGGTTTACGGCAACTGAGAATTCTCCAGACTGATTACCTCTAACCCCGAGGAACGGATGACTGAAGGTCCACACCTTGGCGGAGGCTCAAACAATGTTAGGTTGACCCGGCTGAATCACCCCTTCGGCTCGGAGTTCGGCCATAGCCGAACAGACCTGACCGAAGGGCTAGCATCTAACAGGCCCTTTGGCTGGAGCCGAGGGTACACTCGGTGATTCTGACTATCGACGGTCGACCCTTCATGAACCTTTCGCCCCGAAGTAAAGCAAAATACTTGGCGTATTGCTTGGTGATTCTGACTATCGGACGGTCGACCTTCGGTGAACCTTTCGGCCTGATAATAAAACAAAATACTTGGTGTATTGCTTGGTGATCCTGACTATTGGATGGTCGACCTTCGGTGAACCCCTCGACCTTCGTCCGACTTACTAGCAGGTCGACCCTCGGTGAAGACCTAACATCTAATAGACCCTTCGGCGGCAGCCGAGGGTACACACGGTGGATTACTTGGTGATTGACCATTGAAGGGTCGACCTTCGGTGAACCCTTCGGCTGGAGCCGAAGGCAAAACACTGGGATTGTTTGGTGATTGACCATCGAATGGTCCACCTTCGGCCAATTCATGCGTCTAGTAAACCCTTCGGCTCGAGCCGAGAGGGAAAACACTTGTAAAATATTGCTAGTGATAAGTGGTCGGCCTTCGTCGACTTATACAGTCGACCTCGCCAAGTCTCGGGCCATGCGCCTAAGAAGGTCAACTAGGTTTCGCCCTCGCAACTATTTACGAACCAAAGATCATTAAATGGACAGAGTTGGAAAAGAACGATTGCATTCATAAAGCCCAAGGCAAAGATTACATACGGGTTCAAGGCAAAGACTACATTTAAGGCTCCAAGGCTAGTTACATGACAAGAGGGGGTAGTCTCACAGAGCCGAGGCGACTCAAGGAGCGTCTGCGGTTCGGCCTCATCTTCGACGGGAGTGCCTCCTGGTCCAACCTCCACGATCAGGGTCGAGGGACTTCCTATGCAGCTGGACTCGCTTCGCCGCCTCCACTGCGGCGTCAAGAACTGGGCCGATGGCACCACCTCCACATCGCTGCCCTCAAGATGAGGCTTGCTCCAAAGGAAACCCCGGGTAGCGCCCGAGGACCCAATCTCGACCTCGGTAGCGCCATTGTGTACCCCTGGGCGATGGCGTTTGATCTCCTCCTCAAGGCCTGAGGACCGACATTTCGACCCTCGGCCTCGGCTTCAATGCGGCCTCACTTGTGACTTCAACTCCGAGAGCTTCCGATCGACTCGGCGCCGAGGGCTAGGGTCCTTCCGTGTGCTCCACCTTCTCGAGGAGGGTGGTGCGCTGTCTAGGGAGACCTTCTCCTCTCGCTGACTTCAAGCTCCCGACATGGCCTCGCTCGAGCCGCAAGTCGACCCATCCGGGTTCTCGAGCCCGCACGGCAACCAAGGTCAAAAAAAATATATATATAGTACAAGTAAAAAGGGCAGGAGGACCGGCGTGGAGGATCAAGCTTACCCCGCCATGTAGATGCACGCGAGGTGATCAGCGCCGCCCCTTGCTTCTGGCTTCGTGGCATCTCGGAAGACTCCCTTCATCACCAACTCTCGCAACCCGTCTGACGGCCGAGTGTCGCTTCCTCCACCGACCATTGTGGGACAAACCCCACCTCAGCCTCGCCGACGAGACCTTCGGGCCTCGGAGGCGCCGGATGAAGGGTCTTGAGTGTCCGTCTCGCCAGAGCAGAAGTGCTTGGACAGCTCGGCATGACCCTCCACCGGGCTCTTCTTCGGGGTCTCGGAGGACGGTCCCGCTTTTTCCTTCCTCTTGACTTCGTTGTGGGGCGCCACGTGCCTTGGCTTCCTTTATCTTTTGCTCGTTTTGCACTGGGCGGCGCCTTAGCTCGCTCGTAACTTGCAATCGCAAGAAGAAGCAAGAGTATTAGTACGGCGACCGACACTCAAGGAAGCACGGAGGCTAGCCTAACTCACCCGCTAAGTCCGAACTTGAAGAGGATGGCGCGACTTGAGGCACCGGCCTCAATGGAGAACAGCCTTCGCCGCCGCCATCGCCAACGACCTGCTCGTTCCAATAGGCAGGGCGGAGTTCACATCCTAAGGTCCGGATGTCCTGCATCGCGTCAAGGGCACCCTCGGTCGACTTCACAAAGAATATTTTCCTTCCATCCGTGGATGGAAGTCGGTAACCCTTCAGAGCCAAGGTCCTTCGGGGCAAAATAGTACCAGCCTGTAAGTCCTTGCAGCTCAAGAAGAAAGCAGCTGATGAAAAGTTGAAGGAGAGGGCCTTCTTGTGCCGAACGAAGAAGATGACGGCTTAACGCTTGTCGCCACCCGCTCGGGCGTTAGCTGGTCGGGCTTACCCTATAGTGCCAAACACTTTGGTAAAGAAGGGTGGAGGGGCACCAAGGCCGCTTGAAGGCCTCCTTGTAGTGCACAGCCCGGGTTCCGATAGCTGGCTCGGCCGGTTCGGCGACGGAGCTCAAAGCATCCGAGACACCAAGGAGGCCCTCAGCCTCCAGCTGTTCGCCCATCGTGGAGACGATCCCGAGGGCCTCAACTTCCGGGATCTCGGTCGGCTCAGGCCGAGCACCCTCTCTCGAACTCCTCACCGTTGAGCCACCCTTGACCCCGACGGTGAGGCCGCTGACGAGGAGTCGCGGAGGAGGGAGAGTCGGTGAACTGAGACATCCCTCGGACTTCCCCAGACTCCTATACCTACGCCTTGGTCTTGACCTCTCATGGGGCGATGGGTCAGAGTCTGACGAGGAAGACATCACTTACTTGTTGCTAAGCTAGGGAAGAAGAGGACGAGGCTAGAAGGGGATCCGAGGTCAAGGTGAGCTCCAAGGGAAAAAGAAAGGTTGCCCACAAATGGCCCCCACACTATATAGATGGGGAATGGCGACGACTTCCCCAGCATTAATGGCACCGCCACGTCAGGTACGAAGCCTCGAGGTTTGCGCTCAACGGACCTAGCAGACGGTCTCACCTTCGTTGGGAGTTCGCCAGCCGAACGGACTCGGCCGAGGGTCCTTCCTTCGTTGGGAGTTCGGCCACACCGAACGGACTGGCCGAGGGTCCTTCCCTTTGTTGGGAGTTCGCCAAAGCCGAACGGACTCACCAAGGGTCCCTCCTTCGTTGGGAGTTTGGCCAAAGCCGAACGGACTCGACCGAGGGTCACTCCTTCGTTGGGAGTTCGGCAGAGCCGAACGGACTGGACCGAGGGTCCCTCCTTCGTTGGGAGTTCGCCAGCCGAACGGACTCGACCGAGGGTCCCTCCTTCGTTGGGAGTTCGCCAAAGCCGAACGGACCTGACCGAGGGTCCCTCCTTCGTTGGGAGTTCGCCAAAGCTAAACGGACCTGACCGAGGGTCCTCCTTCGTTGGGAGTTCGCCAAAGCCGAACGGACTGACCGAGGGTCCCTCCTTCGGGTTTGGGGGTTCGCCAAAGCCGAACGGACCTGACCGAGGGTCCCTCCTTGGTTGGGAGTTCGCCAAAGCCGAACGGACCTGACCGAGGGTCCTCCTTCGTTAGGAGTTCGCCAAAGCCGAACGGACTGACCGAGGGTCCTCCTTCGTGGGGGGTTCGCCCAAAGCCGAACGGACTCGACCGAGGGTCCTCCTTCGTTGGGAGTTCGCCAAAGCCGAACGGACTGACCGAGGGTCCCTCCTTCGTTGGGAGTTCGCCAAAGCCGAACGGACTCGACCGAGGGTCCTCCTTCGTTGGGAGTTCGGCCAAAGCCGAACGGACCTGACCGAGGGTCCCACCTTCTACAGGGGCTCAGTAAAGCCGATCCGAAGCGGCCGAAGGTCTTTCTCTCGGTCGACCCCAAACCTTGGTCACTGGTAATGCCAAGGCCAAGGAACAAGTCAACCAAAGAAGATGGTTACTCCTACGAAGAAGCTCCTAGTGGAAGTAAGGGGCCCTGACATAGCCAAAATAACCTTCGGTGGGGCGACACGGTCGCTCCGAGACACGTGTCCTCCGCCCGCACGGTTTCCAAGAAACCACTCACACTCTAGCATGCTCAATCACCGAGGCACGCCCAGATCACGCTGGGTCACGCCGGCATGAGGGGAATATTCCCTCGTAAGGTTGGACGATTCGAGTGGGACTCTAAGAGGGAAGAAGGGGAAACCCCTAAGGTCAAGAGCTATATAAGAAGGCACGGAAGAAAGGGAAGGTAAGCTCGAGACCTCACCATTACTCCCTTATTGAACTGCAAGGGCCGACTGACTTGAGCGTTTGAGGGCTAACCCCGACTAAGTTCCGGCCTCCGTCTGTGTTTGTGTAGGTTGGACTAGCGGGGTTTTTGGCAGCAACAAATACAAACAAGAAACCAGTAGGCTTGGTGTGAGGGTTTTGTCTTAGTTCCTGTTGTATGTTTGGTGGATTATCCTTCCCCCCTCCCCCCTCCCCCCTCCCCTCTTTCTTTTCTCCCATCCGTTGCATCCTCTTCCATATGGAAGTTTTTTCATTAGGGTTTCTCTTTAATAAATCCTGGTTGCCGTTTGATAAATAAAAAATACAAAAACAACACACTGGATTCTTTATATCTGAGTGAATAATTGGTAAAACATATGGAAGTAAATTAAAAAAATTATTTTTGATGAATGATTAAAGACATTAATGGTTCATGATGGTCGTAAAAAGTCATATACATATCTTTCCTCAAAATTTCCAATATTTTTATACCATTTCTAATGGTATAAATACCGAAAAGACATTCAATATCCTTCAATATAAACATATTCCTAGTTTTGAATTCTTGTATTGACTCTTCCATATGAGTACCAGTTCTAAGAGAGATGGGGCTGATCCAACCCAGTTTTAGTTCATGGTGTTAGCGTTTGTATCAGTCGTTACTGTTACCAATATCAAAATGGATCGCCATATTAGTCCATATCGGGCCAATTCCTAATTTCTGACCAAATATATATAAATATCGGTCAATCCGGCCAATACCTAAATCCGTGGATCCAACCGATGTGATCATGTGTCTTAAAACCATGGGTAAAACAGAGTTTGTTGGATCTTTTTTCCTCATTAGGAAAAAACTTAAGAAAATAAGAAATGTTTGTCGAAGTTATTATTGAATTTTTTTCAGTAAACACACAAATGGTGCCTACAACTTTGGGTGCCATTAGTAACTTATTAGTTCCTTTCTCGAGTGAAAAGAGGTAGGTTTGTTGACTGATTTCTCGTTCATCAGCTACGTTCAAAGGATCTTTCAGTGGTCATAAAGGTATAGGGAACAATGGAAGTATACTCTGACTATTCATAAATAGGGACAAATATTGACAGCTATTGATGGTTGTACGGTTCCTTCACTGCATGATGCAGGAACATTTTCCCTAAGTTACTGGGTTAGTATTAGATTCTCTATTTGTTGATATTTTATTGGAGGACTGAAAATGCATAAATTATAGAATATTTTAGCATAGGATATTAATTTATTATACCTTTTTAAACTTTTCATAAATAGGGGGACGAATATTGACTGCTATTGATGGTTGTACGGTTCCTTCACCGCATAGTGCAGGAAAATTTTCCCCTAAGTTATTGGGTTACTATTAGATTCTCTATTTGTTGATATTTTATTGGGTTGGGCTGAAAAATGGATAAATTACAGAATATTTTAGCATAGGATATTAATTTATTTTACCTTTTAAACTTTTTTATACTAATCATGCTTTTAACCTTGGATGCGGCCATTAGAGAATACAATTACCAAGTGAAAGGAAGATGCTTATCATACTTTAAACCTTGGATATGAGCTATATTGACCATATTATCCATTGTAGGTACTGGTACAAGAAATTATTCTTAGGCACTAAGCTTGTGTAAGGAAGCCACGTAATCTTTAAAAAAAGCTACTTTTGTAATAATGAAAATAGAAAAGAAGACTGAAGAAACGAGAGATGAAAACCAAGGAGAACCACTGGATTCAAATCCATTACTGAAACTAGGCCCATAGGCCATATCCCTTGGAACACCATAGTCCATTTAGAGTTATACTATCCATCTAATCTTATATGGGTTGAGTCAAAACCAACGCTCATCATGCTGCACCAAAATCCTCAGCATGTTAAGAGCCTTCCAGCCATTGAATTTTCACTGCCGCTCACCGTTCACTGCAGATGATTTTGATCCCATCATGACCTATTCTTTTTATTATTATTATTATTGAAGCTAGGCCCATATTTGCCCATGGAAAACCACGGAATCATAGACTGTGGGTGGGGTAGGTTAGGGTAGTGTCATGAAACATGACACAGTTACTATCTAAGGTTTGTGCTGGTGGAAGTAGGGTTTTGTAAGAATACCATACCATCCATTCTTTAATTGTGTGGGCTAAGCCCGAGCCTAAATTAGCACGGCCCAAATGAGACCATCTATACAAATAAAATGTGTACACAAACCTGCCATATTCGGGTTCTTACTAATTATAAAAGACGAAATGACTAAATTGGTGGGTTAACCCCACTCCATGGTTGGAGGAAAATTTACTCACTTGTATATACAAGTATACAACTCCTTACATGGCTGATCCACCTTCCATGGGGATTGTGCACTCAAGTTGGTGGATAAGGCTCCTATTTTTTGGGAGTTTCCTTTGCGGACGTTTTCTCTAAGAAGGAGACTGATTTGTTGCGGGAATCTGATCCACCTTGTGACATGGCTGGTTCTAATAGGATGGAAGGTGTTTTGGGGAGAATGTACTCCTCTCCATTGTTTGAAGAGGGAAGCAATGGGAATGAGGTGGCTACGTATGGAAGGGCTGAGGTGGACAATGGTTTGACTTTTCAAACCTTAATTGAAGGAAAGTCTGCTATTGATTTGGGATCGAGCTCCTCTGCGACGTGCTTTCTTGGCAGAGCCTGCCTACGATGCTGACACATGGCCGATGCCACGTGTATGGTAAACATTCACTTATGCCGGTTTTGAAAGTTGGATCAGATCGACCAAAGCAAACCCTTTCCCATCTCTTCTGCAGATCGATGCCTCTGTCCTCTCATTCTGTTCGGAGGAAGCAAACCCTCTCCCATCTCTTCTTCTTCTTCTTCTTCTTCTTCTCTCTCCATACCCTTATCTTTTGCCCTGTTTGTATGTTTTGAACCCTATGACCACCGGGAGAAAGCATTTCGGAGATCCAATCAAGATTATCATTGCTGTGCCCACCCCTAGCACTGTCTTCATCAAAGCTAATTTCAAAGATATAAGAATTTCGATCCATTCCAACTCTAAGCAAAGAAGGGTTGGCGAAAAACTGGATTTCCTCTCATGGCTACTCAGAATAAGTAAAGGGTTCGGCGTTATAAACCCTCTTGAACAGAAGATGATGGGTTAAGCCGTTGCCGTTAGATTGGGTTTGGGGCTAGCAACGGATTCTCTTGGGGTGGAAAACAGTAGTTTACACCATTATCATTAGGGCTTTGGTTTGAAAAAGGAAACTAAGAAATTGAAACAAAAAAAAGGTTTCAATTGAAAGGCTTTCAAGAGAAGTTTCCTCTATGGTAAGATTTGGAGTCCAAAACCTAGCGCAGAAAAAGGGGAACCTTGTGTTGGTCGATCCGTATGACCAGAAGAGAGAAAGGAGGGAGAAGAAGAAGAAGAAGAAGAAGACGAAGCAGAAGAAGAAGAAGAAGAAGAAGAAGAAGAAGAAGAGAGAACCATTTTGGTCGATTCGGTCCAATTTTCAAAAATGGCATAAGTGAATGTTCACCATACAAGTGGCATCAGCCAGGTGTTGGCATCGTAGGTAGGCTCTGCCAGGCTCCGCCAAGAAAGCACACCGTAGAGGAGCTTGAACCATTGATTTTGTGGAGAATATGCGATCAAGGAAGGTGGCCAAATCAGTACACTCTAACTGTCCAGACACAATGGATAGTGGTCCACCTTATGCTGAAATGGATAAGGGTTTGACTGGTCAAAATGCAATTGAAGGAGGTAAAGTGGAGATTCGATGCAGGCTTGTCTCTCAATGCAGGCTACCCAATCAGTATATTACAAGGATAAACCCACACTGGATCCACCTTATATATCCCCCATTGCCTCTGTTCCTGCTCTTTCATAAAAAAATTTCTGAAGGAAATATCATGAAGCAAGGTAAGGCCGCTTCATCTTCTTCCCTTAATTTTTCTAAGGCTGTTTTACCTGGAGAAGGTGGTGGTAATACAAGGAAGATGACCTTTCAACCCCAACGTATTGAGGTAAACCCTCACTTGAAGAAAATCCTACAGGAGGTGGAGGCTAAGAAGGGGGCTGCTAGGGCTCATGGTAACTTTTCTAAGAAAGTTACTAAATGAATTGCCTCTGCTGGAATATAAGGGGGCTTAATGCTCCTAAAAAACAAAGGGGGGTTAAGCACTTGTTGATTGAAAAAATATTAAATTATGTATTCTTATTGAAACAAAGGTGAAAGAGGAAAACATTGCAGTAGTGTTTTATTCTTTGAAGAAGGAGTGGAAGTATAACTGTAAGAAGAGAGAAGCTACCAGAGTATGGGTGGGTTGGGATGATTCTCAGTTTGAAGTAGAAAAACTATTTACTACCACCCAGCTGATCCATTTGAAAATTAAAATAAGAGGGTCATCCATGGAGTTTCTGTGTTCGGCAGTGTATGCATCTTCGGCAGTGTATGCATCTAATAGTGTAGATCAAAGGAGGGAGTTGTGGAGGGATATTTCTCTTCTTACTCAGGGAATTTCGATTCCTTGGGTTATGTTAGGGGATTTTAATGTGGTAAGAAGGCAACATGAAAGAAAGGAGGTGAAGCTATTAGACAGGTTCCTATTGAGGAATTCAATAATTGTTTGTTTAATGCTGAGCTCATTGACCTTAAAATGGAAGGGGCATCAGTTTAGCTGGAGCAATGGCAAAGGTGGACAAGGGAGGGTGAGTTGTAAGTTGGATAGGGTGTTGTGTATTAATGACTGGATTGATCACTATAAGTTCTCAAAAGCTACTTTCTTGTGTCCTAGAGTTTTGGATCATTGCCCAAGCCTTTTGAATATCTTGGAGGAGCCGAATTATGGTCCTAAACCTTTTAGGTTCTTTGAGACCTGGATTGGGCATAAGGATTTTATTGAAACTGTAAAGAGGGGCTAGAATTTACCAATGAAAATCAATTGAATCCTATGGTTAGATTTGCAACAAAGTTGAAAAATGTCAAGATAGAATTGAAAGTATGGAATAAGGAGCAGTTTGGGGCTGTTTTCAAGGCTGTTAAGGAGGCTGAAATAGATCATGGAGATGACACCTTGGTATATCAAGAAAAAGAAGCTAAAAAGAAGTTACGGAAGGCTTTGAAGGTGGAAGAGAGCTTTCTTAAAGAAAAGTCTAGAGTAAAATGGTTGTGGCTGGGTGATGAGAATAATAAATATTTTCACAAGGCAATGAGAGGAAGACATCATAGAAATAATAAATTAGAGGTGGAAAGGAGAGATGGGATAGTAGTGGATGATCCTTCTCTGATAAAGAAAGAGGCGGTGGAATTTTATCAGAATCTTTTTGGTGTTGATCAGGTGGATGTGGGATTCTGTCCTAATGATCTTCCTCTTCGGGGTACTCTTACAACTGAACAACAGGAGATATTGGAAAAAAGGGTCTCAATTGAAGAGATAAAGAAGGTAGTTTTTGCAATGAAAAATTCTAAAGCTCCTGGACCTGATGGATTTGGTGCTAGTTTTTTCAAGCATTCTTGGGAGATAGTAGGGGAGGATTTAACACTGGTTGTCAAGTGGTACTTTAAAAAATCAGTTATGCCCTCTTCCATCAATGCCACTTTTATCAGCCTCATTCCCAAGACATGTACAATTGCCTCCTTTGCTGGTTTTAGGTCTATTGCTTTATGCAATCTCATGTATAAGATTATAACAAAAATAATCTCCAATAAATTGCAAGGTGTGATTGGGGACTTGGTTAGTGATAACCAATCAACTTTCATTAAAAGAAGATTAATTATAGATAATATCCTCATTTGTCATGATATTGTAAGAGGCATTGAATAGAAAAGAGCTCATCCTATAGTAGTATTGAAAATTGATCTACATAAAGCTTATGACTCATTGAGTAGGAAATTCCTTTTGGAGATTATGAGAAGAATGGGATTTCCTCCAATGTTCGTGAGTTGGATTGAGGCTTGTGTCACTTCCCCTACTTTTTCTGTGCCAAATAATGGAAGACCAATAGGTTACTTTAAGGGAGGAAGGGAACTAGACAGGGGGATCCTCTTTCACCTTATCTATTTACCATGGCAATGGAGGGGTTCACTGGAGTTATGAGGAAGCTTGTAGTGGATGGCAATATCACTCTTCTTCCTAGATGCAAAGTTGTCCAACTGTCCTATCTAATATTTCCAGATGATCTCATGATCTTTATAAAGGCTTTTAGTGACTCTGTCACAACTAGTCTGAGGGCTCTAGATGAGTTTGCCTCCTACTCTGGGTTGCATCTCAATAGGGCTAAGTCCTCTATTATATTAGGGGGCCTTACTTAAGCTAGCAGTATGCAACTCTTGGAATTAACGAGTTTTAAGGAAACCAAGTTACCAATAAAGTACTTCAGGGTCCCTCTTGTTGCAGGAAAGCTTACTCTTGGTGATTGCAACCCTATTCTGGACTTGATCTGGAAGAAGCTTGAATGATGGAAAGCAAGATTTCTCTCTTATGTTGGTAGATTACAGTTGATCTCCTCAGTTCTTCAAGGATGTTATTTATATTGGTTAGGAATTTTTGCCCTACCAGGTAATCTCATAGCTAAAGTGTAATCCATCTTTTCTAATTTTTTATGGTCTAGTCCTTCTGTGGAGAAGAAGATGCATTATATCCCCTGAGATGCTATATGTAAACCCAAGGAGGAAGGGGGATTAGGGCTGAAGCATGTCAAGGAGATGAATGTTACTGGTATAATGAAACAAACATAGGGGATTGCTTCTCACAGGAAGAGCATATGGGTGGAGTGGATTTACAAGAGGTATCTGAATAAGGATACTATTTGTATTGTGAAGGCTACTAGTGATGCTTCTTGGGTTTGGAGGAAGATTCTGAAGTATAGGGATAAAATGAAAGATTTTATTATGCATGTTGTTGGGAATGGAAGATCCACTAAGCTATGGTTGGATAATTAGCATCCAAGGGATATTCTCATTAAAAGATTTGAAAATAGGATAAGGTATGGTACTGGATTATCTCATTTTTCTACAGTGGAAGAAATATTAAGAAATGGAGAATGGCATCATACTTCGGCTACTGTAGACACCCAATTTTGTCAGCCTTCCTCGGCAATGATGATACACGGATCTGGGTTGCAACTTCTCGTTTTCAGTTGACAGAGATGCAGATGACTGAGATTCCCTTACCCAACCAATCACTGCTTACCCAAAAAAAATCCCAGAACCATGTGCAGGAGAGAAAAGGTCCAAATTTTGACTTTGTATATATGGAGGAATCCAATCCAATGTGACTGTACGGATGGATAATGCTTGAAATTACGATTCCAACAATATATGGTACGATAAAATTAGACCAGCGGTCTCCCACAATCATTCCCAGAAGTTATCCTACACATAAGTACATAGCCATCCCCCGCAGCCATCCACCCGTGATAGCCACCCCACGTGCGGCCCTGTACAGAGCCGTAAGGCCCTATCCAGGGCCATACCCCCTATTCTGTGCCCTTCGCGCTCTCAACAGCTATTGGACACCTTTGTCTTCTACTTGGCACTCCTGCCAACTGTCCCACACTCCTGCATTTGCCCAGAACATCCCATTAGCGATCGGAATAGTTTACTAAAAACTGAATTTTGGAAAAAGATCCCCCTTTACCCGCTTGCGTGCTCCACACACTCCCGCTAGTATACTAAATATCCCTTCACCTCTTTCAAAAAAAATATCTTTTCGCCTTTTTGGGTGAAGAGAATTTTTCCTTTACCTCTTTCAAAAAAAATATCTTTTCACCTTTTTGGGTGAAGAGAAGTTTCCCTTCACCTCTTTTAAAAAAAAAAGAAATCTTTTCACCTTTTTTGGTGAAGAGAAGTTTCCCTTCATCTCTTTCAACAAAAATATCTTTTCACCTTTTTGGACAACGAAAATATATTTTCACCTTTTTGGGTGAAGAAAAATTTTCCTTCACTCCTTTGGCCAACAAAAACACTGTAAATACTCCCCTCTCATTTGAAAAAGACACCCACTTGCCATTTTCTAGTCTCTTTGTAAAGAGCACTTTCTCTCTCCTAAATCCCCTCTCCCTTTGAGGTGTTTCTAGTCTTCAGAAAGATCTTTGTCAAGTTCTTCGGATCTTCGAAGTGTTCTTCAGGCCTTCGAAGCACTTCAATCATATTTTCTAAAAATATATATTTTGTTCAAAAATCCCAGTCGAACCCCTGCTGAAGTTTCAACCCGATTTTTCCAGGAAGTAGCTTATCCCTAGCAGAAGCTTTGTCGAAGTTCTGATCTGAATTTTTTGGAAAGTAACCTATACCTAGAGGAAGCTCTGCCAAAGTTCTGACCCGACTTTTCCTGGAAGTAGCCTATCCCTAGTGGAAGCTTTGTTGAAGTTCTGACCCATATTTTTTCCAGAAGTAGCCGACCCTAGCATAAGCTCTATTGGAATACCAACCCAACCTTTCCCCGAAGTAGCCCATCCCCAGCGGAAGTTCCACTGAAATGAACATCTTAAAAGTAATCAACAATCTCTGATGTTCTTGGATTCGGAGCTTCCTAAAGGAGCCTAGCACAATCGAGCTCTCCACATCACGGTAGAATGCCTTGACAAAGTGGTTCCCTAGGTTCTTGTTGACAATGGGTTTGCTTTAAATTTTTTACTATTGAGATCGACAAAGAGTATTGGCATCAACTTGGAAGAAATGAGGCCGACCACCCAAACCATATAGGCATATGACAATACCAAGAGGAAGATCCTTGGCATCATTACCCTTGCTGTGAAGATTGGCCCAGTGAAGTTTGATATTGATTTTCAAGTCATTGATATACCAACAACTTTTAACATGCTCTTGGGAAGGCCTTGGTTGCATCCTACGAAGGCAGTGTCCTCTAGTCTCCATCAAAAAATGAAGTTCATTCATGAAGGAAAGGTGATCACAGTAGCTGGAGATCCCGAAGTGGTTAATACCTTAGCCAACATTAAAAATGGAGAAGAACAAGACCAGAAAGTTCAACTAAGTGGTTTTGAATTATATACAACTTGTGCAGCCATTGCCAAAGAATTTCCAAAGGAGGAAGTCCTAGCTAACTATAAAGCCATCTGGAGTCTGCCAGTGAATCAAATGATGAAAAATATACAATATTTTCTTGGCATGGGGCTAGGGAAATATCATCAAGGAGTTCCAAAGCAACCTAGTTTGGCAGTGAACAAAGGAAGGAATGGTCTCGAGTACACTCCTCGACCACCAAAGGGCAGAAAGTGTTGAGGATGACTAGAAAGATCTCCATCTCTTACTACCCTACTCTCAATAGGTATTTTGTAAAAAAAGAAGAGGATTTCCCTTCTACGAAAATGTGGAGCCATTGTTTAATGAAATTGCAGTAAAGATGTAACCAGGATTTGAAGTATTTTTCCATGACGAGTTCGATTGGGTAACTCATGAAGTGGAACAATAGAAAATGCTAGTCAATGAAAGTGACCAAGATAGTTGCATCACTGGGATAGCGAAATTACACTGATTGAGATTGGGGCATCCTTTAGTAACCCTTCAACATTAATCCGATCGAAGGAGGCACCAAGTACTTGAGTCCTCCTGAAAAGAGAATGGGACCTGGAGTTTGCCACTTCCCATTGATTTGAAAGGCTTCATTTGCTCCCTTCTACAAAAGCCAAGAGCCCGAGAGCTACATGAGCTCAAGCCTCGTCCTTTCAGAGGAAGAAGTATGTATGCAAAGCAAAGAAGAGCACAAAGAACTATGGTTTGTATGTACTGTGCCCGAACCAACAGTAACAGGAAGGCTCGTGAAGGCGATCAAAGATGTGACCGAGGCACCAGAATGACATCCCTCAATAGGCTAAGAAAGATGGACTTTATAGAAAAATGATTGATCAATCTCCACCAATTTTCACCCCTCAGAAAGTTTAGCTTCCGAGAGCATAAGATTGACCAGCTAGTATTTGTGAAGAAGTAGGAACCTATTCACAAGAACCATTGAGCCACTGAAGAAGTAGCCTCAACTTTCTTAGAAGGAGAAGGCCCTTTGCCACACCTCCTCATCCATCAAGCCATTGAACCACTCTTGAACTGGACAAGCATTGGAGAAAACTTCAAGTTTACTCATGCTATTTAGTCAACTAGCCTAAATACCCCTGGCAGAAGCATCAAGCCAGTTATCAAGTCTGTCGAGCCTATTTTTTATGATTTCATGTTGGCTCCCCTCTTAAGGAGAGTCCAGAGTCCTTATATGTCGAGTATGTTACTCCTTTCATAAATGAAATTTTGGATTCTGAGTACGACTTGCCTCCTTTTGATGATGATCTTAATAAATATCAAGAATCAATAAAATAATGCAAACCAAAGAAAGCCCAACCCATCCGTGAGGATACTCGGGTTATTAATTTAGGAACCGACTAATGCCTTCGAGCGGTAAAAATTGGCACTACTCTTGATGACGAAGCAGAAAAACAAATGATTAGTCATCTAAATGAATTCACTAAAGTCTTTGCTTAGTCTTATGAGGATATGCCTAGTATAGACCCCAACATCGTGCAACATCGATTGTCAACTTACCTTGGGGAAAATCGGTAAAATAAAAGCTCCGAAGAAAGCATCCAGAATGGAGTGAAAAGATCAGAGAAGAGGTCCTGAAGCAGTGGAATGCAGGGTTTCTACAAGTGATGAAGTACCCCCAATAGTTGGCCAACATTGTACTAGTACCGAAGAAAGATGGCAAGGTACGAATGTGCGTGGACTTCGAGATCTTAACAAAGTGAGCCCTAAGGATGACTTCCCATTACCTCACATTGATGTATTGGTGGATAATACGATGAGGCATGCTTTGTTATCATTTATAGATGGATTCTCGGGATACAACCAAATAAGCATGTACCTAGAAGATCGTGAGAAGATAGTCTTCACCACTCCATAGAGAACCTATTGTTATAAGGTGATGCCTTTTGGACTGAAGAACATCGGGGCAACTTATCAGAGAGTAGCTATGGCCATATTCCATGACATGATGAAAAAATATGTGAAAGTCTAAATGGATGACATGAGAGTAGATTCAAAAGATAGGCAGGGGGATATTCTCGAGCTAAGGAATTTCTTTGAACGAATCAAGAAGTATCAACTAAAGTTGAACCCTCAGAAGTGTGTATTTGGGGCAACAACAGGAAAGTTGTTAGGATTCTTGGTGAGTGAGAGAGGCATTAAAGTTGACCCCATCAAGATCAAGACAATTCAAGAAATGCCCACACCTCGGACTGAGAAGCAAATACAAGGATTTCTAAGACACATTCGGTATATTAGCAGATTCATAGCTCAGTTGACTACAATTTGTGAACCAATTTTCAAGCTGCTGAAGAAGGATCAGCCTATGGAATGGAATGACCAATGCCAACAAGATTTTGAAAAAATAAAGGGATAGCTCATGAACCCACAATATTGACACCGCCGGTGGAAGGAGAACCACTTCTCTTGTACTTATTCGTGGGAGAATATTCCATGGGCTCTTTACTAGCACTGAAGGAGATAAAAGAAAAGGTAGAACATGCCATATATTACCTCAGCAAGAAGTTCTTAGAATATGAGACACGGTATACATCTTTGAAAAGAACCTGTGCTGCGTTGATTTGGGCAACGAAAAGGTTGTGACACTACATGGTTTCCTATCCAGTGCACTTGATCTCAAGAATAGATCTCATCAAATACCTCTTCAAGAAACCAGCCCAAATAGGAAGGATGGCTCATTGGTTGCTTTTTCTATCGGAGTTTGACATCACCTATGTTACTCAGAAATCTATCAAAGGGCAGGCCATAGCCATTCATTTGGCTGCCCACCCCACAAAAGATGGAAGATCCTTGGATGATGCCTTTCCCAATGAAGGAATCACCGTAATAGAGGAAGAAGATACAATTACTGAATGGTAGTTATTCTTTAATGGGATAGCCAATCAGAAGGGATGTGGTGCGAGAATATTGCTTGTCACTCTTGACGGCCTTTATTTGCCTTTATCATTTTGCCTTGATTTTTCCTATACCAAAAATATTGCCAAATATGAAGGTTGTGCTTTAAGGCTTAGAACTGCTTTGCCTATTGGAGTGAAAAGGATTAAAGTTTAAGGTGATTCATCCATCGTCATCTGCCAGATACAGGGAAAATGGAAGACCAAAGATGAAAAGTTGAAGCCATATCAAGAATATCTGGAAGAGGTGATTGAACACTTTGAGAAGATCTCATTCGAGTACTTCTAGAGGGATAACAACAGGTTTGCTGATGCCCTTGCAATGATGGCTTCCATGGTGGAGTGCAACCCTATGGCTAGGGTTCGGCCATTCTTTGTGGAACAAAGAAGCAGGCCCAATTATCAAAATTCGATGAACTCTCTCACTGTGGATGGTCGGTCTTGGTTTGCTCACATAGTGGACTTTATTAGAGAAAAAAAGTACCCAGTTGAAGCAACTGACAGAGAAAAGAAGTTTCTGAGAAGATATGCCACCTAGTTTATTCTTCAAGAGGATCTGTTATACAAGATATCCTATGATGGAATATAGTTGTTGTGTGTAGATGAGGAACAAGCTACAACCATCATGGAGGAAATACATCAAGGTCTTTATGGACCCCACATGAATGCCAAGATGTAGCTAAGAAGATCCTTAAGCTGGGATACTACTGGAACACAATAGAAGCAGATTACATGGACTTTGTCAAGAAATGCCACAAGTGTTAGATATTTACTAACAACATACATATCCCACCAACAGAGTTATATTTGTTTAGTTCGCCTTGGCCATTCTCCACTTAGGGCATCGACATCATTGGAAAGGTCAACCCCAAAGCATCCAATGGTCACGAGTTCATTTTCGTAGCCATTGATTATTTCACCAAGTGGGTAGAAGCTCAGTCCTATGTAGTCCTCACATCTGCTAAGGTGGTAAAATTAATCCAAGAGAATATCATTTCCAGATATGGAGTACCTCATGAATTGATATCAGATCAGGGATCCCATTTAGGGTAAGACCTATAAAATCTGTACAAAGTTCAGTATCAGAAGGCATCGTTATACCACTTACAGGCCGAGAGACCAATGGGGCAGTAGAAGCAGCCAATAAGAACTTCAAAGTCATCTTGCAGAAAATGGTGGAAACACACAAAGATTGGGCTGATAAGTTACCCCTTACCTTATGAGCACACTGGACTTTTGTATGATCCTCAACAGGGGCAACCCCTTTCTCTTTGGTATATGGGGTTGAGGCAGTTCTACCCGTGGAAACCCTGGTACCATCCCTAAGGGTGCTTCTTGATAGTCAGCTATCTGAAGGAGAGTGGGTGAAGGCCAGACATGACGAGCTTAATTTTCTTAATGAAAGGTGTATAAAAGCCAAGAATAATCTGAAAAAATATCAACTGAGAATGGCTAGAGCCTTTAACAAGAATGTGAAGTCCCGCCACTTAGAGGAGAGCAAGTTTGTTCTTTGAGAACAAAGAGCCCCAATTCATGACCCAAGAGGAAAATTCAGGCCCAACTAGAGTGGCCCATTCACTGTCAAAGAAAATTTTCCACGCAAAGCTGTGAAACTCATAGACCACAACGGTGTGAGGGTAGCGACCAGAGATGGACTTGCATCCTATCCAACTCTCCTCTCTTTCTCTTTTTCATGTGAGGGGAGGCGTTCATGTCATGTGTGCTTTGCTTGTGGGCCCCGTACCACCGTATCGCCCCTCGGAGATACGTGGAGGTTTATTTTCATAAGAGTGTAAAATTCATCATTTGAGATGGGGGTTTGATGATGGACCAATACGGGGATCGGGATCATACAAATGAGATTTAGAGTCACCACCTAGGTTATGGGCCTAGGACCCAGGGGTGGGCCCAATTCTAGGGAAAAAGACCCGATAATTGGTCTGGTCTAGAGAATTAGGGTAAGTGTCAGGTTACAGAGTTGGGAAGGTGTTAGGCACCCAATCTGTCCAGTTTAACTGGTCTTCCTACTATATGCTTAAGAATGAACATTTTTCACAATTATTGTTATTCCACATATATGGCTAATTTATCACACATATATACATTAACTAAATTTAAACTACTATGTACATTAAAATAAGGTTTATTAGATATCTACATCATGCTTAAATGGGGAGAGAGATTATACTTCAATTTGATCCCTGTTTCGGGTCATGAGGTGTGGGCCCCTGATTAGTACCGGCTCGGACTATCTTTCGTGTTCTCCTAGCTCAGGGGAAGATGGTCTTGAACTTCAAATTCTTTTCTTGAGAGATGCTGATTGTGATGATATTTGGATAGGGTTTCGATTAGGAACGGTTACTTTCAGATTGGGATTTAGACAGAGCTTCGATTAGGGAAGGCTATTTTGAGATTTGGATTCAGATAGAGCTTCGGCTAGGGAAGGCTATTTCTAGGCTTAGGATGAGGTGGCACTCTGGTAGAGCTTCCACTGGGGATAGGCTAGGGAGGGCTTAGGCTGAGGTGGCACTCCTGCAGAGCTTCTGCTGGGGATAGGCTAGGGGAGGGCTAGGCTGAGGTGGCACTTTCATAGAGCTTCTGCTGGGGATAGGCTAGGAGAGGGCTAGGCTGAGGTGGCACTTGACGAGCTTCCGTTGGGAATGGCTATGAGAGGGCTAGGCGAAGGTGGCACTTTGACAGAGCTTCTGCTGGGAATGGTTATTTTTTAAAAAAACAGATTGACCTAAAAATGGATTAAAGATCCCCAAAGCCTTGAAGAACACTTTGAAGATCCGAACAGATTTCTGGATTTTGACAAAGATCTCTTCGTAGACCCTAAGAACCTCAAGGGGGAAGGATTTTTATTTTTGGTAAAACTCAAGAACACTCAAGGGAGTGGGTTGAAGAACACATAATTTTTAGTAAAAACTGGACTAAGAACTTGGATTGAAGATCTTCAAAGTCCCGAAAAACACTTCGAAGATCCAAACAAGATTTCGGATCTTGACAAAGATCGCTCCGAAGACCCGAAGAAAATCAAGAGGGGCACGGGAGGAGAGAGGGAGAGCTTCACTTCTATGGATTGAGATGGGGTTGTTTTGGTGTGTAAAATCCAAAGGAGGGGGTATTTATAAGTTTTTGCGGCCAATGGGAAGAGGGAGAGGGAACATCTTTATCCAACGGACGAAAGGAGGTTTTTTGCCTTAAGTGGGTGAAATGGACCTTTATGCACTGGGTAAAAGTGCAGTTTGGACCAAAACAGGTGGGGAGGGATTTTGTCTAATGGGTAAAAAAATGGTTTTTTGGGAGAGAGAATCACTAGCAAAAAAAGAGGTTTTTTGGCTTCAAGAGGGTGAAAGGGGAATCCCTTCACCCATCAAGTCAGGGGAACACCAATCCTGGCCATTGACGGTGGCACGTGGGACTAGGCCAAAGTGCACGAGGTATGGTCAATATAGGAGGGCAGGTAATGTGGGCAATGTCATGGGTGTACGTGCATAGTGCATGGGTAGTGGTGCGTGGGTGAGCGGCGAGTGATGTGGCACCATGGCACGAGCAGCAACTGGTAAAGGGGGGCGAGCATGGGAAGTAGATGGAAAGGTTGGGCTATACATAGTGTGTACATATGTGCTGGCCTACTGGCCAGTGCACATATGCGTGGGCAGGCCTGCTGGTCAGGACACAGGCACAAGGCAGGGGCATAGGTTAGTGCCAGTGGGCATGGGTATGTGCCCGTAAGGGTACGAGAGTGGGCGGGGGTGTGGGCAGTGGGGTGCATGGCCATGGGCCAGTGCCATTGGGGTGTAGGGCTTGGTGGGCAAGGCGCATGGCATGTGCCCGTGGGGGGATAGGCCTCTGCCCACGGGGGTGCAGGCCTATACCCATGAGGGTGTAGGCCTCTGCCGTAGGGGTGCATGGTATGGTAGGCGGGTGTATGGCATGATGGGTAGGGGTGCATAGCATGTGCCCACGGGGGTGCGGGCCTATGCTTGCAGGGGCGCATAGCATGGCAAGCAGGGGCACATGGCATAGTAGGCAGGGTGCATGGTGTAGGCAGCATGCGCTATAGCCCATGGGTAGCAGCCATGCACCTGCTATGGGCTGTGGTCATGGGTAGCAAGCACGTGTTGCAGCCATGGGCAGCAAGCTAGCCAATCCGCAGGCACGATTAGGGGTTTTTTTAGTGACGATTACGGGAGATCCGTTGGTCCGATTTTGGCATGCCATATATTTTCGAATCGTATTCTTGAGCACTATCCATCTGTACAGTCATCTTGAATGGATTCCATCGTATATAAAAAGTAAAAATTGGACCCTCTTCTCTCTCGATGATAGGGTTTCAGGTTTGAGAGTGTTTTTGGGTTATTTGGGTAGGTAGGGGATGAATTTTATGGTGTTTGGGGTAGGTAGGGGATTTTTCAGGTTTTCGGGACTGTCCATGTGCATGGCATATGTGTGAGAAAGTGTAATTTTTTGGGGATGATTACGGGAGATCTATCGGTCTGATTTTGATGTGTCATGTATTATTGGAATTGTATTTCTGAGCACTATTCATCTATATGGTCATCTTAACTAGATTCCTCCATATATAAGAAGTCAAAATTGAACCCTCTTCTCTCCTGTGTGGGGGTTTTCAGGGTTTCAAGTGGGGGAATGTTTCCATCATCATATCCATTGATTGGAAGGCAAAAGTCACGTCCAAAATCCATATTTCATCATAGCTGGAGGAGGGTGACAAAATTGGGTGTCTACAGAATGCCCCTCTTTGGCGAGGCCTGTGCCAACAGCCGAAGGGCAAAGAAAAGAATGACCACATTTTGTCACCCAGAGCATGTACTACCATCATCTTGCTCATTTATGATGGACTTGAAAAATGTAATAGATAATATCTCTAAAGTCTTAGGACTTATATGGGCTACCAATTGTGGAAAGCAATTCGTTGCTCTTCCAATCCTGCAGAAAAGGTTAGTATTTTGATCTTTGACTTTTCCTTAGCTGGCTTCACATGTGCTAGTTCAGGGAATTTGGTCTCCAGGATGGATCTTTCGAGCCAACCTGGACTATCTGGGATCGATGGTTACAAGAGAGGAATTCGCTGCTCTTCCAATCCTGTAATAGGAAAAAACATTTGATTTTTTGATTTTCCTTAGCTGAGCTTCACATATGCCAGTTCAAAGAATTGGTCTATGAGATCGGGCCACTTGGAACCGATTCAAAGGGGTTGGACTGGGTCAATGACATAGGACCACCTAGGGTCGGATAAATGTAACTGGGCCACCTGGGGCCGGATCAATGAATTTGGGCCACCTGGGGCCAGGTCAATGAAATTATGTCTCTTCTTAATTTTTCCTTGATTCTTGATTTTTGGTTCTTAGAATTTTTCTCTTTGCTTTTGATTTGAATTCTGATGCTTGATTTGGAATCTTTTGATTTGATTTTTTTTTTGAGAAATAATTTTTTTATAAAATGGTCCCTCTCCCCTATTCATTCTTCATTCTAACTTTTCTGAGTGAGTTTTGAGTTCTTGGAGCTCTCTGGTTTTTCTTGAAGTTTTCCTTCTTGATCTTAGAGTTTTTCACCTTGCTTTTGAAGTTCTTGAAGATCTTCATCTTGTTCTTGAGGGAGGAGTTATTTGGAGAATTTGGTATTCTTCTGGGCTTTTGTACAATTTGGAAAACGTTTCTGGGGTTTCTTATAATTTTTAAAACTTTCTAGGGTTTCTTGCAATTTTAGAAACTATGGCTAAAAGGAGAAAGAGAAAGACTTTGGGAGAAGTTTAGCTTGAGAGTTATAGCAATCCTTCTCACAGGGATGAGGGCCTGGCCGACTGGTACTCTGAGCAGACTCTTCACACTAGCCGGAATCACATCTGCAACTCCATATGGGGTTCCTGGGTAAGTCCTTACATTTTATTTATTATTTAATCATCTTTATTCTTGTTTTTTTGCCTTTGATTGTTTTTTCTTTTTATGCATTCTTTACGTCCATTAGCATGAGGGGAGGGAACCACCTACCTTGGCCTTGTATGGCCATCCGAACATGGTTTAGTCATGGCATAAGATCCTTTTTCGGGGAATGTGGGGTCACGCCTGGTATTTGGGTGAGAGAGTAGTACCCCAGTGGTCAGATATCAAGTCACGCCCTTCTCTTGGGCTTCCTCCACCCACTATACACTACCCAGAGATCATCCCAACAGACGAGATGGAGCGTTTGGCTGACGGAGTATGGTGTGACTCATTTCTGGATCAGGGTAGGGACTACGGAGCCTTCCTGGAGTAGGAGACAGTATGCACCCCTCTTGGTTCTGATGGTCCAGTGGTATGTTACCATTTCTTAATTCTGTTCTTTCAGGGAAGAGTGAGACATGTAGATCCTTCTGCTATTCGATCGCATGCCAGTGCTACCGATCCTTCACAAGCAGGACCTTCTACCAGTGTCGGTAAGTCTCTCAAGGTTACTAATGTCCCCTTTCATGGCTTCCCTGCCTAGACCTATCCCAATGCAACCAACCCCAGTTTCCCTCATGTTCTGAAGCCGAACACAGATGTAGACACTTCCCTTGGGCTGCCTATTCCTTATGATTATGTGAGTATCTGATCATCCTCCTATTAACTCTTAATTTCATCTAGTTGATATGTTCTTTCTTAGGTGTCCCTGGAGGTTTATGCTGAGATTAGGAGGATGCACTACTGCTCGTGCAAGATAGTTGCCAAAGATTGGGAGATTGCACGGCACGACGCACTGATTCAGGACCTGACCCAGAGGCTGGAGCAAGCTGGACTAGCATCTGCAAATTCCCCGGTGATCCATGAGGATGGTTCAGAGTACAGCTCAGATGATGGCTTTTGACTTATAGGGATTTGTTTCTACATTTATTGAAAACACAAACAAATGGATATTTTCTTTCTTTTCTTTTCCTCCCTTGTTTGTTCATCATTTTGTTTCAGCATCTTATAAAAACTTACTTTTGGTACAAAGAAAATCTTTCTCTTTTTTTTTTTTTTTTGTTTGCTTACAATGTTCAGGCATAATCAATTCCATAACTCAAGTCATAATTAGAATAATTGGGATTACCGAGAATCCAAATACTTCCTCATTCTATTACCAAGTGAATCACATGAAAAGGAGAATAATGTTCCTACCACGGTGGGATAGGTGAGTAATAAGGTGGGGAGACAATTCTTGAGGTGGGTGAAAGTTCACTAACTCTTATGGGTCCGTCTCCTTGAGCCCATATTGTCGGTTGATGTACATAGGCAAATAAAAGGATGTGTGAGTCAATCCCATCAACCTGACATAATTGTAACTAGGGGCTTCATCAAAAAATCTTCTTGTGGCCTCCCTGGGCCACTCCATACGATATCTTGCATAGTTATTTCCTGCAGGTACTTCTCCTAATCAGTGATGAGGTTGAATTTTGAAACTTCCCTCTTATCCTCATAGCAAAGGGCTCCGAGTGGGCCTCCTTTTGATAGCTTCGTTAACTCCAATTTTTCAAGGAGCCAAATCTAAAAAAATAGTAGGACTCCCCTGATAATGATCTAGTCTAAATTTATGGCCATAGCTCAAATCATCAAATCCCTTGAGTATTTCTACAAGAACCATAGGGATGATATCACCTCCTTTCTTCAACTATTTTACTACCTCAATCAGAATGGACAGCGCACCTCGTCCGGGAGTGCAGAGAACATAGCAAGCTATCATGCAAAGTAAATAAGCATCATGTGATCTCTGTTGATGGATTCCTCCCATTAATAGATATTGGATGAAGATCTGGGCCATCTTCAGAATGGCGATCTTCCCTTACCTGACAAATTGCTTCACTTCCTCTTCTTCCCATCCAAAGAAGTCTTGAATTTCTTTTGAATAATCTTTCTTTAAAGATGGTTAAAACAAATGACCTTTGGGTGGAGATAACATACAAACCCAGAATTCTTGAGAGTTGGGCAGGTTTCCACTAATCCAAACCAAAATACATATAAGTTAGCATCCCAATGTTGAGGCACCTGCTAGAATAGCTGATGATGTAATTTCACACATCTGATCTGACTGATGAATGACACATTCATAGATTTCAGCAATCCTGGCACCCTCGTGTTCATGTCTAATGTCTATTTCCTCAACATCTCCTCCAATGAGCTCATGAATTTTCTTGAAACCACCACAACTAAAAGAGATATGATGATTCATCGAGAGTTACTCATTAGCTAATGACTCAACTAAGCCTTTACCACTGTTGCATCAAGCTATTTATTTTTTTAACTGATCAAGGGTGGAGAATAAACTGACCTTGATCAACTGGTGCCAGGTGGTGACTTTTGGGGGGATAGAATCCTGGATGAGAAGTGATGGACCAATGGGTGGATGACAAATACCTAATGGCCTTTCATGCCAAATGGCGATTCTTGGTGGACACAAATTATGATGATCTTTTAAGATACTTTGATTATTAATCAAGGAACCAATTTATTGCCTTTATATAGTTGAGACCACACATGCACATGTCAAATTGCCTACATATCCCTCAAAAGGAATCAGGTCTGACGTAGTTTAGCCTATTCACCCTTTCAGACATAATATTTCTTGAGTTGATCCATGTTGATCAGTCTAGGTATTTCTTTGCCATTGTGGTCTATGAGTTTCAAAGCTTTGCCTGGTAGAATCTCTTTGACAGTGAATGAGCCACTCTAGTTGGGCCTGAATTTTCCTCTTGGGTCATGATTGGGGATCTTTGTTCTCGAAAAACAAGTTCACCTTCTTTTATGTGACAAGGCTTCACATTCTTATTTAAATTATCCATGGCTTTCATACGTCTTTCATCGAGAAAGTTGGGCTCATCACGTCTGGCCTTCACTCACTCTCCTTCAGGTAGCTGACTATCAAGGAGCACCCTTAGGAATGGTATCAGAATTTCCATGGGTAGAACAGCCTCAACCCCATAGACCAAAGAGAAAGGGGTTACCCCCGTCGAGGATTGTACCGAAGTCTGGTATGCCCATAAGGCAAGGGGCAACTTATCTGCCCAATCCTTGTGTGTTTCTGCCATTTTCTATAGGATAAATTTGATGTTCTTGTTGGCTGCTTCCATTGCCCCATTGGTCTGCAGCTTGTAAGTGGTAGAGCGATGCCTTCTGATACTGAACTTTATGTAGATTTTGTCGGTCTTGCCCCAGAAATGGGATTCTTGATCTGATATTAATTCATGAGGCACTCCATATAGGCTAATGATGTTTTCTTGAATGAATTTAGCCACCTTAGCAGATGTGAGGACTGCATAGGATTGAGCTTCTACCCACTTGGTGAAATAATCAATGGCTACCAAGATGAACTCGTGACCATTAGATGCCTTGGGGTTGATCTTTCCATTGATGTCGATGCCCCACGTGGAGAATAGCCAAGGTGAACTAAGCGAATGCAACTCTGTTGGCAGGATATATATGATATTAGCAAATATCTGACACTTGTGGCATTTCTTGACAAAGTCCACACAGTCTGCTTCCATGGTGTTCTAGTAATATCCGAGCCTAAAGATCTTCTTAGATAACATCTTGGCATTCATGTGGGGTCCACAAAGACCTTGATGAATTTCCTCCATGATGGTTGTACCTTATTTTTCATCCACAGACAATAGCTGTATTCCGTCATAGGATCTCTTGTATAACAGATCCTTTTAAAGAATAAATTGGGTGGCATATCTTCTCAGAAACTTCTTTTCTCTATCAGTTGTTTCAACCGGGTACTTTCTTTCCCTAATGAAATCCACTATGTGAGCAAACCAAAACCGACCATCTACAGTGAAAGAGTTCACTGAATTCTAATAAATGGGTCTGCCTCTTTGTTCTACCAAGAATGGTCGGACCCTAGTCATAGGGTTGCATTGTACCATAGAAGCCAAAGTTGCAAGGGCATCAGTAAACCTGTTGTTATCTCTCTAAAAGTATTCGAACGAGATCTTCTCAAAGTGTTCAACCACCTCTTCTAGATGTTCTTGATATGGCTTCAGTTTTCATCTCTAGTTTTTCACTTTCCTTGCGTCTGATAAATGACAATGGATGAATCTCCATACACCTTGATCCTTTTAACCCCAATGGTCAGGGCCGTTTCTAGTCCCAAAGCATAAGCTTCATACTCAGCAATGTTGTTGGTACAGGGGAAATCGAGGTGAAATGATGAAGGAAAATAAAGGCCGTTAGAAGTGACAAGTAATATTCCCACACCATAGCCCTTTTGATTGGCTGCTCCATCACGAATAATTGTCATTCATTAACTGTGTATTCTTCATCTATTACAATAATTTTTTATCGAAAAGGCATCATCCAAGGATCTTCCATCTTCTGTGGGATGGGCAGCCAAATGATCAGCTATGGCTTGCCCTTTGCTAGATTTCTGAGTAACATAGGTGATGTAAAACTCTGACAGTAAAAACAATCAACGAGCCATCCTTCCAGTTAAGGTTGGTTTCTCAAAGAGATATTTGATGGGATCCATCCTTAAGATCAAGTGCATTGGATAAGAAACCATGTAGTGTTACAACCTTTTCGTTGCCCAAGCTACAAAAGTTCTTTCCAAAGATGTGTATCGCATCTTATACTCCAAGAACTTCTTGTTGAGAAAATATATGGCATGCTCTGCCCCTTATTTTGTCACCTTCTGTGCAAGCAAAGAACCCATAGAATATTCTCCTACAGACAGATACAACAGAAACGGCTCTCCTTCCACCAGCGGTGTCAATACTGGTGAGTTCATGAGGTATCCCTTGATTTTTTTGAAAGCTTGTTGGCATTGGTTATTCTATTTAGTGGGTTGGTCCTTCTTCAATAGCTTGAAAATTGGTTCACAAATTGTAGTCAACTGAGCTATGAATCTGCTAATATACTGGATGTGACCAAAAAATCCTTATATTTGCTTTTCAGTCTGAGGTGTGGGCATTTCCTGAATTGCCTTGATCTTGATAGGGTCGACTTTAATGCCTCTTTCACTCACCAAAAAGCCTAACAACTTTCCTGTTGTTACCCCAAATATACAAATCTGAGGGTTCAACTTCAGTTGATACTTCTTGATTCTTTCAAAGAAAAGCCTTAGCATGGGAATATGCCCCTGCCGATCTTTTGACTTCACTATCATGTCGTCGACATAGACTTCCACATCTTTGTTTATCATGTCATGCAATATGGCCATGGCTGCTCTTGGATAAGTTGCCCCGGCATTCTTCAGTCCAAAAGACATCACTTTGTAACAATAGGTTCCCCACAGAGTGATGAACGAAGTCTTCTCATGATCTTCCAGGTGCATGCTTATCTGGTTGTACCTCGAAAATCCATCCATAAATGATAACAAAGAATGCCCTGTTGTGTTATCTACCAATACATCAATGTGGGGTAATAGGAAGTCATCTTTAGGGCTCACTTTGTTAAGATCTCGAAAGTCCACCCACATTCGTACCTTACCATCTTTCTTTGGTACTGGTACAATGTTGGCCAACCATTGGGGGTAGTTCACCACTTGTAGAAATCCTGCATTCCACTACACAACTTCTTCTCTGATTTTCTCACTCCATTCTGGCCGTATTCTTTGGAGCTTCTATTTTACCGACTTTACCCCAGGATGAGTCGACAATTGATGCTAAACGATGTTGGGGTTGATACCAGGCATATCCTCATAAGACCAAGCAAAGACCTCGGCGAATTCTTTCAGAAGACATCATTTATTCTGCTTCTTCGTCATCAAGGGTAGTGCCGATTTTTCCTCTCGAAGGCATTGGTCGGTTCCTAGATTAATAAACTGAGTGTCCATATGGATGGGTTGGGCTTTCTTTGGTTTGCATTGTTTATTAATCCTTGGTATTTATTAAGATCATCATTAGAAAAAAGAGGCAAATCGTACTCAGAATCAGAAATTTCATTCATGAAGAAGGAGTAATAGACTCGACATACAAGGACTCTAAACTCTCCTCAAGGGGGGAGGTTGACATAGAATCGTAAACAATAGACTCAACTATAGACTTGATAACTGGCTTAATGCTCTTACTAGGGGTATTCAGGCTGGTCGACTCAATAGCATGAGAAAACTTGAAGTTTTCTCCAACGCTTATCTAGTTCAGGAGTGGTTCAGTGGCTTGATGGATGAGGAGGTGTGGCAAAGGGCCTTCTTCTCCTTCCGAGAAAGTTGCTGCTATTTTTTTAGTGGCTTAATAGTTCCTCTGGGAAGGTGCCTGCTTCTTCACGAATACCAACTGATTAATCTCATGCTCTCGAAACCCAAACTTTCCAAGGGGTAAAGATTGGTGGAGACTGCACAATTCTTTTTCTATGAAGTCCATCTTTTTGAGCCTGTTGAGGGATGCCATCCCGGTGCCTCTGTCACATCTTTGACCACCTTCATGAGACTTCCCATTGCAATTGATTCGGGCATAGTACATGCAGACCATCATTCTCTGTGCACTTTTTCCTTTCTATGCACACTTCTTTCTTTGAAAGGACGAGGCTTAAGCTCATGTAGCTCTCGGGCTCTTGGCTCTTGTAGGAGAGAGCAAATGAAGCCTTTCAAATCAATGAGAAGCGGCAGACTCTAGGTGAGCCTTATCTTCTTTTCCCATTCTCTCTTCATGAGAACTAGAGGACTATGCGCTTCCTTTAATTGGATCAATGTTGTAGGACCACTAGAGGAAGACCCTGTCTCAATCGGTGTAAGTTCTGCTACCCTAGTGATGTAACTGTCTTGGTCACCTTCATTGACTAACATTTTCTATTGTTCAACTTCATGAGTCACCCAGTCGGACTCATTTTGAAAAAAAACTTTAATTCTTGGTTGTATCTTTGCTACGGTTTCATCAAACCATGGCTCCACATTTCCACAAAAGGGGAAATCCTCCCCTTCTTTTACAAAATACCCATTGAGAGTAGGGTAGTAAGAGATAAAAATCTTCCTAGTCACCCCTTGGTGGTTAGAGGAGTGTACCCGAGACCATTCTTTCCTTCGTTCACTGCCAAACTAGGCTGTTTTGGAACTCCTTGATGATATTTCTCTAGTCCCATGCCAGGAAAATATTGTATATTCTTCGTCATCTGATTCACTGGCGGTATCCAGACGATTTCATAGTTAGCTAGGATTTTCTCTTTTGGAGCTTCTTTGGCAATGGCTGCTCAAGTTGTGTCTAGTTCAAAACCACTTAGTTGGACTTCCTGGTCTTGTTCTTTCTCGTTTTCAATGTTGGCCAAGGTATTCACCACTTTAGGATCTCCAGTTACTGTGATCACCTTTCCATCATAGATGAACTTCATTTTTTGGTGGAGACTAGAGGACACTGCCTTCGCAGGATGCAACCAGGGCCTTCCCAAGAGCATGTTAAAAGCTACTGGTATGTCAATGACTTAGAAATCAATGTCGAACTTCATCGGGCCAATCTTTATAGCAAAGGTAATGATGCCAAGGATCTTCCTCTTGGCATTGTTATATGCCCGTATGGTTTGGGTGGTTGGCCTCATTTCTTCCAAGTTGATGCCAATACTCTTTGCTGATCTCAATGGTAACACATTCAAAGTAGACCCGTTGTCAATAAGAACCTGGGGAACCACTTTGACAAGGCGTTCTATTATGATATAGAGAGCTTGATTGTGTTGGACCCCTTTAGGAAGCTCTGAATCTGAGAACATCAGAGATTGCACCGCATATGTTACCTTTACTATATGTGCGAGATGTGCTGGATTTATTTCTATTGGCACCTGCACATTAGTGAGGGACTTCAAGACTGCTTCACGATGTGTGGGGGATGCTATCAGTAATCCTCAAATTGAGATGTTAGCTTGGGACTTCTTGAGTTGAGCTAAGACTGGGTTCTCTGGTTCTTCCAAGACTGGGTTCTTTGGTTCTTTCTTCAAGATGCTAGTTCTGGCCTTCTTAGCCCTTGGCTGTTCTACTACTAGAGCCTTGCTCTTGTAGTCTTTCCCACTTGTTTCCATCACGTTGATAGGTTTCTTTATAATAATCTCCATGGGATAGCAATCTTCATCATCACTGTTTGTTAGGGTGATTATACCTACCATAGAATCATCTTCTTTTTCTGATTCTCCTTCCCTGTTTGAGGTGGGAAGTTGAGGTCCTCTACAAATATCCATAGCCCTGGCTTGTAGTTTATTGACTGCATAGGAAAGCTGTTGGAATGTAGCATCTACTGCCTCTGTGAAAGTGTCATCTAGCCCTATTTCCTCCAGATCATCCAATGGCTCACGTTAGTAAAGATCACTAATAGCTACTTTACCCAGCATGTTATCAATTTCTTCTACCTTCTCCTACATTCTCAATGTGTTGGAGTACACTTCACACAACTTTTCCTCCATCTCTAATGCAGATTTGGGTTCATCTAGATAAACTTGCATTGGCTCTCTATATCCTTCATCACTTTCTAAATCTGACGTAGAATCATCTCCTCCCATACAAAGGGAAGGGTAAATGCCACCTGTCGAATCAGCTATTAAATCATGACCACCAATAGCACAGACCGAGAAACATGTCAGATTTTCTGGTGAGTAGTATTCTGACTCATCATCATTATCATTGTACCAAGGCCCTTGGTAGTCATCCCAGTCTAGATACCCATCATCCTCTTGAGAATCAGAGTCATCTCCATCCTTCTCATCTTCATTCTCGTCCTCATAGTATTCAGAGCCTATGGATCGAAAGTTTTCCATCGGGTTGGTCTTGACATTGGCTCAAAGTTGGACCAGTCTTGACTCATCACCCTTTATGTCACTCCCTACATGGATTAGGGAGACGTGTTCCTTAACCTATTCCCCTATGGCTAATGCAGTTACTGCTCTGAGAATATCAACTTTAAACTCTTCAATTACCTCTGGATCATCCTCTGATAATGGGATGAATTAAAGAAGTGGGATCACTTTCTTGGTCTTCCCCTAATGCATTCACTGACCCTATTAATGAGGTCATTTTTGGAGAATCTGGTAGTGCAAGCATATCCTTCCAATCGTACCCATCCATTCATCCTTCCTTTAGGTTATACACCGAACCTTGAGAATGGGATTGGTATGAGGGTGATAAGGGATATGAAGTGGGATGGCATGAAGATGAAGTGATATGGGAGGTAGGATATGAAGATTAGAGGTTATAGAATGAAGAGGTTCCTCCACTTTGATGGTGGGGGAAAGGTTGATGATATGGTGGAGGCTGATAATATGGTGAAGGTGGAAGGTATGGTGGGGGTTGGTAATCTGGTACTGTGGACCCTTCTATTGATAAGGAAGGATGAAAGATGGGTGTCTAATTTTCTGATTCTTCTTCTGATGATTCTCTTCTTCTGGGAGTCCTTATGATTCTAGCCCTTTGACTAATGATTTTCCTATAAGCTCAGGCATTCATATGATTTTTCCAAACTCTAGGTACAATGAGTTGAGTGGGATCACTCTCTATAGTTTCTTCATCCAGATTGTTCACATGAGCAGGGAGTGGATTGGTATTGACATTGGGAGGCTGCTTGAATTTGACCTTAATGGTTCAATTGTCTACCAAATCCTGAATTGCATACTGTAAACCCAAACATCTTTCAGTAATGTGCCCCTTCTAAGTGTGGTAGGTATAATACTCATGATCCCTATACTAAGCTAGAGGAGGGTTGCTGATCACTCTTAGAGCCATTGTCCTCCCTAACAATCCTTGCAACTTCTCATATGAGGCCGTTATGGGCATTTCCAAATCAAGAAACTACCTTCTAGGGGGAGGGGCCTTTTGGGTGGTGCATCTGCTTTATTACAAAGGGCTGTGAAGGAGTGGCTGGTGAGACTGACTGCTGAACTGCACTCACCATATTAGTTTCTAGACCCTTTCCCCGTCTGACTCTGGTGTTCTTGCTTGCATCTTGGGAGGACCCTTGATATTGGGCCTCTCTCAAAATTCTATTCTCCACACATGTTTTGGTGGCTATTAAGGCATCAAAAGCTTACAAATGCTGATAGTAAAGAACATCATAATAGGGCTTTGACAGGTTTTTCTATCAACATCTTACTTGCTCTGCTTCTGAAGGCCGATCTGCTATCTTGGCGGCCTTATTTCTAAACCTTATCAAGAAGGCGGTGAATCTTTCTCTAGGTTGTTGCCTCAAAGTCTCAAGTTCTTGTCACTTCACACATCCAGTTCGGTGTTGTATGAGTACTATTTTGTGAAGGCTTTCACCACCGTCGCCCAATTCTGAGTTTGGGATTACTCCAACTGTGTGAGCCACTTAGTGTTGGTCTTGGTAGGGTTAGTATAAAGGCTTGCCTGATCTAGTTATTTGCAAGTTGCCATGACTTGGTGGTGCAGAGGAAGACTTTGAGATGAGCCTTGGGGTCTTCTGACCCATCAAACCTATCAGTCTGCCACTTGAATTTTTCAAGAATTCTTATCCTGGAGAAGAAACTCATTTCCTCTGAATCCACTGCTTAGCCTTCCGAGCTTTTTCCCGCTCGAATCATATTCTCCAACTTTTCTAATTGCTCTCTGAGTTTCCTTTCTTTCTCTGTTTCTGGAGGTTCCATTCTAACGTGTGTGGCAAACTTCTGTTCCTCATCTTTAATCACTACCCTAGGAGGAGGGACCCTAGAATAGACCCCTCATTGACCATTTGTGTGAGTAGGTGAAGATCCTCTTTGACTGGTTGGCCTAACTTGCTTTAGTTCTCCTAAGTCCACTTGGGAAGAGTTCCCACGATAACCTATAGCTCCATTTTGATCCACATCTCCCGTAGTCGGTGCTGGCTCATTTCTAGGATCTGCTCTAGGAGGGTTTTGAAGTGCATGCAATATCTGAGATATCCCTCTCTTGACTTTAGCCATTTTTGTTTTCAAGGTATCCACGAGACAGACCCAGGCCTGTTTGGGTGATTCAGAGTCATGTGGATCCATACTAACTGGGCTGTAATCACTTGGTGGTAGACAGTCTCAAGGAGACGATAGAGGTGACACTGGACTTAGACGAGTCAACTGATTACCCAAACACGTCCAAAGGGATTGCAGAGAATACTTGAGGTGTGGAATTGTGCCTGAACCAAAGGTGGCTTATTTTAGGATTTTTGAATTCTCAACCCTTTGTTCACACATTCACTAGATTAACAACCAATGATCCATCCAAAGTTAATCTGCTTAATGATAGGGGGTGGATAGGGTTCGATGCCCTTAGTCCACCCAATGTCATAAGTAGGAGATTCATACAAATGGCTTATCGAGAATATTACCATAAGACATTCCATGTAACAAAGTCATGCTTTCCTTATTCTTTTTCCCACTAGGTGTCCTTCTTCCTGATTTGTTTGGGAGTTCTAGGGACTTTACTTGACTCTGACGGGATTTTCCCTAAGTCACGTATTTCTTGAGGAGAGACACCTTTCCGAAACCCACTTAGGAAAGAAATTCTTTACGATGGGAATATAATGTAGGGACATTCTTTTTCAAGACCGCAAACAAGTTCTACAGTTAGTTTGTGGCGCTCCTAGCTTGTTCATCTATTTTCTACATGATGGGAGCCTACGGTGGATGCAATAGGACTGACAAGGATTCCTTGACAGGATCTATATATGCAAGGTATGTGATCCTTTTGATATACCCTTAGGTACGAGATCAAGGGGGGACTTCCTTGCCCATTACTCGTTACTAAACACGAGGTTAAGCAATTGGCCACGAGGTGGTAGAACCGTGAGTGATTGTGTGCAAAAGTGTAATGTAGGGTAACCATCATTCGATCTCAGAATGCCATTAAGTGCACGGACCTCCCTGAGGGTGCTGGCACAATTATGGACATCCTTATCGTTTTATGACGCATTCAATCTCAGAATGTTATAAAGTGTGCGGACCTCCCCTAGGGTGTTGACATAAATACAACATCCTCACCATTTGACGATACCATTCACTCTTGTATAGGAAGCAGGTATCATTTGCTCTCAGAGTACTTTCCATGACATGCACTGACCTCCCCAAGGGTGCGGGCATGACAGGGAGTCCCTCGCCAAATGATTTCACTTCAAGCATGATGCATGATGCGGTTAGCGGATACAATTACAAACATTGGGTTAGCCAAACATGTTTTAAACAAATGTGGTGGAAAATGTTCTTACATTTAAAGGTAGCATCTAGTATTGGAAGCTTGACATTAGTCCCCAGTGGAGTCACCACTGTGAGGGTAGCGGGCAAAGATGGACTTGCATCTTATCCAACTCTCTTCTGTGTGCTTTGCTTGCAGGCCCCGCACCACCATTTTACCGCTCAGAGATACGTGGAGGCCTATTTCGTAAGAATGTAAAATTTATCATTTGAGACAAGGGTTTGATGATGGTCCAATACTGGGATCGGGATCATACAAATGGGGTTTGAAGTTGCCACCTAGGATTATGGGTCTAAGACCCGGGGGTGGGCCCAATTCAGGAGAAAAGGGCCCGATAATTGGTCTGGTCCAGAGATTTAGGGTAAGTGTCAGGTTATAGAGTTGGGAAGGTGTTAGACAACCAATCTGCCCGGTTCAACCGGTCTTCCTACTAAATGCTTAGGAATGAACATTTTCCATAATTATTGCTATTCCACATTCATGGCTAAGTTATCACACATATATACTTTGACTAAATTTAAACTACTATGTACATTAAAACATGATCTGTTAGATATCTACATTATGCTTAAATGAGGAGAGAGATTATACCTGAATTTGACCCCTATTTTGGGTCAAGAGGGGTGGGCCCTTGATTAGTACCGGCTCAGACTATCTTTCATGTTCTCCTGGCTCAGGGTAAGATGGTCTTGACCTCCAACTTCCTTTATTGAGGGATGCTAATTGTGATGATATTTGGACAGGGTTCCGGCTAAGAACGCTTACTTTTGGATTGGGATTCAGACGGAGCTTCAACTAGGGAAGGCTATTTTCGGATTTGGATTCAGACAGAGTTTCGGCTAGGAAAGGCTATTTCTTTTTGGGCTTAGGATGAGGTGGCACTCTGGCAAAGCTTTCGCTGGGGATAAGCTAGGGAGGGCTTAGGCTGAGGTGGCACTCCGACAAAGCTTTTGTTAGGGATAGGCTAGGGGAGGGGTAGGCTGAGGTGGCACTCTAACAGAGCTTCTGCTGGGGATAGGCTAAGAGAGGGGTAGGCTGAGGTGGCACTTCGGTAGAGCTTCTGTTAGGAATGGCTATGATAGGGCTAGGCTGAGGTGGCACTTCGACAGAGCTTCCGCTGGGAATGGCTATTTTTGAAAAAAAAAACAGATTGACCTAAAAATGGATTGAAGATCCCCAAAGCCCCGAAGAACACTTTGAAGATCCGAATAGAATTTCGGATCTTCACAAAGATCTCTTAGTAGATCCGAAGAACCTCAAGGGCGAGGGATTTCTATTTCTAGTAAAACTCAAAGGAGGGGGTTGAAGAACACACTATTTTTGGTAAAAACTGGATTGGACTAAGAACTTGGATTAAAGATCTTCAAAGTTCTGAAGAACACTACGAAGATCCAAACAAGATTTCAGATCTTGACAAAGATCGCTCTAAAGACCCGAAGAAAATCAAGAGGGGGAGGGGAGGAGAGAGGGCAGAGCTTCACTACTATGGAGTGAGATGGGGTATTTTGGTGTGTAAAAGCCAAAGGAGGGGTTATTTATAGGTTTTTTTTACCAATGGGAAAGAGGAAACATTTTTATCCAATGGACGAAGGGGGTTTTTGCCTCAAGTGGGTGAAGCGAACCTTTATACAATGGGTAAAAGAGGGATTTGGCCCAAAATGGGTGGTGAGGGCTTTTGCCCAATGGGTAAAAAAAAGGGTTTTTTGGGAAAGGGAATCACTAGCAAAAAAGAGGTTTTTTGACTTCAAGTGGATGAAAGGGGAATCCCTTCACCCATCGGGTCAGGGGAACACCAATCCCAGCCATTGACAGTGGTGCACAGGACTAGGCCGAAGTGCACAAGGTATGGTTAATATAGGAGGGTAGGCGATATGGGCAATGTCATGGGTGTGCGGTGCATGGTGTGCAGGTAGTGGTGCATGGGTGCACGGTGCATGATGCGGCACCATGGCACTAGCAGCAACTGGAAAAGGGGGCACGGGCATGGGTAGTAGATGTGAAGGTTGAGTTACGTGTAGTGTATGCGAATGTGCAGTCGGTCTCTGGCCGTTGGTCAACACAGGCACAAAGGGGGTGCAGCAGTGCCATGAGGATGCAAGGCATGGGGCGCCGGTAGTGGGGTGCATAGTCATGGCCCTATGCCACTGGGGCTCAGGCCTTGGTGGGTAGGGGCACATGGCATATGCCCGTGAGGGCACAGGCCTCTGCCTATGGGGGTACATGGCATGGTAGGCAGAGGTGTATGGCACGGTGGGCAAGGGCACGGGCCTGCGCCTATGGGGGCGTAGCCTCTGCCCACGACGAGGGTTTCTAGGGTTTCAGCTCTGGGAGTGTTTCTGGGTTATCTGGATAGGTAGGGGATGAATTTTAGGGTGTTTGGGGTAGGTAGGGGAATTTTTTCAGGTTTCCCGTGGGACTATTCGTGTGTGCAGTATATATGCGAGAAAGTGTTATTTTTCAAGGATGATTGCGGGAGATTCGTCGATCTAATTTTGACGTGTCATATATTGTTAGAATTGTATTTTTAAGCACTATTCATCTATATTGTCATCTTGACTAGATTCCTTCATATATAAAAAGTCTAAACTGGACCCTTTTCTCTCCTGTGTGGGGGTTTTCAGGGTTTCGAGTAGGAGAATGTTTCCATTATCATCTCCATTGATCAGAAGCCAAAAGTCGCTTCCAAAATCCATATTTCATCATAGCCGAAGGAGGGTGATAAAATTATGTCTATAAACAGCGAAGAAATACCCAGACTGGTCGACATGTATCAACTCAAGAAATATTATGTCTAAAAGAGCGAATGTCCTGAACTACGTCAGACCTGATTCCTTTCGAGGGATACATAGGAAACTTGACATATGCAAGTGCAGTCTCAACCATCTAAAGGCAATAAATTGGTTCCTTAATTAATAATTAAAGTATCTTAAAATATCATCATAGTTTGTGTCCCCCAAGAATCGTAATTTATGATAAAAGACCATTAGGTATCTGTCATTCACCTATGGTCCGTCTAATCTTATCCAGGATTTCATCCCCTAAAAGAAAATTATCACCCAACACCAATTTATCAAGGCTAGTTTATTCCCCACCCTTGATCAGTCAAAAAAGAAGAGCTTGATGCAACAGTGGTAAAGGCTTGTTTGAGTCATTAGCTAATGAGTAATGCTTTAGTAAATCGTCATATCTCTTTTGTTTGTGATGGTTTCAAGAAAAGTTATGAGCTCATTGGATGAGATGCTGAGGAAATGGACCTTGGACATAAACATGAGGGCACCGAGATTGCTGGAATCCATAAATGTGTCATTCCTCGGCCAGATCGGGTGTGTGAAGTTATATCATCAAATACTCCGGTAGGTGCCTCAACACTAGGATGCTAATTTGCATATATTTTGGTTTAGATTAGTAGAGATCTGGCCATCTCTCGAAGAATTCTAAGTTTGAATGTTATCTCCACCCAAAGGTAGGTTATTCCAACCATCTTTAAAAAAAGATTATTCAATAGAAATTCAAGACTTCTTCGAATGGAAAGAAGAGGAAGTAAAGCAATTCGTCAGGTACGGGAAGACTGACATTTTGAAGGTGGCTGGGATCTTTATACAATATCTACCAATGGGAGGAATCCATCAACATAAATCATAAGATGCTTATTTACTTTACATGATAGCTCGCTATATTCTTTGAACTCTTGGGCGTGGGGCACTACCTGTTCTGTTTGAGGTGGTAAAACAGTTGAAGAAAGGAGGTGACATCATCTTTATAGTTCTTGCAGAAACACTCAAGAGTTTCGATGAAATGAGCCATGGCCACAGATTCAGACTAGATCATTACCATGGGAGTCCTGCCATTTTTGCTCCTTGAGAAACTGAAGTTAACCAAACCATTAAAAGGAGGCCCACTCGGAGCTCTTTGCTGCCAGGAGAAGAGGGAAGTTCCTGAATTCAACCTTATCATTGACTGGGAGAGGTACCCGAAGGAAAGGACTGTGCAAGATATCGCATGGAGGTGCCCAGGGAGGCCACAATAATATTTTCTGATGAAGACCCCTGGCTATAATTTTGTCAGATTGATGGGATTGATTCACACCTCTTTTTATTTGCCTATGTATATCAGCCAGTAATATGGGCTCGAGGTGAGGGACCCAGAGGAGTTAGTGAACTTTCACCCACCTCAAGAGTTGTCTCCCCACCTTGTTACTTGCCTATCTTGTCTATGATAGAAAATTTGTTCCCATTTTTCATGTAACTCACTTGGTAATAGAATGAAGAAGTGTTTGGATTCTTGTGATATCCCGATTATTCTAATTATGACTTGAGTTATGGAATTGATTGATTATGCCTAAACATTTCCAAAAAAAAAAAAAAAAAAATATTCTTTGTTGTACCAAAGGTACGTTTTCATTCATAAGATGCTAAAATGAGCAAACAAGGGGAGGGAAAAAGAAAAAAGGAAAGTATACATGTGTTTATTTTTACTAGAAATGCAAGAACAAAGCCCTATGAGTAAAAATTCAAAGTTGAAATAAAGAAAAAATCACGATTCCAATTCAAAAGTCCAAATTCAAAAAATTCAAAGGTCCAAATTCAAAAAATTGAAAGGTCCAAATTCAAGATTTCAATTCAAAAGTCCAAAAGATTAAAAATCCAAAGAAGAATCAAAGGTCAAAAATAAAAAAATCAAGAATCAAGTATTAATGTCTTTTACAAGATTGAAAGAGCAATGAATTTCTTTCCTATAATTGACAGTACCAGATAGCCCAGCCCGATTCGAAAGAACCCACTTGGAAGACCAGATAGCCTAGCTCAGTTTGAAGGAACCCGTCTAGAAGACCAGATAGCCTTGCCCGGTTCAAAAGAACCTACCTGGAAGACCAGATAGTCCAACCCGGTTTGAAAGATCCCACCTAGAAGACTAGATAGCCAGACTGGTATGAAAGAACCTGCTTGGAAGAAAAGATAGCCCAGATCGGTTTGAAACAACCCGTCTAAAGATAGATAGCCTAGACCTGTTCAAAAGACCCAGCCTAGAGGCCAAATCCTTGAATTGGCATATGTAAAGCCCAGCTAAGGAAAAGTCAAAGATCAAAGTACTAACATCTTC
Organism: Macadamia tetraphylla; assembly: GCA_022985045.1. Lineage (NCBI taxonomy): Eukaryota > Viridiplantae > Streptophyta > Magnoliopsida > Proteales > Proteaceae > Macadamia > Macadamia tetraphylla. The sequence continues at coordinate 22,026,288 of CM040965.1, forward strand.
TGCAGCGAGGGCTCAAATCTTTACAAATGATGGACAAATCCCTAGGACTGGTGGATGGAAGTCTAGCCTAGGAAGAACATTTTTTATATACTAACAACTTCTGTAGGGAGGACTCAAATCTCTGCAAATGATGGACAAATCCATAGGACTGGCGGATGAAAGTCCAGCCTAGGAAGAATATTTTTCATGTACTAACATCTTTTGCAGGGAGGGCTCAAATTTCTACAAATGATGGACAAATCCCTAGGACTGGCGGATGGAAGTTCAGCCTAGGAAGAAAATTTTTCATGTACTAACATCTTCTACAAGGAGGGCTCAAATCTTTGCAAATGATGGAAAAATCCCTAGGAGTGGCGGATGGAAGTCCAGCCTAGGAAGAACAATTTTCATATACTAGCATCTTCTACAGGGAGGGCTCAAATCTCTGCAAATGATGGACAAATCCCAAGGACTGGCGGATGGATGTCCAGCCTAAGAAGAACATTCTTCATGTTCTAACATTTTCTGCAGGGAGGGCTCAAATCTTTGCAAAAGATTAGTTCAACATCTTCTAACAGGATTGAAAGGGGTTAAATTTCTCTCCTGCCATCAGTAGGCCAGGTAAGTCCTTAACTTTAAAGTAGTTAAGAGATACTACCTGTTGCATTTTTAACTCCATTATAAATGAGCAAGATGACAGCAATACATGCTCCAGGTGACGAAATGTGGTCGTTCTTTTCTTTGTCCATCGGCCATTGGCACAAGCCTTGGCCAAAGAGGGGCATTCTATAGACACCCAATTTTGTCACCCTCCCTCGGCTATGATGAAATGTGGATCTTGGACATTACTTTTAGCTCTCAGCTTCCGATCAATAGAGATGATGATGGAAACATTCCCCTACCTGAAACCCTATAAACCAACACGCAAGAGAGAAGAGGGGCCAATTTTGACTTTTTATATACAAAAGAATCTGATCAAGATGACCATACTGATGGATAGTGCTCAAAAGTATGATTCTGATGATATATGGTACATCAAAATCAGATTGTCAGATCTCCTATGATCATCACCATAAAAATCCACACGAGCTGGCCAGTAGGCCAGCCTGCACGCATGTGTGCTGCCTATAGCTGTAGCACATGGATGCTGCCCATGGCCATAGCACATTGCTGCTGCCTATGGTTGTTGCCCATGGTTGCTTCCCATTGGCTACAACATATGTTTGCTAGCCAGCCTACACCCCCTCTGCCTATGCCCATGCCCCGGTAGGCCTATGCCCTCACCCCCATAGGCCCATACCAACACCCCCTCTACCCATACCCGTGCCCTGGTAGGTGCATGCCCACACCCCCATAGGTCTATGTTCGTGCCCCCATAGGCTCATGCTTGGGCGCCCTCTTCCCATGCTAGTGCCCCCGCAGGCCTATGCCCGCGCCCCCACAGGCCCATTCCTGAGCCCCCTCTGCCTGTGCCGAGGCCTACACCCCCACAGACCTATGCTTGCACCCCCTCTACCAATGCCCATGCCCCCGTAGGTCCATTCCCACACCTTTGCTAGTTGCTGCCCATGGCTGCGACCTATGCTCACCACCCATGCCACAGTGCCATGCCATAGTGCCGCACACCCACACTACCCATGAGATTGCCTGCATTGCCTACCCTCCTATATTGACCATGCCCTGTGTACGTTGGCCCAATCTTAGGCACTGTCGTTAATGGCTGGGATTAGTATTCCACTGACCCGATAGGTGAAGAGATCCCCTCTTCACCCACTTAAGACCAAAAAACCCCTTTTTTGCTAAGGATTCTCTCTCCCAGAAAACCCCTTTTTGCCTATTGGATAAAAGCCCTCTTCACCTATTTTGGTCTAAGAATCCCATTTACCCATTGGATAAAAGCCCTCTTCACCCACTTTAGTCCAAAAACCCTCTTTCATCAGTTAGATAAAGATGTTCCCTCTTTCCCATTGGCTGGAGAAACCTATAAATACCCCCTCCTTTGGATTTTAAACACCAAACAACCCCATCTCATTCCATAGTAGTGAAGCTCTGCCCTCTCTCCTCCCCTCCCCCTCTTGACTTTCTTCGAGTCTTTAGAGCGATCTTCGTCAAGATCCGAAATCTTGTTCAGATCTTTGAAGTGTTCTTCGGGACTTTGAAGATCTTCAATCCAAGTTCTTAGTCCAATCCAGTTTTTGCCAAAAATAATGTGTTCTTCAATCCCCTCCTTTGAGTGTTCTTGAGTTTTACCAGAAATAGAAATCCCGCCCCCTTGAGGTTCTTCGGGTCTACGATGAGATCTTTGTCGAGATCCAAAACTCTGTTCGGATCTTCAAAGTGTTCTTCGGGGCTTTAGGGATCTTTAATCCATTTTTAGGTCAATCCGTTTCTTTCTAAAAATAGCAGTTCCTAGTAGAAGCCCTATCCGAGTGCCATTGGAATCTTTCCAGAAATAGCCATTCCCAGTGGAAGCTCTACCAAAATACCACCTTAGCCTAGCCCTCCTCTACCCTATCCCTAGCAGAAGCTCTGTCGAAGTGCCACCTTAGCCTAGCCCTCCCTAGCCTATTCCTAGCGGAAGCTCTACCAAAGTGCCACCTCAGCTTAGCCCTCCCCTAGCCTATCCCTAGTGGAAGCTCTGCCAAAGTTCCCACCTCATCCTAAACCCAAAAATAGCCTTCCCTACCTGAAGCTCTATCCGAATCCAAATCTGAAAATAGCCTTCCCTAGCTAAAGCTCTATCTGAATCTAAATCCTAAAGTAACTGTTCCTAGCCGAAACCCTATCCGAATCTCATCACAGTCAACATCTCTCAAAAAAGGAAGTTGGAGGTCAAGACCATCTTCCCCTGAGCTAGGAGAACATGAAAGACAGTCTGAGCCGGTACCAATTAGGGGCCCATCCCTATTGACCCGAAACAGGGGTTAAGTTAAGGTACAATTTCTTAACCAAATTGTCATCATGCAGACTTTATATAGACCTAGTTTTAGTGTACATAGTAGTTTAAATTCAGTCAATATATATATATATATATAACTTAGCCATACATGTGGAATAGTAATAATTCTGAAAAATGTTTGTTCTTAAGCATCTAGTAGGAAGATCGGTTGAACCGGGCAGATTGGGTGCCTAACACCTTCCAACTCTGTAACCTGACACTTACCCTAAACCTCTAGACTAGACCAATTATCGAGCCCTTATTCTCTGGAATTGGGCCCACCCCCAGGTTCTAGGCTCATAATCTTAGGTGGCGACTCCAAACCCTTTTGTATGATCCCTATCCCCGTATTGGACCATCATCAAACCCCGTCGAGAATGACAAGCTTTACACTCTTATGAAATAGGCCTCCATATATCTTCGAGTGGCGATACTATGGTGCGGGGTCCATAAGCAAAGCACACATGACACACCCCTCCCTCACTAAAAAGAGAAAGAAAGGAGAGAGGGCGAAATTGATGCAAGCCCTTTTTTCCCCCTAAAAGGGGAGGAGAGAGCCGTCTCATTATTTTCGGCCGTCACCCTCACAATATTAGACCATCATCAATGCCCTTCTTTACGATAAACCCAACACACTTGTGAAATAGGCCTCCACGTATTTTCGAGCGGCGATATGATGGTGCAGGGCCCGCAGAAGCACACATAGCCAACACTTTCCTTATCCTATAAGATAAAGAGAGAGGAGAGAGGGCCCGAATAGAAACCTTCCCCCAACGGGTAGAGAGTGATTGATTCATAGGCTGCTACCCTCACAATGGCGACTCCACTGGGGAAATTATCAAGCTTCCGATACTAGATGCTACCTCTAAATGCAAGAACATTTTCCACCACATATGTTTGAAAAAATGTTTGGCTAACCCCATGTTTGTAATTGTATTCGCTAACTGCATCACGCATCATACTCGAAGTGAAATCATTTTGTGAGGGACTCCCTGTCATGCCTACACCCTCAGGGAGGTCAGTGCATGTCATGTCATAGAGAGTACTCTGAGAGCAAATGGTAGCCGCTTCCTGTATAAGGGTGTGGGGTATTGTTAAATGACGAGGATGTTCATAATTGTACCAGCACCCTCTGGGAGGTCCGTGAACTTTACGACATTATGAGATCGAATACTGATATTCCCACATCATAATTTTACACATAATCACTCACGGTTCCACCACTCCATGGCCAGTTGCTTAACCTCGTGTGTAGTCATGAGTAATGGGCAAGGAAGTCACCCCCTTGATCTCGTACCTATGGGTATATCGAAAGGATTAGGTAACTTGCGTATATAGATCCTGTCAAGGAAGCCTCGTCGGTCCTATTGCATCCACTGCATGCTCACATCATGTAGGAAATAGATGGAGAATGCTAGGAATGCCACAAGCTAATCTATAGAATTTATTTGTAGTCTTGAAACAGAATTTTCCTATGATACATTCTAGTCATAAAGAAATGCTCTCCTAAGTGGTTTTCAGATAAAAGGTGTCATTCCTCCTTAGAAATGAAATTTGGATGATTTGGCATATGTGATCTGAGCTGATTTTTATCAAAGCCCCGTAAAATGCCGAATTGTAGACGCCCAATTTTGTCACCCTCCCCTGGCTATGATGACATACGGATCTTGGACGCGACTTTTGTTTTCAATCGACAGAGATGATAACTGACTGAGGTAACTATTCCCAGGAGCATTCCGCACTCACCCAAAATTCCCAAAAAACTCGCATGAGAGAGAAGAAGGGTCCGATTATGATATTTCATATATGAAGAAATCTGGTCAAAGTGACCGCATAGATGCATAATGCTCGAAATTATGATTCCAACGATATATGGTACATCAAAATTGGACCGTCGGATCTCCTGCAATTATTCTTCGAAATCTCACCTTTGGTGCCCAAACACTACCCATACAAGCACCCATGCCTTCCCTTGAGTGCCCAAACCCCACCCATGATTGCACCCATGCCTTGCCTTGAGTGCCCAAACCCCGTCCATGTGAGCACCATGCCTTGCCTTGAGTGCCCAAGCCCTGTGTGCACCCAACCAAGTCCCGTGTGCCCACCACTAAGACCCGTATGCGTGCAACCAAGCCCTTCATGTATGCAACCAAGCCCTGCATACACTCGACCAAGCCTCGTGTGCACACAATCATGCCCCGGGTGCACTCGACCAAGCCCTACGTGTACACGACTAAGCCCAGTGTGCACTCGATCGAGCAGCGCGTGTACTCGACAGCCCAGTGTGTACCCAACCGAGTCCCGTGCATTCTCGATTGAGTCCCGTGCATTCTTGACCAAGTCCTACGCATTCCTACACCCATGTCGAAGCCCGAACACCCATACAATAGCCCCAGCACCTATGCTGGAGTTCTAGCATCCCCTACCAAAGCCTCTGCCGCTCCCGTCGATGATCAGAATCCCCCTTTCAGTAGCTGGATCAGAGAAGGAATTCCCTCTTCACCCGCCTATGTATCGTACACTATCCTGCTAGTGTACCCTACATCGCAGCCTCCTATTGGTCCAAAAAGGAATCTTTTCCCATGATTGGTCCAAAAAAAATTATCTTTCACCCCATTGACTATGAAAAATTACCCTCCATCCCATTGGTCCAAAATTTCTTACTTTCAGCCCACTGGTTGAGAAAAATTACTTTTTACTACGATTGGTTAAGAAATTTTCTCTCTCCTCCCTATTGGTCCAAAAATTCTATAAATACCCTCTCCTTTAGATTTTACACAACAACAACACACCAACATTACCCCATAACCCCATAGTAGTGAAGCTCTGCCCTCTCACCTCCCCTTTCCCCCCTTGAGGTTTTCCAAGTCTATGGAGAGATCTTTATAAGATTCAAGATTTTCTTCGGATCTTCGAAGTGTTCTTAGGCCTTCGGGACTCTTCAATCCTTTGCTTTCTTTGAGTGAGATTTTTAGGAAAATTTCCCTCCTAGCCCTCCGATAGTCTATCCCTAGTGGAAGCTCTGTCCAAGTGCCACCTCAGCCTAGCCCTCCGATAGCCTATCCCTAACAGAAGCTCTGTCTGAGTGCCACTCAGCCTAGCCCTCCGATAGCTTATCCGCAGCGGAAGCTCTGCCCTAGTACCACCTCAGCCAAAACCCAAAAATAGCCTTCCCTAGCTGAAGCTTTGTCCGAACCTAAATTCGAAAGTAACCATTCCTAATCGAAACTCTATCTGAATACCATCACAGCCAGCATCTCTTGAGAAAGGAAGTTGGAGGTCAAGACCTTCTTCTCTTGAGCTGAGAAAATCCACAAGAAAGCCCGTACCAGCATCAACCACGGGTTCCCACCCCTCTTGACCCGAAACAGGAGTCAAGCTCAGGTATAATTTCTCAACAGAATTAGCATAATGTAGACTTTATATTAACCTTATTTTAGTGTACATAGTTATTTTAATTCAGTCAATGTATATAAGTGTGATAACTTAGCCATGCATGGATTAGAATAATTGTGAAAATGTTCGTTCTTAAGCATTTAGTAGGAAGACTGGTTAAATCGGGTAGATTGGATGCCTAACACCTTCCCAATTCTACAACCTGACACTTACCCTAAATCTCTAGACTAGGAATTAGGCCCACCCCCAGGTCCTAGGCCCATAATCCTAGGTGGTGACTTCAAACCCTTTTATATATCTCAATCCCCGTATTGGACCATCATCAAACCCCCATCTTGAATGATGAACTTTACACTCTTACGAAATATACCTCCACATATCTCTGAGCGACGATATGGAGGTGCGACGCCCGCAGGGTAAGCACACATGACACACCCGTCCCTCACATGAAAAAGAAAGAGAGGAGAGAGGATGAAATCGACGCAAGTCCTTTTCCTCCCCCACCAAAGCGGGGAAGAGAGATCTCTCAATTTCTGGCCTCTACCCTCACAGTGGCGACTCCACTGGGGATAAATGTCAAGCTTCCGACACTAGATGCTACAATTAAATGCAAAAACATTTTCCAGCACCATATTTGTTTGAAAACATGTTTGGCTAACCCCATGTCTGTATTTGTACTCGCTAACCGCATCATGCATCTTACTCGAAGTGAAATCATTTGGCAAGGGAATCCTTGTCATGCCCACACCCTCGGGGAGGTCAGTGCATGTCATAGAGAGTACTTTGAGAGCAAATGGTAGTTGCTTCCTGTACAAGAGTGTGGGGTATTGTTAAATGGCGAGGATGTTCATAATTATGCCAGCACCATCGGGGAGGCCCGTGCACTTTATGACATTCTGAGATCGGATAATGATATTCCCGCATTATACTTTTGCACACAATCACTCACGGTTCCACCACCTTGTGGCTAGTTGCTTAACCTCATGTGTAGTCATGAGTAATGGGCAAGTACCCATAAGTATATCAAAAGGATCATGTACCTTGCATATATAGATCCTATCAAGGAAGCCTTATCGGTCTTATTGCATCCACTACATACTCACATCATGTAGGAAATAGATGGAGAACACTAAGAACACCACAAGTTGATCTATAGAATTTATTTACAGTCTTGAAAAGGAATTTTCCTGTGATATATTATGGTCATAAAGAAATGCTCTCCTAAGTGGGTTTCAGATAAAAGGTGTTCTTCCTCCTTAGAAATGAAATATGGATTATTTGGTATATACGATCCAGGCTGATTTCTGTCAAAGCCCCACAAAATGCCGAATTATCCAAAAGACCTAAGGAAACTAGGAGGAAGGTACCTAGTAGGATAAGAGTAAGGAAAGCATGACTTTATTGGCAAAGAATGTATTAATAAGGGTATTGTGGTCAAGCCATTTGTATGAATCTCCCGCCTATAGCATTGAGTGGACTAGGGGAATCAACCCCTGCCCACTCCCTACCATTAAGTGGACTAACTTTAGATGGATCATTGGTTGTTAATCTAGTGAATGTGTGAATAAGGGGTTGGAAGTTCAAGAATCCTAAAATAAACCATTTTCAGGCACAATTCAGGGTCGTTCATTGTTTGATCTTGAATCTTAATTCTGATCCGTTGCAGCTCAGGATCCAAAGGTTGTTTCATTATAACCTCTTGCCTAATAGACGGATGCACTTGTAGAGCTGCCAGGGATACAGTCAACCATTCAAGGTTTTTTGGTTGATGTTCAAGCTCTAAGGTTGCTCCTTCAGATAAGAGAGCTTCATCTATTAGTGGTGGTGATCGCTAAGTATGAGAGTGACACACTAGGTCTTCTCGACTCAACGATCGCCACTACATTAGCCTTACCAGATGATACCGAATGTCGTAGTCATAATCCTTCATGAGACCAAGCCATCTCCTCTACCTCATGTTCAAATCTTTTGGGTCAAAATTTCTCGACCATTTGGACCCGTCAGGTAATTGGTTGACTCGCCTAAGTCCAAAGGTCACCCCCGTGCCTCTCGAGAATGTCTACCGCCAAGTGATTATAGCCCAGTTAGCATGGATCCACATGATTCTAAATTTCTTAAGCAAGCATAGGTCCATCCCGTAGAGACTTTGCAAACAGAAATGGCTGAGGTCAAGAGAGGAATAGCCCAGATACTGAATGCACTCCAAAACCCTCCCAGAGCTGAAGCAACACAAGCAACAAGAGAGTTGGATCAGAACGGACCTACGGGCCATTGTGGGAATTCTTCCTGAGTTGACTCAGGAGAACCAGAGCAAGTTAGGTGAACCGATCTGAGAGGAGCTTCATCTACCCATCCAAATGGTCAACAAGGAACCTACTCCAGAGTTCTTCCTCCAAGGGTAGTGATTGAAGACTAGGAATAAGAGTTTGCAGCACACATCTGGATGGAACCTTCAGAAATTGAGAGAAAGAAAAGTCAGAGAACAGTTAGAAAAATTGGAAAATATGCTCGAAAGCAGGTCTGTAATGCCAACATCGGATTCGATGAAATGATTTTCTTATTCGGGGTAAGAATTCCTGAGAAATTCAAGTGGCAGACTAACAGATTTGATGGGTCAGGGAACCCCAAGGCTTATCTCAAGGTTTTTCTCAGCATCACCAAGTCGTGGCAACTTACAGACACCCAGATAGGGCAAGCCTTCATGTTAACCCTATCAGAACCAGCACTAAGGTGACTCACACAGTTGGAGTCATCCCAAACTCAGAATTAGACAATAGTGGTGAAAGCCTTCACCAAGTAGTATTCATATAGCACTGAAGTAGATATGAAATGTCAGGAGCTTGAGACATTGAGACAACAGCCTAGAGAAGGGTTCACTACCTTCTTGATGAGGTTTAGGGATAAGGCCGCCAAGATGGTAGATCGGCCTTCTGAAGTAGAGCAAGTGGAGATGTTGATTGAGAACTTATCAAAGCTGTATTATGATGTTGTTTACTGCCAACATCTATAGACTTTTGATGCCCTAACAGCCACCGGTACTCATGTGGAGAACAGAATTCTGAGAGAGGCCCAGTATCAAGGATCTTCCCAAGATGCAAGCAAAAACGCCAGAGTTGGATGGGGAAAGGGTCCTAAAACTTGTGGTAGGCATAGTCCAGTAGTCAATCTCACCCATCACCTCTTCACAATCCATTGTAATACAAGCAGATGCTTTCTCCCAGAAGGCTCCTTGCCCAAGAAGATAGTTTTTTGATTTGGGGAGGCCAGTGATAGCAGTGTATGAAAAGCTAAAGAAACAAAGATTGCTAGGGACAGTGGCTCCAAGAGTAATTAGCAACCCTCCTCTAGCATGGTAAAGAGACTATGAATATTGTGCTTGCCATACTCAGAAAGGCACATCATTGAAAGATGCATAGGTCTCCTATATGCGATCCAAGATTTGGTTGACAATGGGACAATTGAAGTTAAGGTTAAGCAACCTCCTAATGTCAACACCAATCCACTTCCCGATCATATGAACAATCTAGATAAAGAAGCCACTAAGAGTGATCCCACTCAAATCATTGTACCTAGAGCTCAAAAGAATCACATGAATGCCTGGGCTTACTGAAAACTTATGAGTTAAAGGGCCAGAGTCACGAGGACTCCCAAAAGAAGAGTAATCGAAAGAAGAATCAGAAGATCGGACTCCCACCGTTCATCCTTCCTCATCAACAGAAGAATCCACCTTATCATATTACCAACCTCCACTATACCTCCTACCTTCACTATATTACCAACCTCCACAATATCATCAACCTTCACCCCACCATCAAGGAGGAGGAATTTCCTTATCCTATTACCCCCAATCTTCATATCCTACCTCTCATAATACATCACCTTCATACCATCCCACTTCATATCCCTCATCACCCTCATACTAATCCCATTCTCAAGGTTCAGTGTATAACTCAAAAGAAGGATAGACAGATGGGTACAATTGAAAGGATATGTTTGCACTATCAGATTCCCTAAAGATGACCTCATCTATAGGATTAGTGAATGCTTTAGGAGAAGACCAGGAGGGTGATCCCACTTCTCTAATTCAGCCCACTATATGTTCAAAGGATAACCCAAAGATGATTGAAGAAATTACAGATGATCTTCTCAGAACAGTAACCACATTGGCCATAGGGGAGTAAATCAAAGAGTACACCTCCCGAATCCACATAGGGAGTGACATAGAGGATGATGAATCAGGTCTGATCCAACTTCAAGCTAGTGATGTCAACTCCAACCCTATGAAAACCTTCCGGTCCATACGCTCTGAATACTATGAGCATTTAGATGCCGATGAATTTGATGGTTAAGAGGAATCTGATGAAGAGCCAAGTGAGGGGGAAATCAGTGAAGAAGAAGAAGATGATGACGATGACGATGAAAACGAGAATGAGAATGAGAATGATGGAGTTGTCTCTGATTCTCAAGAGGATGATAAGTATCTGAACTAGGATGACTACCAAGGGCCTTAGCAAAATGATAGTGATGATGAGTCAGAATATTACTCACCAGATCCCCAAACATGTTTCTCAGTTTATGCTATCTATGGTGATGACCTAATAGCTGATCCTACAGTGGTATTCACCCTTTCCTCTCAAGATGGAGGGGATGATTCTACATCGATTAAAAATGATGAAGAATCTGAGAGTCGATGCAAGTTTATATGGACGAACAAGACTCCGCATTAGAGATGGAAGAAAAGATGTGCGAAGTGTAATCAAACACATTAAGGATGTAGGAGAGAGTAGAAGAAATTGACAACATACTGGGTGAAGTAACTATCGGTGTTCGTTACTACCATGAGTAGCTGAATGATCTAGAGGACATAGGGCCAGACGACACATAGAGGCAGGAGATGCCGCATTCCAACAGCTTTCTAATGTAGTCAAAAAGTTACGAGTCAAGGATCTCGACATTTGTTGAGGACCTCGACTTCCCACTCTGAGTCAAGAAGGAGTATCTGAAGAGGATGATCCTATAGTGGGAATAATCACCATAACGGACAGTGATGATGAGGATAGTTATCCCACAAAAATTTTTATGAAGAAGCTGGTCAGTGTGATGGAGACCCAAAAGGGGAGAGACTACAAGGACAAGGCCCTAGTAGTGGAATAGTCAAGGGCCAATGAGGCCAAAACTAGTAGCTTAAAAAGAGAACCAGAGAATCCAGTCTTGGCACAACTTAAGAAGTCCTAGGCTAATATCTCAATTTGGGGATTGTTGATGGCCTCCCCCACACACTGTGAAGCAGTCTTGAAGCCTATCACCAACGTACGTGTAGGTGTTGATTGAGATAAATCCGGCACATCTCGGACACATAGTTGGGGCAACATGTGCAGTACAATCCTTAATATTCTCAGATTTAGAGCTCCCCAAAGGAGCCCAACACAATAGAGCTCTCCACATCACAGTAGAATGACTTGACAAGGTGGTTTCCCAGGTGCTTGTTAACAATGGTTGCACTTCGAATGTTCTACCCCTGAGATGGGCAAAAAGTATTGGCATCAACCTGGAAGAAATGAGGCCGACTACCCAAACTATATGGGCATATGACAATACCAAGAGGAAAATCCTTGGCATCCTCACCCTTACTGTAAAGATTGGTCCGGTGAAGTTTGTTATCGATTTCCAAGTTATTGATATATTGGTAACTTTCAACATGATCTTGGGAAAGCCTTGGTTGCATCACTCGAAGGTAGTGTCTTCTAGTCTTCATCAAAAGATGAAGTTCATTTATAAAGAAAAGGTGTTTACAGTATCCGGAGATCCCGAAGTGGTTAATACCTTAGCCAATATTGTAAATGGGGAAGAACAAGACCAGGAAGTTAAACTCAGTGGTTTTTGTAGACACCCAATTTTTTCACCTTCCTCTGGCTATGATGAAATGTGGATCTTGGACGTGACTTCCGGCTTCTGATCATTAGAGACAATGATGGAAACATTCCTCTACCCGAAGCCCTGGAAACCCCTGCGTGGGAGAGAAGGGGGTCCAACTTTGATTTTTTATATATGAAGGAATCTGGTCAAGATGACTGCATAGATGGATAGTGCTTAGAAATACGACTCTAACGATATATAGCATGTCAAAATCAAACCAACGGATCTCCCGCGATCATCCCTATAAAATTACACTTTCTTGCACGTATGCCACGCACGTGGACAGTCCCTCTAGAAACCTGTAAAAATCCCCTAAGTACCCCAAAACACCCTTAAATTCACCCCCTACCCACCTAGATAATCCGAAAACACTCCCCTACCTAAAACCCTAGAAACCCTCGTGCGAGAGAGAAGAGGGTCCAATTTTGACTTTTTATATATGAAAGAATCTGGTCAAGATGATCATACGGATGGATAATACTCGAAAGTATAATTCCGACAAGAAATGGCACTTCAAAATCAGATTGACGAATCTCCCCGTGACCATCACCAAAAAAATCCAAAAATTGAGCACGCTAGCTAGCCAGCACGCGTGCTTGCTACCCATGGCTACTGTCTATGGCCGCATTCATGGAAGCAAATATGGTGCCGACTAGCCATGCACCCAAGAGACTCGGTCTCTCACGAGCATAGACCGTGCTCCACAAGCACAAAGCCCATGCCTCGTGGGCATGCACTCCGCCCCACAAGCACAAGCCCAAGCCCGTATTATTGTCCTACATATCTATGTGCTGGCCAGCCTGCACACATGCGCGTGCTGGTTTTTCTTAGCCTGCCTGTCTACTACCCATGCCAACATCCCTTGTACTAGTTGGTACCCATGTCATGGCGCCGTACCATGCGCCGCACACCCATGAATTTGCCCGTATTTTCTGCCCTCCTATACTAACCATGCCCTGTGCACTTTGGCCCAATCTTGCACACCACCAACAATGGCCGAGATTGGTTTTTCGCTAGCCTGGTGGGTGAAGGGATTCCCCCTTTAACCACTTAAAACCAGAATCCCACTTTTTTGGCTAAGGATTCTCTCTCCAAAAAACCCTCTTTTACCCATTGGATAAAAGCCCATTTCACCCATTTTAGTTCACAAATCCCTTTTGTTCATTGGATAGAAGCCTGCTTCACCCACTTTAGGCAAAAAACCCTCTTTTGTCTATTGGATAAAGATGTTCCCTCTTTCCCATTGGCCGAAAAAACCTATAAATACCCCCTCCTTTGCATTTTAGACACAAAAACAACCCTACCTCACTCTAAAGTAGTGAAGCTCTGCCTCTCCCCTCCCCTCCCCTCCCCTCCCCCCTTGAGTTTCTTCAGGTCTTTGAAGCGATCTTCGTCAAGATCCAAAATCTTGTTCGGATCTTCGAAGTGTTCTTTAGAACTTTGAAGATCTTCAATCCAAGTTCTTACTCCAATCCAGTTTTTCCAAAAGTAATGTGTTCTTTAACCTCCTCCTTTGAGTATTCTTATGTTTTACCAGAAATAGAAACCCCCCCTTGAGCTTCTTCGGGTCTACGAAGAGATCTTTGCCAATATCCGAAACTCTATTCAGATCTTCAAAGTGTTCTTTGGGACTTTAGTGATCTTTAGTCTATTTTTTGGTCAATCCATTTATTTCAAAAATAGCAGTTCCTAGTGAAAGCCCTGTCTGAGTGCCCTTGGAATCTTTCCAGAAATATCATTCCCAACAGAAGCTCTACCCAATTGCCACCTTAGCCTAGCCCTGGAATCTTTCCAGAAATAGCCATTTCGTGCATTTCATCTCTATCAATGGTTTGATGAGGTTGGGTGGTACTGTATCTTAAAAACCAACAAGTACTACTACCCCACACTGGTCAGACTGTTCTACTCCAAGTGATGCATGAACCGGGGTACTGAAGAGATGTAGATCACCTCCTATCTGAAGGGGGTGGAGATCTCCTTTGACATGGGGCAATTGGCCAATATTTTGATGGTAGCAATGCCGACTACCTAGTGTACTACCCACCTCGGACTCTAGCATATGAATTTCAGAGTCTTGATACCTTTTAGGAGATCAATGATATGCTGACTAAGGAAGCCAAGGATGGAACCATTCACCAACTATTTTGCTACTCCAAAGGTCATCTATCTAGCGATTTCGTTGAATGTCCTCCCCACTTCATGGACACTATGATGAGGTATCTGCACTACAAGCCTACATGACCCATCTGTATACATGGGAGCAGTAGATACGCCTTCCTTATATCCTTATGTGGACCATGGTGCTTTAGCCGAAGTAGTGGATCGCGCAGGAAGCTTGGACTATGGAAGAATACTCACCGACATCTTCCCCGCTTTGAGGTGGACTTGAGGAAAGGCACTGCTGAAGAGGTCACAAACTTCAACCAAGACTCTCTAAGGAAGATGACCATAGATCTAAGGGAGGTGACTCTTATTCTAGGAGAGGGTCAGACCTATGGAGGTAGAGGGTGGTGATGCCAAGGATGTCGTGACAATGCCAGAAGTTGGTGGAGTAGGAGGTGCAGGAAGAGAAGCCACGGGTTGGTGGGGCCCACCACCCAATCCCTGTGCTATAGGTTTTATGGTTGCTTCTACTTCTGGCACTAGGGGTGTGAGGCCTTACGATCTCAATGATGTTATGGCCTGACACCACTACATCTCTGATGAGGAGTATAGATGGCTGCCTCAATAGCATAGATAGGACCTATTATCTTATTGCCGAGCACATTTATGTGTGAAATCTAGGGTAGTAAAACATGCATTTTACATATTTAGAATGGAACTACCTTGGTTTTACTCTCTTTTGCGTTTTATATTTTCAAGGCCTTAAGGATTATCGGGCACTATATCTTCAATTTTACACGAAGAGGTCCTATTTCTTTTCATGGTTGCGAAGAGGACGAAATTTCGAGCAAGATGGACATGTTCAATTAAAAGTACACATTCATTTGGTCACCGACAAATGATTATTCTTTTGGGTCGAAAAAGAATAATGGATCGAATCAACCGAGATGCGTAACTCAGCCTGCTTGCAATTGTCCCAGAGGTACAAAGAATATTCCAAATGCCAACAAGGATCGATGGACCACATCCTTAAGTGATTGAAGATTTGTTTTTGGTAACAACAACTACCTCGTAGAAGTTGGTGAGCTATGGTGTAAAATTCCTTGCTCACCAAGAGGTCTCAAGTTCAATCTCATGGTTGTTTTTTTAGAGAATTTGTTGAAGATTTCCGCTTCATTCACTTAAAGCACTAAGGCATGGAGGGATTTCCACATCAAATTAGAAGCAAGGAAAATCGTGGAAGCAAGAAGAGAAAAAAAAAGGAAAGGAAAATCGTGGAAGCAAGAAGAGAAGGAAAAAAAGGAAAGAGAAAAAAAGGGGGAAATAAAGATTGTCCAAATCTTTTCTCCTCCACATCATCACCAAAGATTATCCAAATCACACAAAGTAAGAAGAAAATCGTCCCTAGGAGAGAGAAAAGAAGAAAATAAAATAGAAAAAAAAAGAAAGAAAATAAGCAAAAAAAAAATTATAGGAAATTTATTTCTCTCTTCTCTCCTCCACCTTAGCACTTTTGGTCTCAATAGATCTCACAATCAATTGTGGGTTTCTCTCTTTAGGAAAGAGAAAATTGTTACCCTACCTCCCATTCCCTATAAATACAACTCATGTAAGAGGAGGGACATAATTCATTCTTCTTCTAGTTTTTTAGTTGCTCTCTCTTCTCTTGCTCTCTTTAGTTCTAGTTCTTCTCTATTTTGCTTTAATCACTTTTGTAATAGTTTTTTTTATGTCAATTAATGCAAGCACTCTTTTATTTTTATTCAGCCTTTTTATGTTTATGATTTATGCAATTGAGTTGTAATTTTTAAGTTATAGTTCTAGGTTTAGATCTAATGACAAGATCACGAGCAGGAGCAATTTTTTTTCAAGTTCAAGCATTGATTCAAGTAAGTAGGCTCCTTCAGAGTCTTCTCCCCTCTCATTCCTCTTCCGACTACCCTTTCTTTCTTTATTTAGGATTTTTGTTTTCAAATGTTACATTATTGTTATCCTTTTCCCAAGGTTCATGGCTAGTGTATGTGTTGGCTTTGCCCTCCTAGCCATAGAACCATCAATTTATTGCTTTTATTTTAACTGCTCCTTTCCCTAAAGCCAAGTAGAGTAACCCTTGTAAGAGTGACTCTCGGTCAAGTAGGAAAGCTCATATTATGATGCATCCTCGGCAAGTAGAGAAACCTACTTGTGAGTCTCTTCTAGCTTTATTCCCTTTCTTTTACTTTATTTTTATTTCAGCATTTTTTCCTTTATTTATTATATATATATTTTTAATTATGTGGGTTGTTTATTTTCAGTTATTTATTTATTTAATTTTAATTATGGGTTTATGCCTTTAAATTTTAGATGACGAATGGTTAGGACGTTATTTTAGATACATATGTTTAGGACGGTAATTAGAATTAGATCACAATCATTAATCAGTTCACTCGATTATTAAAAGAAATAAAAAATAAAGTGGCTGCTTCCTTGTGTTCAACCAGTAGCTACACCGATCCGCACGCTATGGTTACATTTTAAATCTCAAACAAGTTTTTTGCTGTTTAGAGACAGCCCATATTATTTTTCACTTTCTTTTGGTAAATCGGAGTGCTTTGTTTGCTTTGTTTTGTATTTTTCCTTTCTTTATTGAATTCTCAGAAGAACAACTTGCAATAATAGTTGTATCAAGGAGGTCGCCATGGCTCACAAGATGATAAAGACAAGTTTTACCTCGAAAAGACCTCAGAATTGACCCGAGTAACCCCGGATCCTCACGTAAGCTCTCAAAAGCAAAAAAAAAAAAAAGTTTTACTATCCATACCATTGTGCTTGTCTTACTTTAGTTGTGGGTAGTTTTTTGTTGCATGAGTGTTAAGGGTACGAATACTAAGAATCGATTAGAAAGAAGAGATCCAACAAGTAGTGACCCATACGCTTGCTCTCTTTAAAACCCTTCAATATGGGAGACCAACAAAAACCCTTCACCTAAATCAAAGATAGGTTCTACTCGCTAGAAGCCCCAACCTTCCCGCATAGTTCTACCACAAGCCTGTGGCAACAATTTTGAACTCAAATCTCAATACATCACTATGTTGCCCCACTTCCATGGGTTGACCTCCGAGGATGCATACCTATTTCTAAGGGAATTTGAAGAGGTATGTGTTCTAATTAAGATCCAAATTTTCGATGATGTCTTAGCTTAGGTTTATCACTTTTGCATTGAAAGACCAAGCTAAGAAATGGTTGTATGGATTACCCACAAATTCCATAACCTCATGGGAACAGTTCACAGTTGTCTTCCTTAAGAAGTTTTTCCCAACTCACAAGACCAATAAGCTTAGAAGTGATATCCTTCAATTTAGGCAAAAGCCTAGTGAGTCATTTTCCAAACTTATGGAGAGATTCAAGGATCTACTCCAAGAATGCCCTCACCATGGCCTAGACCTATGGCATTTATGTCAAATAATTTATGAGGGTATTAGTTACCCAACTAAACAAATGATAGAGTCTATGTGCCCTGAGGGATTCACATCCTTTACAGATGAAGGAAAGGCATGGGAATTCTTACTTGACTTAATGACAAAACCCGTGAGTGGGAATCAACCCAAGAGAGTGAAAGAACCATAGGAGGAAAAGGATTTTTGTGGATGGGATAGTAGCCAAGGAAGCCCATTTGGATAGCCTAATCAAGAGGATTGAGGCTATTGTTCCTAGAGAGCCATCATCACCAATTTGGTTAAGATTTGTGCTTGGTGCCAATCCTGGACATGTCATAGAAGAATGCCCCAACACCTCTGGGGCACTTCTAATGATAGTGTTAATGCTTATACCGTAATAATCCGTATAGTAACACCTACAATCCAGGATAGAGAAATCACCCAAATTTCTCTTGGAATCTGGGCAACCAAGCAGGATCTTCCAATTTCTATAATCAAGGTCAACCTGGACCCCAAAGGCCTCCCTTTACACAAAAATCTTTTTTCCAAAATACTTTTCCTAGGTCAAATGTAGGACCTCAGACGAGTTTTCCTAGGGCCCCTCTCCTATCATCTTATCAGCAACCCCCTGGGTTTACCAACACTGGAGAGGCAAGTAGAATAAGTGACTTGGAAAAAAATATGGACCTCCTCATGACAAGCCATCAAAATCTTACGAGAGAACTTATTCAAGTTGTCTCAATTATGCGTGAGAGGAGAAGGGGAAATTACCACAACCGTAGCCTAACCTTAGGCATCATCAACTCCGTTAGTTTACAAGGACCAACTAATGCACCACTAATATAGTACAAGGTCAGACCCAACAAGGCCCTCTAACCAATGTAATGTTGTTTATGCCCTTAGGAGTGGTAGAGAGTACCCAGAGGCTCCTAAATCTTCCTCATCTATTACTCATGTTAACTCTCCTTCAGTTGAGGACACAAGTGTGCCTCTTGTTCCAGGTTCGTCTGATGAACCTAAAGATTTTTCTGAAACTAAAGATGATTTGGTTGATGATACTGATGAGCACATTTATGTGTGAAATCTAGGGTAGTAAAACATGCATTTTACATATTTAGAATGGAACTACCTTGGGTTTTACTCTCTTTTTGCGGTTTTATATTTTCAAGGCCTTAAGGATTATCGGGCACTATATCTTTAATTTTACACGTAAAGAGGTCCTATTTCTTTTCATGGTTGCGAAGAGGACGAAATTCTGAGCAAGATGGACATGTTCAATTAAAAGTACACATTCGTTTGGTCACCCGTACAAATGATTATTCTTTTGGGTCGAAAAAAAATAATGGATCGTAATCGAACCGAGATGCGTAACCACGCTTGCAATTGTCCCAGGTACAAAGAATATTCCAAATGCCAACAAGGATTGATGGACCACATCCTTAAGTGATTGAAGATTTGTTTTTGTAACAACAACTACCTAGTGTAGTTGGTGAGCTAGTGTGTAAAATTCCTTGCTCACCAAGAGGTCTCAAGTTCAATCTCATGGTTGTTTTTTTAGAGAATTTGTTGAAGATTTCGCTTTCATTCACTTAAAGCACTAAGGGCATGGAGGATTTCCACATCAAATTAGAAGCAAGGAAGATCGTGGAAGCAAGAAGAGAAAAAAAAAAGGAAAGGAAAATCGTGGAAGCAAGAAGAGAAGAAAAAAAAGGAAAGAGAAAAAGGGAGAAATAAAGATTGTCCAAATCTTCTCTCCTCCACATCATCACCAAAGATTGTCCAAATCACACAAAGCAAGAAGAAAATCGTCCCTAGGGGAGAGAAAAGAAGAAAAAAAAATTAGAAAAAAGAGGAAAGAAAATAAGCAAAAATTATAGGAAATTTCTCAAAATTTATTTCTCTCTCTCCTCCACCTTAGCACTTTGGTCTCAAAAGATCTCACAATCAATTGTGGGTTTCTCCTTTAGGAAAGATAAAATTGTTACTCTACCTCCCCATTCCCTATAAATACAATTCATGTAAAAAGGAGGAGACAATTCATTCTTCTTCTAGTTTTTTTTTGTTGCTCTCTTTCTTTTGCTCTCTTTAGTTCTAGTTCTTTCTATTTTTGCTTTAATCACTTTTGTAATAGTTTTTTTATGTCAATTAATGCAAGCACTCTTTTATTCTTATTCAGCCTTTTTATGTTTATGATTTATGCAATTGAGTTGTAATTTTTTAAGTTATAGTTCTAGGCTTAGATCTAAGTGACAAGATCACGAGTGGAGCAATTTTTTTTCAAGTTCAAGCATTGATTCAAGTAAGTAGGCTCCTTCAAGAATCTTTCTCCCTCTCATTCCCTCTTCTGACTACCCTTTCTTTCTTAATTTAGGATTTTTATTTTCAGTCGTTACATTATTGTTATCCTCTCCCCAAGGTTCATGGCTAGTGTATGTGTTGGCTTTGCCCGCTAGCCATAGAACCATCAATTTATTGCTTTTATTTTAACTGCCTCACTTTCCCTAAAGCCAAGTAGAGTAACCCTTGTAAGAGTGACTTCGGTCAAGTAGGGAAGCTCATATTATGATGCATCCCGGGCAAGTAGAGAAACCTACTTGTGAGTCTCTCTCAGCTTTATTCCCTTTCTTTTACTTTATTTTTATTTCAGCATTTTTTTTCTTTATTTATTTATTTATTTATTTTAATTATGGAGTTGTTTATTTTCGTTACTTATTTATTTAATTTTAATTCGTGGTTTATGCTTCCTTTAAATTCTTAGATGACGAATGGTTAGACGTTATTTTAGATACATATGTTTAGGACGGTAATTAGAATTAGATCACAACCATTAATCGCTTCACTTTCACATTATTAAAAGAAATAAAAAATAAAGTGGTTGCTCTCCTTGTGTTCGACCCGTAGCTACACTGATCCGTATGCTTGCGGTTACATTTTAAATCTCAAACAGATACCAAAAATGATTCTTCTGAACAGGGACAAATTCCTATCAGTCCTTATGTTCATCCTATCCCATTTCCTAATCACTTGGTAAACAAAAAGAAGACTGCTTCCATGGATAAAATTTTAGAAGTCTTCAAAAAGGTAGAAGTGAACATCCCACTTTTGGATGCCATATCCCAGATCTCCGCCTATGCAAAGGTACTAAAAGATTTGTGTACTCACAAACGATCACTAGTGTGCCCAAAAGGCGTTTTAGGTAACATTAGTTCCATAATTACTCACCCATAGACCAAGTATAAGGATCCAGGAGCCCACCATATCTTGTGTCATAGGCAACACCTATATTGAGCATGCCTTTTGACCTTGGCGCAAGTGTGAATCTTTTACCTTACCATGTGTACAAGCAATTAGGATTAGAGAATTGAAAGCCATCGAACTACTCTTCAATTGGCGATAGGTCTAAGATTCCTAAAGGGACGGTTGATGATGTCTTACTAAAGGTGGGGAATTTATTTTCCCGTTGATTTCATTGTGTTAGATACTAAGCCCTTCTCAACCAAGGATGAGATCCCAATAATTTAGGAAGACCATTCTGGCTACCAAAGAATGCATTAATCAATTGCCGGAATGGTTTCCTAAGATTATCTTTTGGTAACCAAACTGTTGAGTTTAACATGTTTAGGATTGGCAAGCAACCACATATGGAAGAAGAGATCAATATGCTTGAGGATTTTCTCGATTTTTCTCGATGATTTAGTTACCAACTTTGATATTGATTTTGATTCAGAATTCCAAGAGTGTATGGATGAGTTGGATGATGATAGTGAAAATTTCTTTTCTGAAGTCTTGAGTCTTCACACACTTGTGGAGCCCTTAGGACCCCTTTCCAATTCCATTCCCAAACCTTCCATAGTTGAGCCCCTAAGCTAGATCTTAAGGAGTTGCCATCTAATTTGAGATATGCTTTCCTAGGGCCTGACCAGACTCTTCCTGTAATAATTTCTTCAAATTTGACTTCTAACCAGGAAGAAGAGTTACTTAAAGTGTTAAAAGATAATAAGGAAGCCCTAGGTTGGACCATGGCTGATATCAAAGGTATAAGCCCTTCCATTGTGCAACATCATATACATCTTATGGAGGATTCCAAACCATCCACGGAACCCCAAAGAAGAGCTAACCCAAAGGATGATGGAAGTTATTAAGAAAGAGATCCTAAAGTGCTTGGATCATGGAATAATTTATCCTATTTCCGATGTACCAATGGGTAAGCCCAGCCTCACGAGTGCCTAAGAAGTCCGTGTGACCTGTAGTTCCTAATGCCAATAATGAGTTGATCCCTACCCGTGTCCAAACAGGATGGCGTGTGCATTGATTACGTGAGTTAAATACGGCAACCTGAAGGACCACTTCCCATTGCCATTCATTGACTAGATGTTAGAGAGGTTATGGACATGAATACTATTGCTTTCTTGATGGATATTCGGCTATAACCAAATCCCAATTGCTTTAGAGGACCAACATAAGACCACTTTTACATGCCTATATGGAATATTTGCTTACAAAGGATGCCCTTTGGCTTTGTAATGCCCGCACGCTCCAACGATGCATGATGAGCATTTTTTCCGACATGGTTGAAAAATTTTAGAAGTATTTATGGATGACTTTTCAATTTATGGGAATTCCTATTCTGAATGTCTTCATCATCTTTTCCTAGTTTTGAAAAAATACATATCTAAGAATTTGGTTTGAATTGGGAGAAATGCTATTTTATGGTTAAACTGGTATTGTTTTAGGCCATGTAATATCCAAGGAGGGAATTAAGGTAGATAGAGCCAAAGTGGATTTAATTGATAATTTACCACCTCCTCAACTGCTTAAGGATGTTCGGTCTTTTCTAGGGCATGCGTGCTTCTACGAAGGTTTATTAAGAACTTTAGTCGTTAGTCCGACCTCTCACCTCATTACTTGTCAAAGATCGACTTTTGAGTTTTCCAAAGAGTGTCTAGAATCCTTCGCAACTTAAGAAGGAGTTGACCAATGCACCCATTGTTCAACCATGCTTGGATTGAACCTTTGAACCGATGTGTGATGCTTCGGATTTTGCCATAGGAGCGGTTTTAGGTCAAAGGATTAATAAGTTGCCCACTGTCATTTACTATGCTAGTAGGACCTTAAATGATGCACAACTCAATTATACAACCATTGAAAAAGAATTTTTAGCTGTTGTGTTTGCATTAGAAAAGTTTCGGTCTTACTTAGTTGGTTCACATGTGGCAGTGTATATCGATCATTCCGCCTCGATACCTAGTTCGAAGAAGGATGCCAAAGCTCGCCTCATTAGGTGGGTTTTACTTTTGCAAGAGTTTGATTTAGAAATTAGGATAAGAAAGGAGTTGAAAACCTAGTTGCGCACCATTTATCCCGGCTTCCCAATTCCTTGACCTGCTGATTCTCCAACAACAGAACTTTCCAGATGAACAATTATTTGCAATGTCCAATGAACCATGGTTTTGACATTGTCAACTTCTTAGTTTCAGGTGTGACTCGGATCCGGTCCACCCAAGATAAGTATAGGTTTCATTCCCAAGTTAACATTTTTCCGGATGATCCTTATTTGTTTAAGATATGTCCGGATCGATTATTCGACGATGTGTTCCTGATCATGAACAACATTCCATTCTCTCTTTTTGTCATGATCATGCATGTGGTGGACACTTTGGACCTAAGAAGACTGCCGCAAAGGTTCTCCAATGCGGATTTTATTGGCCCACTCTTTTTAGAGATGCTTTTGATTTTTACAAGGCTTGCCCCTCCTGCCAGTCTTTTGGCCGTATCAATAAGAGAAACATGATGCCTCTCAACCCTATTTTGGTAGTTGAGATCTTTGATGTTTGGGGCATCGATTTTATGGGACCATTCCTTAATTCCTTTGGGAATTTGTACATACTTTTGGCAGTTGATTATGTTTCTAAATGGATAGAGGTCATACCTTGTAAAACTAATGACCACAAAGTGGTGGTCCAGTTTCTCAAAGAGAACATTTTTTCCCGCTTTGGTGCACCACGTGCAATAATTAGTGATAGGGGTACTCATTTTTGTAATCGACCTTTTGAGGCCCTAATGAAAAAGTATGGGATCACCCATAAGTTATCTACCCCTTATCACCCCCAAACTAGTGGCCAAGTGGAGGTGTCTAATAGGCAGATCAAACAAATCTTGGAGAAAACTAATCCCAATGAAGGATTGGTCCCTTAGGCTCATTGATGCCTTGTGGGCCCATCGGATCGCATTCAAGACCGACCTTAGCCGCCTCCCACCGCTTGGTGTATGGGAAAGCTTGTCACTTACCGTTGAGTTGGAGCATAAGGCCTTTTGGGCTATTAAGAAGCTTAACTTTGATTTGTCTAATGCGGAATTCATCGAGGCTCCAACTATCTCGAGTTGGAGGAACTTAGGAATGATGCCTATGAAAGTTCTAGGATTTACAAGGAAAAGACCAAAGCTTTCCATGATAAGCACATTCGCAAATCTTTTGCAATTGGTGATAAGGTTTTATTGTACAACCTCGATTGCATCTTTTCCCGGTAAGCTTAGATCCCATGGGATGGCCCGTTTATTGTTCATAATGTATATCCCCATGGGGCTGTGGAGATTTTGAATCCAGGAACAGGGGTAATTTCGAAGGTTAATGGTCAGCGTTTGAAACCGTTCCTCAAGTTTCCTACTACTAGTAGTGAAGAGGTCATGGATCTCCATGAACCTTTTACACTGATGACTAATTTTTAATCAGGTATGACCCCCTTGCATTGTCTTTGCTTTTAATTTTTTCCATGCATTGAGGACATTGCATGACTTAAGTGTGGGGGAGGGAAACCAGTTTTTTTTTTTTTTTCACTTTGTTTTGTTTGTTTTTCTTTTATTTTGAGCTTGCTAAGGATGAAGTCCTACTTTGGATTTTGGCTAATGATCGACTATTCGGATGCTTGATGTATGAAAATAAAAGTTTTGACGAAGGTACCCATTTTGAACGGTAAAACTCGTTGAGAAGAAAGAAACAAGCATGTGTCTTGAGATGGGACTTTCTTTTGAAAAATAAGAGACCCTGCTTTATGGTGATGGACCATATGTAAGTCTGGGTTCCTTGTACTTTTGATTTGGAGTTGAGACCTCTTTTTAATTTGGCATGGGTTGACAAATGCACAATTTTAAATGAAATGTGAAATGTGGTATAAAGAAGAATAAGAGTTGATTCCCTTGAACTAGACAGGCATTGCGCCTGTAGAAGCGTGGTGTCTTGATTGAAATTCTGGGAGGAAACTTCAAGTAACTCTAGCATCACTACCTTTGTGGGTATATGCAAAAGCGAAGCTACATAGTAACTTGGGTGTCTGGGGTTTGCTCCACCATGTCATTCAGGCCAAAAGTAGTGGAGTAGAATAGAGTTTATTATTCAAAAAAAAAAAAAAAAAAAAAGGAGAAAAAAAATGTGCAAATGTCATTATTGCTTGGTAACATGTTTGGTCAAAAACACTCCAACGCCTTAGTTATTGGTTCCCTATTTCTTCACAAGTGGTTTTGCCTTAAGATAAGGATGTTTTGGAAGAGACGAGGTAAGTTCCAAATTAAGAAATATGCTAGTGCCTGGAATTGATATAGGTAATAAAAGTTCAAGTGTGGGGTCCCTTGTAAGAGAAATTATCTTTGCTCCGGATCGATGAATCTTACCTTTAGCCAAAGTTGGGATTTGTTTATTCTGAATTTTGGGTGTATATTCACTGCAAACACCCACGAGACACAACTCGTCCACTAGGGGTGACCTAGGGGTTTAAAGGCTTGTTGCACATGCTAAGTGCAACCGTGATTCCTACGAAAGTGAGTTAGGTTTTTTGTCTTTATTCTTTTTCTTTTTGTTTTGCTCGAGGACTAGCAAAGTCTAAGTGTGGGGAATCTATGAGCACATTTATGTGTGGAATCTAGGGTAGTAAAACATGCATTTTACATATTTAGAATGGAACTACCTTGGGTTTTACTCTTTTTGCGGTTTTATATTTTCAAGGCCTTAAGGATTATCGGGCACTATATCTTCAATTTTACACGAAGAGGTCCTATTTCTTTTCATGGTTGCGAAGAGGACGAAATTTGAGCAAGATGGACGTGTTCAATTAAAAGTACACATTCATTTGGTCACCAGACAAATGATTATTCTTTTTAGGTCGTAAAAGAATAATGGATCGAATCAACCGAGATGCGAATCCACTCGCTTGCAATTGTCCCGAGGTACAAAGAATATTCCAAATGCCAACAAGGATTGATGGACCACATCCTTAGTGATTGAAGATTTGTTTTTGGTAACAACAACTACCTAGTGTAGTTGGTGAGCTATGGTGTAAAATTCCCTTGCTCACCAAGAGGTCTCAAGTTCAATCTCATGGTTATTTTTTTAGAGAATTTGTTGAAGATTTCCTACTTTTCATTCACTTAAAGCACTAAGGGCATGGAGGGATTTACATCAAATTAGAAGCAAGGAAGATCGTGGAAGCAAGAAGAGAAAAAAAAAGGAAAGGAAAATCGTGGAAGCAAGAAGAGAAGAAAAAAGGAAAGAGAAAAAAGGGAGAAATAAAGATTATCCAAATCTCTCTCTCTCCACATCATCACCAAAGATTGTCCAAATCACACAAAGTAAGAAGAAAATCGTCCCTAGGGGAGAGAAAAAGAAGAAAAATAAATTAGAAAAAAAAAGGAAAGAAAATAAGCAAAAAAAAATTATAGGAAATTTATTTTCTCTCTCTCTCCTCCACCTTAGCACTTTTGGTCTCAAAAGATCTCACAATCAATTGTGGGTTTCTCTTTAGGAAAGAGAAAATTGTTACCCTACCTCCCCATTCCTATAAATACAACTCATGTAAGAGGAGGGACACAATTCATTCTTCTTTTAGTTTTTTAGTTGCTTTCTTTTCTTTTGCTCTCTTTAGTTCTAGTTCTTCTCTATTTTTGCTTTAATCACTTTTGTAATAGTTTTTTTTTGTCAATTAAGCAAGCACTCTTTTATTTTTTTTTCACCTTTTATGTTTATGATTTATGCAATTGAGTTGTAATTTTTAAGTTATAGTTCTAGGCTTAGATCTAGGTGACAAGATCACGAGCCGTGGAGCAATTTTTTTCAAGTTCAAGCATTGATTCAAGTAAGTAGGCTCCTTCAAGGTCTTCTCCCCCTCTCATTCCCTCTTCCTGACTACCCTTTCTTTCTCAATTTAGGATTTTTATTTTCAATGTTACATTATTGTTATCCCTTTCCCCAAGGTTCATGGCTAGTGTATGTGTTGGCTTTGCCTCCCAGCCATAGAACCATCAATTTATTGCTTTTATTTTAACTGCCCCTTTCCCTAAAGCCAAGTAGAGTAATCCTTGTAAGAGTGATCCGTCAAGTAGGGGAAACTCATATTATGATGCATCCTCGGCTAAGTAGAGAAACCTACTTGTGAGTCTCTCTCTAGCTTTATTCCCTTTTACTTTATTTTTATTTCAGTATTTTTTTTTTTTATTTATTTATTTTTTTTTTTAATTTGGGTTGTTTATTTTCAGTTATTTATTTATTTAATTTTAATTACGGCTTTGCCTTTAAATTCTTAGATGACTAATGGTTAGGACGTTATTTTAGATACATATGTTTAGGGGCGGTAATTAGAATTAGATCACAATCATTAATTAGTTCACTTTCGCATTATTAAAAGAAATAAAAATAAAGGGTTGCTTTCCTTGTGTTCAACCAGCTACACCGATCCAGACGCTATGGTTACATTTTAAATCTCAAACACTTATGAACAATAGAGTGGCCTCCCTAAAGGCACTGATGCAGGAGATAGTCTTCCATCTTGGCATTCCAGTGCCTCCTCCAGCAATGCATGGTCCAAATCAGGCTCAGGGCCAAGGACAGAACTAGTAGCAGTAGTGGAAAAAATAGCAAGAGTAGTGGCATGTTTGCCATTGTATCCTTTAGGATTTCCCTTTCCATGTTTTATTTGAGTTTGATGCTTTAGGTTTAGTTGAACTTTTACATTATGTCATTTGCTTTAGTTGTTTAATTTCTTAGACTTAGGCTAGTTAGGATTTCCTGCTTTTAGAACTTTATTTTTTTCTTATGAAAAGTGTAAGTTGTGTATTCAAGTTCTCTATTATAATGAAACGACTTTAACACCTATACTTGTCTCCTTATTGTGCAATTTCTATTATTGTTGTCTTGAGATTTTTATTTAATCCTAATTTCCCCAAGATCATGGTTTGGTTGAGATTGTGAGTTAAGGTAGAGCATCACGCTCTAATACCATAGCTGTCACACCCCACCTTACAATAGACTCAACTTACCATTAGGAATACCGACGGCATGAGTAAGGCATGTACCTGTCTCACAAACCTACCAGGATCTCTGATAGTAGTACCTTAATATTTTCACAATCTCACATCACAAACCAACAAGCAAAGGAAATCGAGAGTAGTAGTGGAATCATAATTAAAATGGAGAAAAGTCTAATGATAATATAATAGTGATAACTGAGTTATTCTATTACATTCATCCATGACGATAATATAATCTCAAAAACAATATACAATCCATAATTATACCCAAAAGTATCAAAATATGATGTACAATTTACGGTAAGCATAAGCACAAGGGTCGCAAGCATAGTCCTATCGTGTTCTCCGCCAGACATCCACCACCGCCACACTATACTCGAGCTAAAAGATACTAGGTCACCTACCATTGGCACCATGGTACCCGCATTATCATCTAAAAAAGGGTGTATGCGTTGAGCTTTCCAACCCGCCGGTGAGTGGTGGTGCCAAGTACATCCAAGCATAACAATAGCAAAATAATTTATGATGCATGATTACGTAAATTAAATGCATAGTCCATGATTCTCGTGATGCGTCCATTTATTTATTATCCACTTAACAATACAAACTAAGTCTGATAAATGCTACTATGGCACATTAGGTTGTATCCTTTATCTTGTAACCGACATCGACTACACAAGGATACAAACCCTAGCCGTGAATAGAAGCCTGCCAGTCCCCGGATACATCCATGGGTCAACCAGCAAACCCTTGATAATCTCCTCGTGGCAGTTATTGCATCGATATATCATCAACTATGCTGATAGGTTCCCACCTCAAAGTTACAATCACATCCCTATGGTGTGGCATTTCGGAAAGGTACATTGAACATACCACATAAGGTTATTTAACACCTGAACCCCTGTTGGAAAGGGTTCGTAGTATAGAGAGTGATACCTAATCACATATATTCTATATGCCTTCATAGTGATACAGTTAGTATAAATTACATGATACCGGCAAGACATTGGCCACAAAGTGTAATCCATCTCCAAATACAGTCCCAGGTGTACAATACCAACGAGACCTTGGCCACAAAGTGTAACCTGAGATTGTTTACCTAATCTAGCATGCATATCACATTTTAGTATGGACTACGCAACACTGTACCAATCAATGTCCACGAAGCACATCTATTTCCAAATGTAGTCCCGGGGTACAAGATACCAATGAGACCTTGGCCATAAAGTATAACCCACGACTACAACTAACTCTAATGCACATAATCAATGCATGAATGCAATGTACATACGACAATCATAACACCGGTACCATCTCGGTCATGTCGGATTCTGTCTCACAAACACAACCAAACACATGGCTATCATGGTACCCATACCACCTCGGCCATACCGGATCCCGTCATACATCTCCATATAATTCATATCATAATCGTAAATGATAAATATAACATATCATCATCATATTTGAGAAATTACAATTAAACATATAATTATAAGCATGTAGAAATTTAATAATAATAAACATTCCAAAATAAACAACCATACCTAACTCGGTTTAAGATCGGTGTGTTTGGGTTCAAGTATCGACCACCGATCGATTAATTCAATTCGCTTTGGGGTATGTGCACGTCACTATCCTCAACACAAGGGAATCATACATCAGTACATGTAAAAAACACTGGGAAGGACCCACTCAAGTCACCCCCAAAGGGTATAGACACGCTTCTAAGTGACAAGATCGTCACAAAAAGGGGATTTCCACCAAAAAAATCACCCTGCTATGGTGGAGGTGACAGAGAGCACATAAGGCTCATATGTCCATAGAAAATAGCCCACTGGAAATAGCTACAGTGTTTCCAGTACCATATTTTTGATGGCACTACAGAATGGTCCAACTTGAATTGGGGCTTTCTGGCTTAGGCCCGATCGCTAAGATTTATTCCATAGAGTTTGTAGGGGATGTTCCCAGTATCATTCTAATTCAAGAAAATTCAATTCCATCAAGCCATTTGGGAGATACATTAATCGAATGATTGAGATCCTAGTTGGTCTTTTGGCAATACATGTTGTCGGAGCCCAACTTGAATTGGGGCTTTTTGGCTTAGGCTCGATCGCCAAGATTTATTCCATAGAGTTTGTAGGGGATGTTCCCAGTATCATTATAATTCAAGAAAATTCAATTCCATCGAGCCATTTGGGAGATACATCAATCGAATGATTGAGATCCTAGTTAGTCTTTTGGCAATACATGTTGTCGGAGCTCACCGGGCTTGGTTCTAGCTCGACAACAACACCGGGAGGGTAGAACATGCATCCTACAACCTAATATGGTTTGTACACTAAGATTCCATCCATACCTAGCTTTTTCTAGGTCAAAATGAGGAGAGAGAGTGGTATGGGAGGTTGTACTTATCTCCAATAACGATTCCAACAATAAAGCAGCAGCTGGCACCAAGGTAGGCCTCCAACCTTCTTCTTCTTCCTCTTATTCTTCCTTCCTCTCCTCTTTCTCTCCTCTCCTACGTTGGGCACAAGGTAAATGAGAAAATGAATCCTCATTTCCGAACTTATAACTTAAGTGGGCCTCAGGGTCTGTTTGGTTTGGACCTCTTTTGAACCAATCGAGTTAAAATGAAATTCAAGGCACGAGGACTCACACATTTAGGTCCATAAAGTGCTCACATCACAAGGAAGGTGTGGAGGATGATTTGGGATCATCCGGAGTCATTTACGATGCGAGTGGTGGGAACCACAAGCATCGAAACCTCGACAACATTTGCAACCCATCAAAACAAACATTGATCCAAGCCCAGATTGTTTTAGTGGCTTATTTCTGATGCTATCTTGATAGCTTGCTGTCCCATGGCTGGTCCCGCACTGGTGGTTGCCCTCGGACATGCTCAAGGCTATTGATAATTCTTGATGCATGCTAAAATTCAAGTGTGGGGGTTCGGTCCATCGTTCGGGATCGAAGGTATGAATCCCCTCTAGTTAGATAGGCATTTGATGCACGAATATGTGGGGTCATCCCTACCCCTTCGGCAATGTGCAGCCACAATCTAATACCCAATCGTACTTTTGATCTTTGATCCGAGGCCTGTCACAACAAATTTTCAAATTAGATCGGATTAGGGCACGGGTGTAATACTAGACCAGACCAAACTTCAGGCCCTTTTCTTAAGAATTGGGCCCACCCTTGGGTTCTAGGCCTATAATCCTAGGTGGCGACTCCAAACCCTTTTGTATAATTCTAGGTATCTCTGAGCGGTGATACGATGGTGTGGGGCTCGTAAGCAAAGCACACACGACATGAACCCCTCCCTTCACATATGAAAGAGAAAGAGAGGAGAGTTGGACGAGATGCAAGTCCATCTCCGGCCGCTACCCTCATAGTGGTGACTCCACTAGGGATAAATGTCAAGCTTCCAATACTAGATGCTACCTTTTAATGCAAGAACATTTTCTACCACATTTGTTTGAAAACGTGTTTGGCTAACCCTATGTTTATAATTGTATTCGCTAACCACATCATACATCGTGCTTGAAGTGAAATTATTTGGTAAGGGACTCTCTGTCATGCCCGCACCCTGTGGAGGCGAGCATGTCATGGAGAGTACTTTAAGAGCAAATGTTACCCACTTTACATAAGAATGGAAGGTATTGTCAAATGGTGAGGATGTTGTAATTGTGCTAGCACCATCGGGAGACCGCACACTTTATGGCATTCTCGATCGAATGATGGTTACCTTTATTACACTTTTGCACACAATCACCATACCCACCACCCCATGGCCAATTGTAGTCACGAGGATAAGTAAGGAGTCACCCCCTTGATCTTGTACCTACGGGTATATCAAAAGGATCATGAACCTTACGTATATAGATCCTGTCAAGGAAGCCTTGTTGGTCCTATTGCACCACCGCATGCTCACATCATGTAGAAAATAGATGAAGAAGCTAAGAGCACCACAAACTAACTGTAGAACTTGTTTACGGTCTTGAAAAAGAATGTTCCTATATTATATTCCCATCGTAAAGAATGACTTTCCTAAGTGGGTTTCAAATAAAAGGTGTCCCTCCTCCTTAAGGAAAAAGTCTAGATACATGACTCATGGGTAATCTTGTCAAAGTCATGTCAAGCCCCGAGAAGTCACAAGAAAATCAGAAGGAAGGACACCTAATGGGCAAAAGAGTAAGGAAAGCATAACTTTATTACATGGAATGTCTTATGGGAATATTCTCGACAAGCCATTTGTATGAATCTTTTGCTTATGATATCGAGTGGACTAGGGGCATCAAACCCTAACCACCCCCTATCATTCAGCGGACTAACTTTTGATGGATCATTGGTTGTTAATCTAGTGAATGTGTGAACAAGGGGTTGGGAATTCAAGAATCCTAAAAAAAGCCACTTTTGATTCAGGCACAATTCCACACCTCAAGTATTCTTCACAGTCCGTTTGGACGCGTCAGAGTAATCTGTTGACTCGCCTAAGTCTAGTGTCACCTCCATCATCTCTCCGAGATTGTCTACTACTAAGTGATTACAGTCCTATTAGTATGGATCCACATGACTCTGAATCACCCAAGCAAGCCTAGGTCCGTCTCGTGGAGACCTTGTAAATAGAAATAGTTGAACTCAGGAGAGGGATAGCTCAGATATTGCATGCCCTTCAACCCTCAGAGTTGATCCAGAATGAGCTGACACCGGCTATGGGAGATGTGGAATAGAATGGAGCTACACATTGTCGGGGCCTTAAACCCCCCAAAACCAAATAAACCCAATGGGAACCTACCCCAAAGACAATCGAGCTCCACATCATAGTAGAATGTCTTGACAAAGTGGTTCCCGTTCTTATTGACAAGGTCCGCTTTGAATGTACTACCATTGAGATCGCAAAGAGTATTGCCATCAACTTGAGGAAATGAGGCCAATCACCCAAATCATATGGGCATCCGATAATACCAAGAGGAAGATCCTGGCATCATTACCCTCACGTAAAGATTGGCCCTATGAAGTTTGATATTGATTTAAGTCATT
The DNA here is from genome assembly GCA_022985045.1 of Macadamia tetraphylla. Lineage (NCBI taxonomy): Eukaryota > Viridiplantae > Streptophyta > Magnoliopsida > Proteales > Proteaceae > Macadamia > Macadamia tetraphylla. The sequence goes on from CM040965.1 coordinate 22,059,372, forward strand.
GATATACCAGCAGCCTTTAACATACTCTGGGAAGGCCTTGGTTGCATCCTATGAAGGTAATGTTCTCTAGTCTCCATTAAAAAATAAAGTTCATTCATGAGGGTAAGGTGGTCACAGTAGCCGGAGATCCCAAAGTGGTTAACACTTTCACCAACATTGAAAATGGGGAAGAACAAGACCAGGAGGTCTAAACTAAGTGGTTTTGAATTAGACACAACTTGTGCAGCCATTGCCAAAGAAGTTCCAAAGGAGGAAATCCCAGCTAACTATGAAGCCATCTAGACTCCGCCAGTGAATTAGAGGATGAAAAATATGCAATACTTTCCTGGCATGGGGCTAGGGAAATAACATCAAGGAGCTCCAAAGCAGCCTAGTTTGGCAGTGAATAAAGGAAAGAATGGTCTCGGGTACACTCCTCTGACCACCAAAGGGCAGAAAGTACTGAGGATGACTAGGAAGATCTCGCTCTTACTACCCTACTCTAGGTATTTTGTAAAAGAAGGAGAGGATTTTCCTTTTTGTGGAAATATGGAGCCATGGTTTGATGAAACCACCGCAAAGATGCAACCAGGATTTAAAGTATTTTTCCAAGACTAGTTCGACTGGGTGACTCATGAAGTGGAACAACAGAAAACATTGGTCAATAAAAGTGATCAAGACAGTTGCATCTCTGGGATAGAAAAAATTACACTAATTGAGACTGGGTCTTCCTCTGGTGATCTTAAAATATTGATCCAATCAAATGAGGCACCAAGTCCTCGAGTCCCCCAAAAGAGAATGGGAAAAGAAGATAAGGTTCATTGAGTCGCCACTTTCCATTGATTTGAAGGTACATTTACCCCTCCACAAGAGTCAAGAGCCCGAAAAGCATGAGCTCAAGCCGCCCTTTCGAGGAAGAATTAATATGCAAAGTAAAGAAGAGCACAGAATGATGGTCTCAGATGTACGTGCCCAAACCAATCGAACGGAAGTCTCTGAAGGTGGTCAAAGATGTGACCAGACACTTGGATGGTTTCAACAAAGCTCGAAAAGATGGTCTTCATAGAAAAGGATTGAGTAGTCTCCACCAATCTTCACCCCTCGAAAGTTTGGCTCCGAGAGCAGAGATTCACTAGTTGGTATTCATGAAGAACGGACACCTATCCAGAAGAACTATTACACCATTGAAGAAGCAGGAACAACTTTTTAGAAGGAAAGGAAGGCTCTTTGCCACACCTCCTCATCCATCAAGCCGCTGAACCACTCCTAAACTGGACAAGCATTGGAGAAAACTTTAAGTTTGCTCATGCTATTGAGTCAACCAGCCTGAATACTCTTGGCAAAAGCATTAAGCAAGTTATCAAGTCTGCAATTGAGTCTTTGTTTATGATTTTGTGTTGGCCTCCCTCTTGAGGAGAGTCTAGAGTCCTTATATGTCGAGTCTATTACTCCTTTCATGAATGAAATTTCTGATTCCGAGTATGACTTGCCTCCTTTTTGTGATGATGATCTTAATAAATATCAAGAATCAATAAAACAATGCAACCCAAAGAAATCCCAACCCATCCATGGGGATACTTGGGTTTTTAATCTAGGAACCAACCAATGCCTTCGAGAGGTAAAATTTGGCTCTACCCTTGATGATGAAGAAGCGGAACAGATGATTAGTCTTCTCAACAAATTCATCGAGGTCTTTACTTGGTCTTATGAGGATATGCCCGTATCGATCCCAACATCGCAAAAATCGATTTCCGACTCCACCCGGGTAAAGTCGTAAACAAAAGCTCCAAAGAATATGGCTAGAATGGAGTGAGAAGATTAGAGAAGAAGTTGTGAAGCAATGGAATGTAGGGTTTCTACAAGTGGTGAAGTAACCCCAATGGTTGGCCAACATTGTACCAGCCCAAAGAAAGATGGCAAGGTATGAATGTGCGGGACTTGATATCTTAACAAAGTGAGCCCAAAGATTACTTCCCATCACCCACGTTGATGTATTGGTGGATAAATTGGGACATGTTTGTTATCATTTATGGATGGATTCTCGGATACAACCAAATAAGCATGCACCCAAATAATCGTGAGAAGCCTTCACCACTTTATGGGGAACTTATTGTTACAAAGTGATGCCTTTTGGGTTAAAGAATGCTAGGACAACTTATCAAAGAGTAGCCACGGCCATATTGCATGACATGATGAACAAGGATGTGGAAGTCTATATGGATGACATGATAGTAAAGTTAAAAGATCTGTAGGGGCATATTCCCGTGCTAAGGCATTTCTTTGAAAGAATTAAGAAGTATCAGCTAAAGTTAAACCTCAAAAGTGTGTATTTGAGGCAATAACAGGGAAGTTGTTAGGTCTCTTGGTGAGTGAAAGAGGTATTGAAGTCGACCCTATCAAAATCAAGGCAATTTAGGAAATGCCCACACCTCAGACTGAGAAGCAAATACGAAGATTTTTGGGTCACATCCAGTATATTAGCAGATTCATAGCTCGGTTAACTACAATCTGTGAACCAATTTTCAAGCTGCTGAAGAAGGATCAGCCCACAGAATGGAATGACCAATGCCAACAAGCTTTTGACAAGATCAAGGGATACTTCATTAACCCACCAGTATTGACACTGTAGGTGGAAGGAGAACCGCTTCTCTTGTATCTGTCTGTGGGGGACTATTCCATGGGCTCTTTGCTATCACAAAAGGAGACAGAAAAGGGGGCAGAGCATGCCATATATTACCTCAACAAGAAGTTTCTAGAATATGAGACATGGTACACATCTTTGGAAAGAACTTGTGCTGCACTGATTTGGGCAACAAAAAGGTTGCAACACTACATGGATTCCTATCTGGTACACTTGATCTCAAGGATGGATCCCATAAAATACTTCTTCGAGAAACCAGCCTTGATAGGAAGGATGGCCCGTTGGTTATTTTTACTATCAAAATTTGATATCACCTATGTTACTCAGAAATCTATCAAGGGGCAGGCCATAGTGATCATTTGGCTGGCCACCCCACAAAAGATGGAAGATCCTGGATGATGCCTTCCCAATGAAGGAATCACAATGATAGAGGAAGAAACACGCTTAATGAATGGCGTATTCTTGATGGAGCAGCTAATCGAAGGGATGTGGTGTGGAAATATTGCTTGTCACTCATGATGGTCTTTATTTGCCTTCATCATTCCACATTGATTTCCTATACCAACAACATTGTTGAATATAAAGCTTGTGCTTTGGGACTAAACCGACCTAACCATTGGGGTTGGATCAAGTGTATGGAGATTCATCTATTGTTATTTCTCGATGTAGGAAAGTGGAAAACTATAGATGAAAAGCGAAGCCATATCAAGAACATTTGGAAGAGGTAATTGAACATTTTGAGAAGATCTCGTTCGAATACTTCTAGAGAGATAACAAAAAGTTTGTTGATGCCCTTGCTACGTTGGCTTCCATGGTAGAATGCAATCCTATGGGTAAGGTCCGACCATTCTTGGTAAAACAAAGAAGCAAGCCCATTTATCAGAATTCAATGAATTCTCTTATTGTGGATGGTTGGTCTTGGTTCTCTCACATAGTGGATTTCATCAGGGAAAGGAAGTGTCGGGTTGAAGCAATTGAGAGAAAAGAAGTTTCGAGAAGATATGCACCGTTATTCTTCAAGAAGATCTATTATCAAGAGATCCATGACGTATATAGTAGTTGTGTGTGGATGAAGAACAAGCTACAACCATCATGGAGAAAATTTATCAAGGTCTTTGTGGACCCCATATGAATGCCAAGATGTTATCTAAGAAGATCCACAGGCAGGGATATTACTGGAACACAATTGAAGCAGATTGCATGGACTTTGTCAAGAAATGCCACAAGTGTTAGATATTTGCTAACATCATACATATCCTATCAACAGAGCTACATTCACTCAGTTCACCTTGGCCATTCTCCACTTAGGGCATCGACGTCATTAGGAAGGTCAACCCCAAAGCATCAAATGGTCAAGAGTTCATCTTGGTTGCCATTTATTATTTCACCAAGTGGTAGAAGCTCAGTCCTATGTGTCCTCATGTCTGCTAAGGTGGAAAAATTCATCCAAGAGAATATCATTTCTCGATATGGAGTACCTTAAGAATTGATACCAGATCAAGGATCCCATTTTTGGGGCAAGACTGATAAAATATGTACAAAGTTTGGTATTAGAAGGCATCGCGCTACCACTTACAGGCCGCAGACCAATGGGGAAGTGGAAGCAGCCAACAAGAACATTAAAGTCATCCTGTAAAAAATGGCGAAAATGCACAAGGATTGGGGTGATAAATTACCCTTGCCATGGCACGACTCAGACATCCTCACAAGGGTAACACTTTTCTCTTTAGTATATGGGGTTGAGGCAATTCTACCCATAGAAATCCTGGTACCATCCCTAAGGGTGCTTTTTGATAGTCAGCTGCCTAAAGGAGAGTGGGTGAAGGCCGACATAACGAGCTTAATTTTCTCGATAAAAGGCATATGAAAGCCATGGATAATCTGAAAAGTATCAATCAGAATGGCGTGGCCTTTAACAAAATGTAAAGCCCCACCCATAGAGGGGGTGAGCTTGTTTCGAGAACAAAGAGCCCCGATTCATGACCCAAAAGGGAAATTCAGGCCCAACTCGAGCGGCCCATTCACTGTCAAAGAAATTCTACCGGGCAAAGCTATGAAACTCATAGACCACAATGGCAAAGAAATACCCAGACTGGTCAACATGGATCAACTCAAGAAATATTATGTTTGAAAGGGTGAAGAGCCTGAACCCACGCGACTGATTCCTTTCAAGGGATAGAGGCAACTTGACATGTGGGGCGGTCTCAACCATCTAAAGGCAATAACCCTTTATTAATAATCAAAGTACCTTAAAAGATCATCATAGTTTGTGTCCCCAAGAATCGCCATTTGGCATGAAAGGCCATTAGGTATCTGTCATCCATCCATTGGTCCATCACTTCTTATCTAGGATTCTATCCCCCAAGAATTGCCATTTGGCCTGCAAGGCCATTAGGTATCTGTCATTCACCTATGACTTGTCCACTCTTATTAGGATTCTATCCCCTAAAAGAAAATCACCACCCGGTACCAGTTTATCAAGGCCAGTTTATTCCCCACCCTTGATCAATCAAAAAAGAAGAGCTTGATGCAACAGTGGTAAAGGCTTATTTGAGTCATTAGCTAATAAGTAATGCTTTGATAAATCATCATATCTTGTTATTTGTGATGGTTTCAGGAAAAGCCATGGGCTTGTTGGATGAGACATTGGGGAAATGGACCTTAGACATGAACGTGAGGGTGTCAGGATTGCTGGAATTCATAAATGTGTCATTTCTCGGCCGGATTGGATGTGTGAAACTACATCACCAATTACTCTGGTAGGTGCCTCAACACTGGGATGCCAATCTGCATGTATTCCGGTTTGGATTAGTAGAGATATGCTCAACTCTTGAAGAATTTTGGGTTTGTATGTTATCTCCACCCAAAGGCAGTTTGCTCCAACCATCTTTGAAGCAATTTGTTAGGTATGGGAAGATCGACATTCTAAAGGTGGCCCAGATCTTCGTCCAATATCTACCAATGGGAGGAATCCATCAATGGAGATCACATAATGCTTATTTACTTTGCATGATAGCTCGTTATGCTCTTTGCACTCCCGGACGTGGTGCACCGTCCGTTTTGATTAAGGTAATAAAATAGTTGAAGAAGGGAGATGACATCATCCCTACGGTTCTTGCAGAAACACTCAAGGGATTCGATGACATGAGCCATAGCCATAGATTCGGACTAGATCATTATCAAGGAGTCCGCTATTTTTAAATTTGGCCCTTGAGAAACCGGGTTAACCAAGCCATTAAAAGGAGGCCCACTCAAAGTTCTTGCTACTAGGATAAGAGGAAGTTCAATTTGACCTTATCAGATTGGGAGAAGTACCTACGGGAAAAGGGCTATGCAAGATATTGCATGAAGGTGCTGTTGAGATTTAAATGTAACCAACGCACGGATCCAGTAGCTACGGGTTAACATAGGAGAGCAGCCACTTATTTTTTTATTTCTTTTAATAATGCGAAAGTGAACCGATTAATGGTCGTGATCTAATTTTAATTACCATCCTAAACATATGTATCTAAAATAACGTCACAACCATTCATCATCTAAGAATTTAAAGACGCAAGCCATGCAATTAAAATTAAATAAATAAATAAGTGAAAATAAACAACCCACGTAATTAAAAAAAAATAAGGAAAAAAAATGCTGAAATAAAAATAAAGTAAAAAAAAGGGGAGAAAGCTAGAGAGAGACTCACAAGTAGGTTTCTCTACTTAGCCCGAGGGATGCATCATAATATGAGCTTCCCTACTTGACCAGAGAGTCACTCTTACAAGGGTTACTCTACTTGGTATGTAAAAGTGGGCTTATGTTGGTCCTCTAAAGCAATTGGGATTTGGTTATAGCCGGAATATCCATCAAGAAAACAATAGTATTCATGTCCAGCTAACCTCTCTAACATCTGATCAATGAATGGCAATGGGAAGTGGTCCTTCCAGGTTGCCACATTAAGTTTCCTATAGTCTATGCATACTCTCCACCCTGATTGGACACGTGTTGGAATTAGTTCATTATTGGCATTGAGAACTACGATTACCCCTGATTCTTAGGTAATCACGTGAACTGGCTTACCCATTGGTCCCAAATAGGATAAATTATTCCATGATCCAAGCACTTTAGGATCTCTTTTTAATGGCTTCCATCATCACGGGTTAGCTCTTCTTTTGGGGGTTTCCCTGGATGGTTTGGAATCCTCCATAAGATGTATATGATGTTGCACAATGGAAGGGTTTATACCCTTGATATCAGCCATGGTCCAACCTAGGGCTTCCTTATTATCTTTTAACACTTAAAGTAACTCCGCTTCCTAGCTAGAAGTCAAATTTGAAGAAATTATTACAGAAGAGTCCGTGTGCCCTAGGAAAGCATATCTCAAATTAGATGGCAACCCAAGATCTAGCTTAGGGGCTCAACTATGAAAGGTTTGGGAATGGAATTGAAAGGGGGCCTAAGGGCTCCACAAGTGTGAAGACTCAAGACTTGAAAATAAATTTTCACTTTATCATCCAACTCATCCATACACTTTTGGAATTCAATCAAAATCAATATCAAAGTTGGTAACTAAATCATCAAAAAATCCGAAAATCCTCAAGCATATTGATCTCTTCTTCCATATGTGGTTGCTTGCCAATCCTAAACATGTTAAACTCAACAGCTTGGTTACCAAAAGATAATCTTAGAAACCATTCCGATAATTGATTAATGCATATCGTAGCCAAGAATGGTCTTCCTAGAATTATTGGGATCTCATCCTTGGTTGAGAAGGGCTTAGTATCTAACACAATGAAATCAACAGGAAAATAAATTCTCCCCCCTTTAGTAAGACATCCTCAACCATCCCTTTAAGAATCTTAAAGACCTATCGCCAACCCGAAGAGTAGTTCCAAGGGCTTTCAATTCTCCTAATCTTAGTTGCTTGTACACATAATAAGGTAAAGATTCACACTTGCGCCAAGGTCAAGTAAGGCATGCTCAAATAGGTGTTGCCTATGACACAAGATATAGTAGGGCTCCTGGATCCTTATACTTGGCGCTATAGGCTAAGTAATTATGGAACTAATGTTACCTACCAAGAACGCCTTTTTAGCACACTAGTGATACGCTTGTGAGTACACAAATCTTTCAAGACTTTGCATAGGGGGATCTCGGATATGGCATCCAAAAGAGGGATGTTTACTTTACCTTTTGAAGACTTCTAAAAATTTTGTCCATGGAAGCGTCTTCCTCTTGTTTACCAGCGATTAGGAAATGGGACAGATGAACATAAGGACTGGATTTGCCCCTCTCGAAGAATCATTTTTGGTTTCTCAACCAAATCATCTTTAGTTTCAGAAAATCTTTAGGTTCATCAGACAAACTGAAACAAGAGGCACACTTGTGTCCTCAAGGAGAGTTAATATGAGTAATAGATGAGGAAGATTTAGGAACCCTCTGTAAGTACTCTCTACCACCCTAAGGGCATAAACAACATTACATTGGTTAGAGAGCCCTTGTTGGGTCTGACCTTGTACTATATTCGGTGCATTAGTTGATGTTTATGAACAACAGGGATGATGCCTAGGGTTAGGCTCGCTGAGGTAAAGTTCCTTTCTCCTCTCACGCATAATTGAGACAACTTGAGTGAGTTCTCTCGAAGATTTTGATGGCTTGTCATAAGGAGGGCCTATTTTTTTCCAAGTCACTTATTCTACTTGCCTCTCCGGTGTTCGTAAACCTAGGGGGTTGCTGATAAGATGATAGGAGGGCCCTAGGGAAAAATTGCCCGAGGTCCTACATTTGACCTAGGAAAAGTATTTTGAGAAAAGATTGTTGCAAAGGGAGGCCTTTAGTACAAGGACTTGATTATGGAAATTGGAAGGCCCCGCTGGTTGCCTTGATTCTAAGAGAAATTTGATTTCTCCACCGGATTGTAGGTATTACTATATGGATTATTCTATAAAAGCGTAGCTACTGGTCGAACACAAGGAGAGGAAACCACTTTATTTTTATTTCTTTTTAATAATGCGAAAAGTGAACTAATTAATGATTGTGATCTAATTCTAATTACCGTCCTAAACATATGTATCTAAAATAACGCCCTAACCATTCGTCATCTAAGAATTTAAAGACGCAAGCCAAGAATTAAAATTAAATAAATAAATAACTGAAAATAAACAACCCACAATTAAAAAAAATAAAAAAATAAATAAATAAAAAAAAAAATACTGAAATAAAATAAAAAAGAAAGGGGAAAAAAGCGAGAGAGACTCACAAGTAGTTTCTACTTAGCCCGAGGATGCATCATAATATGAGCTTCCCTACTTGACCAAGAGTCACTTTACAAGGGTTACTCTACTTGGCTTTAGGAAAGGGAGACAATTAAAATAAAAGTAATAAATTAATGGTTCTATGGCTAGAGGGCAAAGCCAACACAAACACTAGCCATGAACCTTGGGGAAAAGGGATAGCAAAATGTAACGACTGAAAAAAAAAAATACTAAATTAAGAAAGAAAGGGTAGTCAAGAGGGAATGAGAGGGGAGAAGATCAAGGAGCCTACCTACTTGAATCAATGCTTGAACTTGAAAAAAATTACTCCACGGCTCGTGATCTTGTCACCTAGATCTAAGCCTAGAACTATAACTTAATAAATTACAACTCAATTGCATAAATCATAAACATAAAAAGGCTGAATAAGAATAAAAAAAGTGCTTGCATTAATTGAAATAAAAAAACTATTACAAAAGTGATTAAAGCAAAAATAGAGAAGAACTAAAACTAAAGAGTGAGAGAGGGAGAGAGAGAGCGACTAAAAAAAAAAACTATAAGAAGAATGAATTGTCTCCCCTTCTCTTACATGAGTTGTATTTATAGGGAATGGGGAGGTAGGGTAATAATTTTCTCTTTCCTAAAAGAGAGAAATCCACAATTGATAGTAAGATCTTTTGAGTCCAAAAGTGCTAAGATGGAGGAGAGAGAAGAGAGAAATAAACTTGGAGAAATTTCCTATAATTTTTTTTGCTTATTTTCTTTCCTTTTTTTTTTCTTCCTTTCTTGCGTGGGAACCCTTCCACGATTTTCCTTGCTTCTAATTTGATGTGAAAATCCCTCCATGCCCTTAGTGCTTTAAGTGAGTGAAAAACAGAAAATCTTCAACAAAATTCTCTAAAAAAAAAAACAACCATGAGATTCGAACTTGAGACCTCTTGGTGAGCAAGGGAATTTTGTACACTATAGCTCACCAACTACGCTAGGTAGTTGTTATTACCAAAAACGAATCTTCAATCACTTAAGGCCTTGAAAATATAAAACCTGTAAAAAGAGAGTAAAACCCAAGGTAGCTCCATTCTAAATATGTAAAATGCATGTTTTACTACCCTAGATTTCACACATAAATGTGCTCATCAGTGCCTAGGGAGGCCATAAGAAGATTTTTTTTTGAAGACCCGTAGCTACAATTATGTCAGGTTGATGAGATCGACTCACACATCCTTTTATTTGCCTATGCACCTCAGTCGACAATATGGGCTCGAGGTGACAAACCCAAAGGAGCTAGTGAATTTTCACCCACCTCAAGAATTGTCTCCCCACCTTGTTACTCACCTATTCTGTCTGTGGTAGGAAGATTGTTCCCCTTTTCATGTAATTCACTTGATAATAGAATGAGAAAGAATTTGGATTCTTATGTTATCCTGATTATTCTAATTATAATTGATTTATGGAATTGATTATGCCTAAACAGTGTAAAAAAAAAAACAATAAAAAAAGTTTTTCTTTGTACCAAAGGTAAGTTTTCATTCATAAGATGCTAAAATAAAATGATGAACAAACAAGGGGGAGGGAAAAAGAAAAAAGAAAATATACATGTGTTTGTGTTTACAGGAAATATAGGAACAAATCCCTATGGGTCAGAAGTCATCATTTGAACCATACTCTAAATCATCCCCATGGCATTACGAGGAACCCCCGGATGCTAAACCAGCCTCCACCTGTGGTCATATCCCAATCGCATCCGCTATGCAATTTCTTGCTCGTTAAAACTAACTTGGCACTCCAAGGAAGCAATCCTCCCATCATAAGGAATATAGGAAAGGATCAAGATGAAGAATAATGAAAGAAGAAGGACAAAAGGAAAAAGGGGGAAAGTATGAAATACCTTGGCAACAATTGTCTCAAGACAGTTATAATGCATCCTCCGATCTGCAATAGATCTCGGAGACACATGAGAAAGAGCATATTAGCCAAAGGAAGTCAAGAGTCAATGGAAGGATAATCAAATACTCACATAGTCATATGGAATGGGCAGCCCAAGGGAAGCATCTACATCTATCTTCCACTCCAAAAGATGAGGGAGACTGGGGTTGGCCGCATTGGGATAGTTCCAAGCAAGGAAACATGGAAGGGGGTGCTAGCAACTCTAAGAGACCCACCTGCTCTGGTAGAGGGTCCCGCTTGTGAAGGATCAATAGCATTGGCATGGGACTGAATAGTAGAAGGATCTACACATCGCACTCTCCCCTGAAAGAACATCAGTCGAGATTAAAACAAGAAAGAATTTGAAGGAAATACTCAAGAAAGGGCAACATACCACTGGACCATCAAAACCAAGAGGGGTGCATACTGTCTCTTCCTCCAGGAAGGCTCTGTAGTCCCTATCCTGGTCAAGGAATGAGTCATCCCATACTCCGTTAGCCAAACGCTTCATCTCATCTGTTGGGATGATCTCTGGGTAATGTATAGTGGGTGGAGGAAGACCAGGAGAGGGGTGTGACTCGATATCCGACCACTGGGGTACTACTCTCTCTCCGAAATACCAAATATGGCCCCAAATGCCCCAAAAAGGATTCGGTTCTCGGATAAGTGTTTGGCCAATGCGAATCCTTCAGAATCTGGAAATACATGGCAATGGAATGGTCTCTAAGTGACCTGAAATCCAAGGAAAAGTAAGTATAGCACAATATAAGAGAAATTTCGGTGTCAAACGTGGCATACCTCAGTGAGATCGTTCAAAAGAGAATGAGCAGTGGTCCCTGGAGGATGGCGCTGAGCTCTGATCACCTGATTGTCCCCCCACCTCGTGGCTACAGGGAAGAAGAATGCCTGAGGGTCCCTCAATCTTGGAGCTATGGTCTCTAAGTGCTCAAAGCACTAAATCTATTTCAAGAGATTAAAGTAAGAAAGTGCAATCCAAATGCATGAAAGGAAATGGGTACAAGAAGGAAAATTACTTGGAGAATGAAGCCTGCTCCCTTGAGGCCCATGTCTCCATATGACAACAAGTCTAAGGTCTGTAGGAGATATGTATAGGCGGCCCCACCCCAGTCCTAAGAATCTATTGTACGAAGATCTCAGAGGAAGAACACTAAGCAGATATCTACTCCCCCTTAGAGGTCACTGAAAAGGCACTAACCCATAGCAAATAGCAAAAAAGAACGAGCCACCTATGACATATTGCCTAGGTTCTCCCCCAGGCCGACTTTCCACCATTGGGCACTAATCTCCCTTAGACGGATGTGTGTCTGGCTAGCCGCAATGGTAATGCCTATCAAGTCTGTGAATTCCTTGACAGTCAAATCCTAGGTAGGGTCATGGGTCTACCCCCAAATGGAATGCCTATCAAGGTATAGAAGCATAGGGGCATGATGGTGATCTCACCAATAGGGAGATGAAAAGAATGAGAACTCAGCCACCACCACTCTATCAAGGCCCCCACAAGTGTCAGATTGAACTTTTGGGTCTCTACAAGGGCTAGCCGACACAGGTATGATGCATTAACTACCTCCTTCACTCTACAAGGAAGCACACTATGTCATGACTGAACCATGTTCGGATGGCCATACAAGGCCAAGGTAGGTGGTTCCCTTCCCTTATGGTAATGGAAATAAAGAATGTATTAAAAAAAAAAAAAAGAAGAAAAACAAAACAAGAATAAAAGATGATCGAAATAATGAATAAAATGTAAAGAACTTACCCAAGAACCCCATACGGAGTTACAGATGTGATTCCGACTATTATGAAGAGTCTGTCCAGAGTACCAACCAGCCAGGCCCTCATCCCTGTGGGAAGAACTACTGCAACTCTCAAGCTGGACTTCTCCCAAAGTCTTTCTCTTTATCCTTTCAGTCATATTTTCAAAAATCATAAAAAGCCCCAAGAAGCTTTCCAATTTACAAGAAGCCCCAGAAAGTTTTCCAATTTGCACAAAAGCCCACAAGAATATCAAATTCTCTAAATGACTCCTCCCTCAAGAAAAAGATGAAGATCTTCAAAAATTTCAAGAACAAGATGAAGATCTTCAAGAGTAAGATGAAGATTTTCAAGAACAAGATGAAAGACTTCAAGAACAAGAAGGAGAACTTCAAAAAAAACCTGAGGGCTCTAGAAACTCAAAACCAACTCACTTCACTTAGAAAAGTTAGATTGAGAAATGGATAAGAAAGGGAGACCATTTTATAGGAAAATTCATTTTCAAAAAAAAAAAATAATAATTGAGAATCCAAATCCAAGGTACAAACCAAAGTTTCTTACTACCAAATACCAAATTCAAAATTATTTTGGAGGTGGTTGCGAATTATATCACATGGAAAGTAAAAATTCAAAGGAAAGGTAGAAATTAATGTGGTGGGTGGAAATTATATCACGTGAAAAAGAGGAAAAGTAAAGGTCAAAATTTAATTGGTCAAAATTCAAGATTAAAAAGCAAGATTCCAAATCAAAGAACCAAAAATCAAGAGTCAAGGGAAAATCAAGAAGAGAAACAATTGCACTTCCCCAGCCACAGGGGACCTAATTTCATGGACTCGGCCCTAGATGGCCCAATTTCATTGACCCGGCCGCAAGTGGCCCAATTACATTTACCCGGCCCCAAGTGGCCCAATTACATTTATCCCACCACAGATGGCCCAATTTCATTAAATCGGCCTTAGGTGGCCAAATCGCATTATCTGGCCCCAGGTGGCTCAATGTCGTTAACCTAGCCCCAGGTGGCCCAACCCCTTTGAATTGGTTCTGAGTGGCCCGATCTCATAGACCAAATCTCTGAACTGGCACATGTGAAGCCCAGCTAAGGAAAATCCAAGAATCAAATATTTTTACTTATTGCAAGATTGGAAGAGCAGCGAATTTCTCTCTTGTAATCATCGGTCCTAGATAGTCCAAATTGGTTTGAAAGACCCAAAATGGAGACCACATTCCCTAAATTGGCACATGTGAAGCCCAGCTAAGGAAGAGTCAAAGATCAAAGTACCAAATTTTTTTGTAGGATTGGAAAAGCAGTGAATTCCTTTCCACAATTGGTAGCCTAGGTAAGTCCTAAAACTCTAAAATAGTTGAGAGATATTATCTGTTGCATTTTTTCAACTCCTCATAAATGAGCAAGATGACGGCAATACATTCCCCAGGTGACAAAATGTGGTCATTCTTTTCTTTGCCTTTCGGCCGTTGGCACAGGCCTCGGCCAAAGAGGGGCATTATGTAGACACCCGATTTTATCATCCTCCTCCGGCTATGATGAAATGTGGATCTTGCAAATGACTTATGGATTCCGATCAATAGAGATGATGATGTAAGCATTCCCCTATCGAAAACCCTTGAAACCCCCGCACAGGAGAGAAGGGGGTCCAACTTTGATTTTTTATATACGAAGGAATCTGGTCAAGATGACCGCATAGATGGATAGTGCTTGGAAATACTATTCCAACGATAAATGGAATATAAAAATTGGACCAGCGGATCTCCCATGATCATCCTTGGAAAATTACACTTTCCCACACATACATCGTGCACATAGACAGTCTCACTAAAAACCTGGAAAATCCCCTACCTACCCCAAACACCCTAAAATTCATCCCCTACCCACCCAGATAAACCAGAAACACTCCACTACTTGAAACCCTAGAAACCCTCACGCGGGAGAGAAAAGGGTCCAATTTTAACTTTTTATATATGAAGGAATCCAATCAAGATGACTGTACGGATGGATAATGCTCGAAAGTATGATTCCAATGATATATGGCACGTCAAAATCAGACCGATAGATCTCCCATGACCATCACTAGAAAAATCTATAAATCACGCGCACTACGTGCGCTGGCCAGTAGGCTAGCCCACACGCGTGCTTGCTACCCATGGCTACTGCCAATGGCTACAGCATATGGTGCCAGCCAACCATGCACCTAGTAGACCCGCATCCCCATAGGCACAGGCCCGCACCCTCTCCCTCGCCCACACACATATGCGCATTGGTTGCTGCCCAGCCTACCTATCTACTACCCATGCTCGAGCCACCTTTGCTAGTTGTTGCCCATGCCATGGCGCCGTACCATGTGTCGCACACCCACATCCCACTACCTGTGTGCCATGCATAGTACACCCATGACATTGCTCGCATTGCCTGCCCTCCTATATTAACCATACCCTATGCACTTCGGCCTAATCTTGCTCGCCGTCGACAATGGTCGAGATTGGTTTTCCACTGGCCCAGTGGAAGAAGGGATTCCCTTTACCCACTTGAAACCAAAATCCCACTTTTTTGGCTAAGGATTCTCTCTCCCAAAAACCTTCTTTTACCCATTGGATAAAAGCCACCCATTTTAGTCCAAAAACCCCTTTTTTCCATTGGATAAAAGCCTGCTTCACCTACGTTAAGCAAAAAACCCTCTTTCGTCTGTTGGATAAAGATGTTCCCTCTTTTCCATTGGCCGAAAAAACCTATAAATACCCCCTCCTTTGGATTTTACACATAAACAACCCCACCTCACTCCATAGTAGTGAAGCTATGCCCTCTCTCCTCCCCTCCCCCTCTTGAGTTTCTTCGAGTTTTCAGAGCAATCTTCGTCAAGATTCAAAATCTTATTCAGATCTTCGAAGTGTTCTTTGGGACTTTGAAGATCTTTAATCCAAGTTCTTAGTCCAATCCAGTTGTTTTCAAAAGTAGTGTGTTCTTAACCCCCTCCTTTGAGTGTTCTTGAGTTTTACCAGAAATAGAAACCCCCCTTGAGGTTCTTCGGGTCTACGAAGAGATCTTTGTCAAGATCCAAAACTCTGTTCAGATCTTCAAAGTGTTCCTCAAGACTTTGGAGATCTTCAGTCCATTTTTATGTCAATCCGTTTCTTTCTAAAAATAGTCATTCCTAGCAGAATCCCTATCCGAGTGCCCCAGAAATCTTTCAAGAAATAGCCATTCCCAGTGGAAGCTTTACTGAAGTGCTACCTCAGCCTAGCCCTCCCCTAGCCTATCCCCAGCGGAAGCTCTATCGGATGCCACCTCATCCTAAACCCGGGAATAGCCTTCCCTAGCTGAAGCTCTGTCCGAAATCAAAATTCAGAAATAGCCTTCCCTAGTCAAAGCTTTGTCTGAAACCAAATCCAAAAGAAACCGTTCCTAGCCAAAACCCTGTCAGCATACCATCACAATCAAAGAAAGGAAGTTGGAGGTTAAGACCATCTTCCCCTAAGCCAAGAGGTCAGGGGCCCATCCCTCTTGACCCAAAACAAGGGTTAAGTTCAGGTACAGTTTCTCAACTCCATTATCATCATGTAGACTTTACATAGACCTTATTTTAGTGTATATAGTAGTTTGAATTCAATTAATGTATATACATGTGATAACTTAGCCATGCATGGGGAATAGTAATAATTGTGAAAAATGTTCGTTCTTAAGCATCTAATAGAAAGACTGGTTGAACCAGGTAGATTGGGTGCTTAACACCTTCCCAATTCTACAACCTGACACTTACCCTAATCTCTGAACCAGACCAAACTTTGGGCCATTTTCTCAAGATTGGGCCCACCCCCAGGTCCTAGGCCCATATCCTAGGTGGCAACTCTAAACCCTTTTGTATCTTGATCCCCATATTGGACCATCATCAAACGCCCTGTCTAGAATGACGAACTCTACACTCTTATGAAATAGGCCTCCACATATCTCCGGGCGACGATACGACAATGCAGGGCCCACAAGCAAAGCACATCTGACATGAACCCCTCCCCTCACATATGAAAGAGAAAGAGAGGAGAGTTGGACGAGATGCAAGTCCATCTTCGGCCGCTACCCTCACAGTTTTGAGTTAGATGTAACTTTCGCAGCCATTGCTAAAGAATTTCTGAATGAGAAAATCCCAACTAACTATGAGGTCGTTTGGAGTCCGCCAGTGAATCAGATGATGAAGAATATGTAATATTTTTCTGGTATGGGACTAGGAAAATATCATCAAGGAGTTTCAAAGCAACCTAGTTTGGTAGTAAACAAAGGAAAGAGTGGTCTCGGGTACACTCCTCTGACCACCAAGGGGCAAAGAGTATTGAGGATGGCTAGGAAAATCTTTGTCTCTTACTACCCTACTCTCAATGGATATTTTGTAAGGGAAGGAGAAGATTTTCCCTTTTGCGAAAATGTGGAGCCATGGTTTGATGAAACCACAGTAAAGATGCAGCCAAGATTTGAAGTAGTCTTCCAAGATGAATTCGACTGGGTGACTCATGAAGTAGAACAACCGCAAATGCTAGTCAAAGAAAGTGATCAAGATAGTTGCATCATCGGGATAGCGGAGAATGCACTGATTGAGAATGGGTCTTCGGCTAGTAACCCTACAACATTGATCCGATCAAAGGAGGCATAGGTCCTAGAGTCCTCTTGAAAAGAGAATGGGAAAAGAAGATGAGGCTCACCTGAAGCCTACAGTTTTCCATTGATTTGAAAAGCTACATTTGCTCCCTCCTACAAGAACCAAAAGCCCGAGAGTTACATGAGCTCAAGCCTCATCCTTTCAGAAGAAGAAGTGCATATGCAAAGCAAAGAAGAGCACAAAGAATAATGGTTTGTATGTACTATATCTGAATCAACTGCAATGGGAAGGTCCGTGAAGGTGGTCAAGGATGTGACCGAGGCACTGGGATGGCATCCCTCAATAGGCTGAAAAAGATGGACTTCATAGAAAGAGAATTGAGTAGTCTCCACTAATATTCACCCCTCAAAAAGTTCAGCTTCTGAGAGAACAAGGTCGATCAGCTGTTATTTGTGAAAAAATAGACACCTACCAGAAGAACCATTGCACTTCTGAAGAGATAGTAGTTACTTTCTCAAAAGGGGAAGAAGGCCCTTTGCCACATCTCCTCATCCATCGAGTCGTCGAATCGCTCCTAAATTGGACTAGCATTGGAGAAGACTTCAAGTTTACTTATGCTATCGAGTCAACCAACCTGAATACCACTGACAAAAGCATCAAGTCCATTGTCAAGTCTGTTGTTTATGATTTCATGTCAGCCTCCCCTCTCGAGGCAAAACCTAAGTCCATGTATGTCGAGTCTGTTACTCCTTCTTTCATGAATTAAATTTTTGATTCCAAGTATGACTTGCCTCCTTTTTCTGATGATGATCTTAATCATTATCAAGATTTAATAAAACAATGCAAATCCAAGAAAGCCCAACCCATCAGTGAGGATACCCAGGTTATTAATCTTGGAACCGACCAATGCCTTTGAGAGGTAAAAATTGGTACCACCATAGAAAATAAACAAGCAGAACAGATGATTAGTCTCTTGAAAGAGTTTGTCGAAGTCTTCGATTGGTCTTATAAGGATATGCCTTGTATAGACCCTGATATCATACAACATTGATTGCCGACCTATCCTGGAGTAAAGCCGGTCAAATAGAAGCTCCGAAGAATGCATCCAAAATAGAGTGAGAAAATCAGCGAAGAAGTTGCGAAGCAATGGAATGCGAGGTTCTACAAGTGGTGAAGTACCCCCAATGGTTGGCTAATATAGTACCAGCACCAAAGAAAGATGGTAGGTTACGAATGTGCATAGACTTCCGAGATCTTAACAAAGTAAGCCCTAAAGATGACTTCCTATTACCTCACATTGATGTATTGGTCGACAACACAGTGGGGTATACCTTGTTATCATTTATGGATGGATTCTCGGGATACAACCAAGTGAGTATGCACCCAGAGGATCGTGAGAAAATCACCTTCACCATCCCATGGGCAACCTATTGTTACAAGGTGAAGCCTTTTGGACTAAAGAACACCAGGGCAACTTATCAAAGAGCAGCTACGGCCATATTAAATGACGTGATGAATAAAGATTTGGAAGTCTATATGGATGACATAATAGTTAAGTCAAAAGATCAACAGGGGCATATTCCCGTGTTAAGGTGATTCTTTGAAAGGATCAAGAAGTATCAGCTAAAGTTGAATCCTCAGAAGTGTGTATTCAAGGCTACATCAGGAAAGTTGTTACGTTTTTTGGTGAGTGAAAGAGGCATTGAAGTTGACCCTATCAAGATCAAGGCAATTCAGGAGATGCCCACACCTCGGACTGAGAAGCAAATATAAGGATTTTTGGGTCACATCCAGTACATTAGGAGATTCATAGCTCAATTAACTACAATCTGTGAACCAATTTTGAAGCTACTGAAGAAGGATCAACCCATGGAATGGAATGATCAATGCCAACAAGCTTTTTAACAGATCAAAGGATACCTCATGAACCCACCAGTACTGACACCACCGGTGGAAGGAGAGCCACTTCGGTTGTACTTATCAGTGGGAGAATATTTCATGGGCTCATTGCTAGCATAAAAAGAGATGAAAAAGGGGGTAGAGAATGCCATATATTACTTCAACAAGAAGTTCTTGGAGTATGAGACACAATATACATCTTTGGAAAGAACTTGTGCATGATTGGTTTGGGCAATAAAAAGGTTACGACACTACTTGGTAGCCTATCCAGTACGTTTAATCTCCATAATGGATCCAATCAAGTACCTCTTTGAGAAACCTGCCCTAGCAAGAAGGATGACCCATTGGCTACTTCTACTATTAGAGTTTGACATCACCTATATTACTCCGAAGTCTATCAAAGAGAAAGCTATAGCCGATCATTTGGCTGCACATCCCACGGAAGATAAAAGGGCCCTGGATGATGCCTTTCTCGATGAAGAGATCACGAAAATAGAAGAAGAAGACACAACTAATGAATGGCAATTATTCTTTGATAGAGCAGCTAATCAAAAGGGGTGTGGCGCGGGAATATTTCTTGTCACTCTTAACGGCCTTTATTTGCCTTCATCATTCTGTCTCGATTTTTCCTGTACCAACAACATTGCTAAATATAAAGCTTATGCCTTGGGACTAGAAATGGCCCTAACCATTGGGGTTAAAAGGATCAAGGTGTATGGAGATTCATCTATTGTTATTTTTCAGATGTAGGGAAAGTGGAAAACTATAGATGAAAAGCTGAAGCCATATCAAGAACATTTGGAAGAGGTAATTGAACACTTTGAGAAGATCTCATTTGAATACTTCTAGAGAGATAACAACAAGTTTGCTGATGCCCTTGCTACCTTGGCTTCCATGGTAGAATGCAATCCTATGGCTAAGGTCCGACCATTCTTAGTAAGACAAAGAAGCAAGCCCATTTATCAAAATTCAATGAATTCTCTCATTGTGGATGGTTGGTCTTGGTTCTCTCACATAGTGGATTTCATCAGGGAAAGGAAGTGTCGGGTTGAAGCAACTGATAGAGAAAAGAAGTTTCTGAGAAGATATGCCACCCAGTTTATTCTTCAAGAGGATCTATTATCCAAGAGATCCTATGACAGAATATAGTTGTGTGTGGATGAAGAACAAGCTACAACCATCATGGAGAAAATTTATCAAGGTCTTTGTGGACCCCATATGAATGCTAAGATGTTATCTAAGAAGATCCTCAGGCAAGGATATTACTGGAACACAATTGAAGCAGATTGCATGGACTTTATCAAGAAATTCCACAAGTGTTAGATATTTGCTAACATCATACATATCCTGCCAACAGAGCTACATTCACTTAGTTCTCTTTAGCCAAATTCTACTTGCGCATTGACATCATCGGGAAGATCAACCTTAAAGCATCCAACGGCCATGAGTTCATCTTGGTAGCCATTGATTATTTCACCAAGTGGATAGAAGCTCAGTCATATATGGTTCCCACATCTACTAATGTAGCAGAGTTCATCCAAGAAAATATCATTTCCTGATATGAAGTACCTCAAGAGCTGATATCGGATCAAGGATCCCACTTCTGGGGCAAGACTAACAAGATCTGCACAAGGTTTGGCATCAAAAGGCATCACTCTACCACCTATCGACCACAGACCAATGAGGCAGTAGAAGCAGCCAACAAGAACATCAAAGTGATCCTATAAAAAATGGCTGAAATGCATAAGGATTGGGCAGATAAGTTACCACTTGCTTTGTAGGCATATTGGACTTCTATATTATCCTCGATAGGGGCAACCCCTTTTTCTTGGGTGTACGGGATGGAGGTAGTTCTACCTTGGAAATCCTAGTATCATCCCTGAGGGTAATTCTTGATAGTCAATTATCTGAAGGAGAATGGGTGAAGGCCAGACACGATGAACTTAACTTCCTCGATGAAAGGCGTATGAAAGTCATAGACAACCAAAAGAAGTATCAGCTGAGAATGGCAAGGGCCTTCAACGAGAATATGAAGCCCTGTCACATAGAAGAAGGTGAACTTATTCTTTGAGAACAAAGAGCCCCAATTTATGACCCAAGAGAAAAATTTAGGCCCAACTGGAGTGGCCTATTCACTATTAAAAAAATTCTACCAGGAAAAGCTGTGAAACTCATAGACCACAATTGCGAAGAAATACCCAGACTGATCAACATGGATCAACTTAAGAAATATTATGTCTAACAGGGTGAATAGCCTGAACTATGTCAGACCTGATTCCTCTCAAGGGATATGTAGGCAACTTGACATGCGCAAGTGTGGTCTCAACAATCTCAAGGTAATAAATGGTTCCTAAATTAATAATCAAGGTATCTTAAAAGATCATCATAGTTTGTGTCCCTTAAGAACCACCATTTGGCATGCAAGGCCATTAGATATCTGTCATTCACCTATTGGTCCATCAATTTTCATCGAGGATTCTATCCCCTAAAAGTCATCATCCGATACCAGTTTATCAAGGCCAGTTTGTTCCCCATCCTTGATCAATCAAAAAGAAAAAGAGAACTTGATGCAGCAGTGGTAAAGATTTGGTTATGTCAATAGTTAATGAGTAATGCTTTGAAAAATCATCAAATCTTCTCTTTGCTTATGATAACTGCAGGATAAGTCATGAGCTCCTTGGATGAGACACTGAGGAAATGGACCTTAGATATAAACATAGTGGCACCAGGACTACTAGAATCCATGAATATGTCAATGCTTAGCTGAATTGGGTGCATGAAGTTAAGTTACATCACCTTCTACTCCATCAGGTGCCTTAGCATTAGGACGTCGATCTTTATATATTTTGGTTTGGATTGGTAGAGATCTATCTAACTCTCAAGGAATTCTGAGTTTATATGTTCTCTCCACCTAAGGGAAAGTTGATTCAACCATCTTTGAAGAAAGATCACTCAGAAGAAATTCAAGACTTTTTCGGATGGAAAAAATAGGAAATGAAGCAATTCGTCAGATATGGAAAGATTGACATTCTTAAAGTGGCTACGAGCTTCATTTAATACCTGCCATTGGGAGGAATTCATATATAAAGGTCATAAGATGCTTATCTACTGTGCATGATAGCCCGCTATGTTCTCCGAACTCCATGACATGGTGCACCAGTTGTCTTGATAGATGTGATAAAGCAATTGAAGAAAGGAAGAGATATCATTCTCACAATCCTTGCAGAAACATTCAAAGGGCTTGATGACATGAACCATAGCCATAGGTTTGGACTCGATCATTATCGTGGAAGCCCTGCCGTTTTCCAACTATGGCTACTTAATAAGCTAAAGCTGAACAAGCCATCAAATGGAGGTCAAATTAGGGCTCTTGGTTACCAGGAAAGGAGGGAAGCCCCAGAATTCA
Source organism: Macadamia tetraphylla (assembly GCA_022985045.1). NCBI lineage: Eukaryota > Viridiplantae > Streptophyta > Magnoliopsida > Proteales > Proteaceae > Macadamia > Macadamia tetraphylla. The sequence continues at coordinate 22,081,830 of CM040965.1, forward strand.
AACTCATTGATGATTGGAAAGAGTATCTACAATGAAGAACTATAAAGGACATTGCATGAAAATGTCCAAGAAAGCCACAAGAAGATTTTCTGATAAAGACCCCTGGCTACAACTACATCAGGTTGATGGGATTGACTCACACGCCATTTTATTTGCCTATGTACATCAATCGAAAATATGGGCTCGAGGCTATGGACCCAGAGGAGTTAGTAAACTTTTACCCACCCCAAGAGTTATCTCCCTACCCTGTTACTTACTTATATTGCCTATGGTAGGAAAGTTGTTCCCCTTTCAATAATTCACTTGGTAATAGAATGAGGAAATATTTGAATTTTTGTGTTATCTCGATTATTCTAATGAAGACTTGAGTTGTGGAACTGATTATGCCTAAACATTTCAAACCATAAAAAAATAAAAATAAATAAAAAAAAAAGAGATTTTCTTTATGCCAAAGATAGGTTTTCATTCATAAGATGCCAAACAAAGGGGAGGGAAAAAGAAAAGAGAAAATATACATATGTTTGTGTTTACAGGAAATACAGGAACAAATCCCCATGGATCAAAAGTCCTCATCTAAACCATGCTCAGCATCATCATCATAAAATGCCATAGAACTGGAGGGACCCAATCCTGAGCTTGCCAACCTCTGTGCCTGGTCCTCATCCTACCTTCGTAAACGAGCAATCTCCCATCGGTAGGAGCTAACTTGTCTCCTCAGAGTATCGTTCTCCCTTTCCTAAAGAACACATGGAATGGTCAAGAAAAGAAGCAATAAAAGAGCAAAGAGGCGAAGGACAGGAAAGTACCCTCTCAACCATGACCTCAGACAAACCCTGATGCATCCTCCTGAGTTTGACATAGAGCTCCGGAGACACCTGAGAACAAGAATGTTAGTTAAAAGAATCAAGAATCAATTCAACAAGAAGTATTTTGATACTCACACAATCAAATGGGATGGGAAGTCCGAGGGAGGCATCTCTGTCTACTCTACACTCCAGAAGCTGAGGAATACCCAGATGGGTCCCGCTGGGATAAGACCAACCTGGGAATCCACTAAAGGGACTGACAGCCATCGAAAGAGGCCCCCTCACAATAATGGAAGCCTTGACCTGAGATGAGGAGGCAGTACCTGCTCGGGACCGAGTAGGAGGGGCAGCCATATGTCATGGCCTCCACTGAAAGATCATAAATAAAAAAAAAATTGAAATACGGAAAAAATGTTCAAGAAAGGAAACATACCAATGGCCCCCTGGGACCAAAGGGAGCACAAGCGGTCTCCTCCTCAAGGAAGGCCTCATTATCCCTGCAATCATTTAGCATAGAGCCATCCCACATCCCTGCAACATAGATCTCTACGTGACTCTCAAGGAGATGCTCCGGGTAAAGCATGGTCTACAGGGGGAAACAAGGAGGAGAATGTACAACAGGATCGGACCACTGAGGGGTACCACGCTCCCCCAAATACCAAGTATGACCCCAAATACCCCTGAATAGGACCTGCCTCTCTATCAAGCATTTGGCCCAAGCAAACTCATCAGGGAAGAAGGATTGGAAACCTCGGAACGGCCTCCAGTTGACCTGCAAAATGAAGAAGAAGTAAGTACAGTACAAAGCAAAGGAAAAACTTGATACTAGATCGTGACTTACCTCTGTAAGATTGTCCAAAAGAGAATGATGAGTGGTCCCAGTGGGATAGCGTCAGTTCCTCGATACCCGACTATCTCCCCATCTGCTTGCCATAGGGAAAGGCAAACTCAAAGGGTCCTTTAGCATAGGGGCAAAGATTTCTAGATGCTCATATCACCAAGGCTGAATTGAGATATCACAAGTAAGGATGTGCAATGAAAGAAAAGAAAAAAGAACAAAAAGAAATGCAATGTTACCTGAAGAATGTAGCCTGCCCCCTTGAGGCCCCTATCTCCATATGCCAATAGGTCTAGGGTCCATAGAAGATATGCATAGGCAGCCCCGCCCCAATCCCAAGAGTCCACCTCTTGAATGTTCCAAAAGAGGGCAGCCAGGCGAATATCTACTCCACCCCAGAGATCACTAAAGAGGCACTAGGCCACATCAAATAACAAGAAAGAATGGGTTAGTTGTGCAAGGTTACCCGGGTTCACTCTCAAGTCCCTCCTCATCTAGCGGGCAGTAATCACACCAAGGTGGATATGTGCATCATCGCCTGAAATCTCAATACCCGTCAGCTCTAAAAACTCCTACACTGATAATGTCTCGGGAAGTAAAAGAGGCCTCCCCCCAAAGGTTATGCCAGTTAAGGTATAAAAGTACAAGGGAGTGATCGTGATCTCACCGGTGGGAAGATGAAAGTAATGGGTGCTCGGCCACCACCTCTCCAATGAAGCTCTCGCCACCACCGAGTTGAATTTCCTGGTCTCTAGTAGAGCCAGGCGGCATAGGTAAGTAGAATTTATTTGTCCCTATGCTCAATGAGGGAGCATCTCATACCACTCCTGAACAGCATTAGGATGACCATAACTGGCCAATGTGGGAGGCGTCCCATCATCATACTCCTACAATAAATGCAAAAAATGAACAAAAAACAAAAAATGCAAAAATGAAGAAAATAAATAAAAAAATGCAAAAAATGAACAAAAAACAAAAAAATGCAAAAAATAAACAAAAAATAAATAATTACAAAAATGAACAAAAAATAAATAAAAAAAATAAAGGGAAAGACTTACCCATTTGCCCCATGCTACATTACAAATGTGGTGCCGAGACCTGGCAAGTGTCCGCTCGACATACCAGTCAGTAGGACTATCATCCCCCTGAGAGGATGTGCTGCATCTCTCTCTGATACCCAACCGAATCTCTCCCGGAGTCCTCTTTCTTTTGTCAGACATACTTCTCATAATTTGCAAAGAACCCTAAGAAATTCCACAAATTGGAAAGAACCCTAAGAAATTCCACAAATTATAAAAAATCCCAAGCAGTTTCACAAATTGTAAGGAACCCCAAAGAATTATACAATTTACAAAGAGGCCCAGAAAGACTTCAAATTCTCCAAATGGCCCCCTCCTCAAGAACTATGAAGAACTTCAAAGGAAAACTCAAAGAAAACCTGAAAAAATGCAAAAAACTTTGAATCTTCGAAGAATCTCAAAACCCTTGTTCACCCACTCACAAATCGTTCCAAACTCAGTAAACTCGGAACAGTGAGTGAACAGGAGGTGGGGGGACCATTTTACGGTTAAAAAAGTCGTCCCCCACCAAAAAAAAAAAAGGGATTCTAATTCCAAGGTGTAATTTAAAAGTTCTTACTACCAAAAAGAGAAATTCAAAATAAATCCTCATGGTCGGTAAAATAGGGATCACATGGCGAGTAAAATCTACTTGGTAGATGAAAACACATGAAAGTGAAATTGGTAGATGAAAAGTCAAAATTGGTGAGGTAGATGGAAATTGCCACACATAGATTCCAAATCATGGTGCAATATTCAAAGTTCAAATCAAAAAGCGAAGATCAAAGATTCCAAATCAAGACTCAAAATAAAGTTCAAAAGCTAAATCAAAGAATCAAGATTCCAAATCAAAAGTCAAAATTCAAAGTTCAAAATTCTAAATCAAGAAGTAAATTTTTAAGAATTAAGGACCCATTTTCATTGACCCCGCCCCAGGTGGCCCAATTTCATTGATCTGGCCCCAGGTGGCCCCATTTCATTGACCCGACACCAGGTGGCCTAATTTCATTGACTCGGCCCCAGGTGGCCCATTTTTATAGACCCGGCCCTATGTGGCCCAATCTCTTTGAATCAGCTCCGAGTGACCCGATCTCATAGACCCAATGCCTAGGACTGGCAGATGGAAGTCCAGCCTAGGAAGAACACTTTTTAGATACTAACATCTTCTATATGGAGGGCTCAAATCTCTGCAAATGATGAATCCCTAGGACTGGCGGATGGAAGTCCAGCCTAGGATGAACATATTTCAAATACTAACATCTTCTGCAGGGAGGGCTCAAATCTTTGTAAATGATGGATCAATCCCTAGGACTGGCGAATGGAAGTCCAGCCTAGGAAGAACATTTTTCATGTACTAACATCTTTTGCAACGAGGGCTCAAATCTCTGCAAATGATGGATCAATCCCTAGGACTGGCAGATGGAAGTCTGGTCTAAGAAGAACATTTTTCAAACACTGACATCTTCTGTAGGGAGGGCTCAAATCTCTACAAATGATGAATCAATCCCTAGGACTAGCAGATGGAAGTCCAGCCGAGGAAAAACATTTCATGTACTAATATTTTCTGCAAGGAGGGCTCAAATCTCTGCAAAACAAAGGTTCAATATTTCATAACAATATCAAAAGGGCTTGAATTTCTTTCCCGTAATCGGCAGCTCAGGTAAGTCCTAAACTTTAAAGTTGTTAAGAGATATTACCTATTGCATTTTTAACTCCGTCATTGATGAGCAAGATTATGGTAGTATATGCTCCGGGTGAAAAAATGTGATAGTTTTCTTCTTTTCCCTTCGGCTGTTGGCACATGCCTCGGCCAAAGAGGGGTATTCTGTAGAAATCCAATTTTATCATCCACCCCCGGCTATGATGACTTACGGATCTTGGACGCAACTTTCATTTTCAATCAACAGAGATGATAACTGACTGAGGTAACTATTTCCAAGAGAATTCTACATTCACCCAAATAAATTCCCAGAAAACCTACACGAGAGAAAATAAAGGGTCCAATTATGGCATTTCATCTATGAAGGAATCCGGTCAAAGTGACCGCATAGATGCATAGTGCTTGGAATTATGATTCCAATGATATATGATACGTCAAAACCGGACCCTCAGATCTCCCGTAACCATTTTCAAAAATTGCACTTTAAGTGCCTAAACCCTGCCCATGCGAGCACCCATGCCTTGCCTTGAGTGCCCAAACCCCACCCATGCAAGCCTCGTGTGCCCACCACAAAGACCCACGTGCACGCAACCAAGCCCCGCGTGAACTCAACCAAGCCCCGAGTGTACTCGACCAAGCCCCGCCTGCACACGACCAAGCCCGCATGCACACGACCAAGCCCATTGTGCACTCGACTGAGCCCCACGTGTACTCGACCAAGCTTTGTGTGTACCCAACTGAGTCCCGCACATTCCCGATCAAGTCCTGCGCATTCCCTACCAAGTCCCGTGCATTCCCACACCTATGTCGAAGCCTGAACACCCATATAGTAGCCCCAACCATACTATCGGAGCCCCAAAGACCACATTGGAGCTCGCACTGCCGAGCTCCCAAGACTTGTGCCGGAATTCCAAAGACCGCCAAAGCTATCGCATTCTATCAAGCCTCCATCGCTCCCACCAACGATCAGAATCCCGCTTCTAGCAATCGGATCAGAGAAGGAATTCCCTCTTCACCTGCCTGTGTACCCTACACTGTCTCGCTAGCGTACGTTACACCACGGCCTCCCATTGGTCCAAAATAGAATCTTTCCCATGATTAGTCCAAAAAAATTATCTTTCACCCTATTGGCTATGGAAAATTACCCTCCACCCCATTGGTCCAAAATTTTTTACTTTCACCCCATTGGTTTTAAAAAATTACTTTTTTACTACCATTGATTAAGAAATTTTCTCTCTCCTCCCTATTGGTCTGAAAATTATATAAATACCCCCCTCCTTTGGATTTTATACAACAACAGCACACCAACATTACTCCACAACACCCCATAGTAGTGAAGCTCTGGCCTCACTCCTCCCCTTTCCCCCCTTGAGGTTTTGCAAGTCTATGGAGATATCTTCATATCTTTGGATCTTCGAAGTGTTTTTCGAGCCTTCGGGACTCTTTAATCCTTTTCTTTCTTTGAGTGAGATTTTTAGAAAAAGTTCCCTCTTAGCCCTCCGATAGCCTATCCCCAGCGGAAGCTCTATCCGAGTGCCACCTTAGCCTAGCCCTCCGATACCCTATCCCTAGCGGAAGGTCTGTCATATGCCACCTCAGCCAAAACCCAGAAATAGCCTTCCCTAGCTGAAGCTCTATCCGAACCAAATCCAAAAGTAACCATTCCTAATCAAAACTCTGTCCAAATATCATCACAGTCAACATCTCATGAGAAAGGAAGTTGGAGATCAAGACCATCTTCCCCTAAGCTGCGAGAATCCACAAGAAAGCCCGTACCAGCATCAACCAAGGGCTCCACCCCTCTTAACCTGAAATAAGGGTTAAGCTTAGGTATAATTTCTTAACAAAATTAGTATGATGTAGACTTTATATTAACCTTGTTTTAGTGTACATAGTTATTTTAATTCAGTTAATGTATATATGTGTGATAACTTAGCCATGCATGCGGATTAGGAATAATTATGGAAGATGTTCGTTCTTAAGCATCTAATAGGAAGACTGGTTAAACTGAGTAGATTGGGTGCCTAACACCTTCCCAATTCTACAACCTGACACTTACCCTAAATCTCTGGACCAGACCAACTTTTGGGCCCTTTTTTTAAGAATTGGGCCCACCCCCAGGTCCTAGGCCCATAATCCTTGGTGGCAACTCCAAACCCTTTTGTATGATCCTGATCCCTGTATTGGACCATCATCAAACCCCCATCTCAAATGATGAATTTTACACTTTTATGAAATAGGTCTTCACGTATCTCCGAGCGGCGATACAACGGTGCAGGGCCCACAGGGTAAGCACATATGACACACCCCTCCCTCATATGAAAAAGAAAGAGAGGTGAGAGGATAGAATCAACGTAAGTCCTTTTCCTCCCCCTCCAAAGGGGAGAAGAGAGATCTCTCAATTTTTGGCCACTACCCTCACACGAATTAAGGAAAGCATGACTTTATCGACAAAGAATGCCTTAATAGGAAAATTCTGGTCAAGCCATTTGTGTGAATCTTCCACTTATGACATTGAGTGGACTTGGGGCATCAACCCCTACCCACTCCATATCATTAAGTGGACTAACTTTGGATAGCCCATTGGTTGATAATTGAGTGGATGAATAAACAAAGGGTTGAGAATACAAGAATCCTAAAATAAACCATTTTCTGGTTTAGGCACAATTCCACACCTCAAGTATTCCCCGCAGTCCATTTGGACGCATCAGGGTAATCGGTTGACTCATTTAAGTCTAGTGTCACATACATCGTCTCTTCAAAATAGCTTATTTCCTAGTGATTGTATTCCGATACACATGGATCCGGCAGACATGGAAGCTCCTGATAAAGCATGGGTTCACCCCATCGAGACATTGCAAGCTGATATGATTGAAGTCAAGAATGGGTTAGCACAAGTGCTCCACCTACTTTGGAACCCTCTCAAGATTGACCCTACTCCGATTACAAGAGAGCAAGATCAAAATAGGCTCACGGGGCATCGTGGAACTTCCTCCAGGGTAGAATCAGAAGAGCCAGATATGGCCAGGCGTACTAGTCAATAAGGAGTTTCACCCACCCATCAGAATGGTCAGCGAGGAGCTTACTCCCGAGTTTTCCCTCCAAGGGTGGTGATTAATGCTGAAGAAGAAGAGTTTACAACACAAGTCAGAATGGAACCTCCCGAGAAGGAAAGGGAGAGGATGCTTAGAGAACAGCTAGAGAAGTTGGAGGATCTGATCCGAATTGGGATAAGTCAGGATAGCCAGATAGCAGATTCTAATGAGATGAGCTTTTTCTCTGGAGCAAGGAGTCTCGAGAAGTTTAAATGGCAAACCGACAGGTTCGACGGGTCTGGGGATCCTAAAGCTCATTTGAAGGTCTTCCTCAGCATTGCTAAGTCTTGGCAGCTAGCAGATAACTAGATGGGTCAGGCATTCATGTTGACATTATTAGGCCCAACTCTGAGATGGCTAACACAGTTAGAGTCTACACAAATGTAGAATTGGGCAATAGTGGTGAAAGCCTTCACCAAGCAATACTCTTATAACACAAAATTGGATATGAAGCGGCGAGAGCTTGAGACTTTGAGGCAACAACCTAAGGAAGGATTCACTGCTTTCCTTATGAGATTCTCGGATAAGGCTGCCAAGATGGCAGAGTGACCTTCTAAAGCAAAGCAGGTGGAGATGTTGATTGAAAACATATCCAAACTATATTATGATGTCTTTTATTATCAACATTTGCAAACCGTTGAAGCATTGATAGCCACTGGGACACGTATTGAGAACAGAATCTTATGGGAAGCACAGTACCTTGGGACTCCTCGCGATGGGGGAAAGGGTGCAAAGGTTGGACGAGGGAAAGGTCCTGAAACCAATGTTGTCAGTTCAGCCCAACAATTAGTAGCAGCCATCTCTCCATCACAACCCTTTGTGATACAGGCAGATGCTCCGGCTCAGAAGGCCCCTCGTCAAAGAAGGCAGTTTTCAGACTTGGGAATACCAATAACAATAGTGTATGAGAAATTAAAGAAGCAAGGGTTATTGGAGACAGTGCTCCGAGGGTGACTCTCACTCCTCTCCCAACTTGGTATCGGGATCATGAGTATTTTGCCTACCATACTCAGAAGGGGCACTCCACAGAGAGGTGCCTAGGGCTACGGTATGCAACACAGGATCTAGTGGATAATAGAACTATTGAAGTTAAAGTCAAGCAGTCTCCCAATGTTACCACTAACCCACTCCCAGATCATAGTACAGTCAGTAATTTGGATGATGATAAATCCATAGAAAGTGACCCCACTCAACTCATTGAGCCTAAGAAGCAAAAGTGTCGTCTAACCACCCATGATTATCAAAAGATTATGGGGTAGAGAGTCGAAACCTTGAGACTTCCCATAGAAGAGAAGTCATCAGAAGAAGAAACAGGGAGTGAAGAGTCATCACCAACCCCTCTTGAGAAGTCCACTGCTTCATACAACTTACCTCACTAATCATTTTCCCCATATTATCTAAGATTGAACCTTCCATCATCATCCTACCAACCTTTACCTCCATCCAACTATCCTACTACTTATATTGAACCCCAATACCCACTATATAATCATCAACCTCTACCTCTACAATATTATCACCCTCTACAACACAATCAACCTTTACCTTACCCTTAGAGGGAGGAAACCCCATCTCCATCTTATCATACACCAGCTCCATCTTATCATTCACCATCTCCATCAGGATACCCTACCACTCATATCACATCATCATCATATCACCCTACCTCATACCCTTCATCAACCTCATATGATTCTCGTTCCTAGGGTTCAATTCATGACCCAAAAGAAGGATGGATTGGTGGATATGATTGGAAGGACATACAAGTATTAGCCGACTCTCCAAAAATGACTTTATCTTTGGGTTCAGTAAATGTTCTTGAGGAAGATCAAGCCATGGACCCCACACCCTTAATTTAGTCAAGGTCATCACAAGAAGATAGTTCAGAGATAGTTGAGGAAGTTATAGATGATCTCCTCAGGGCAGTAACAGCAATATCAGTGGGAGAATAGATTAAAGACCACACTTCCCTAATCTACATAAGGGGTGACACAGAAGAGGATGAGTCAGATCTGACTTGGCTTCGAGCTGATGACAATGGGTCAAACACCACAGAAATCTTTCGATCCATACATTTCGAGTATTATGAACGATCAAATGTAGGAGAGTTTGAGGGCCATGAGAAGGAATCAGATGAGGAACCCAGTGAGGGGGAGGTCACTAAAGAAGAGGATGACGATGATGACGATGACAACAATGACGATGATGATAACAATGGGGATGAGTGTGAGGAAGACGATAATGAGAATGACAGTGACGATAATTATTCAGATTGGGATGATTACCTCAGGCCATGGAACCAGAATGTGGATGATGAGTCTGAATATTAGTCACACAAGCATCCAACTTGTTACTCAGTATATGCTATCAATGGTGATGACTTGATAGTTGATCTGACTAATGGTATTCTTCCCACCCTCTGCATGGAAGGGGATGATTCCACGTCAGATTTAGGAAATGATGATGAGTCGAAAGAATAGGCAAATGTTTTTATATGCGAAATGAACTCCATGATAGATATGGAAGAAAAGTTATGTGATATATACTCACAAGTGGGGAGGATGCAAGAAAAGAGTGGAAGAAATTGACCATATGCTTGGTGGAGTAACCATCAGTGAACGTTACTATAATGAGCAGTTGTATGGCCTGGAGGAAATAGGGCTAGAGGACACATTTGCAGAAGCAGTAGATGTTATATTCCATTGTCTCTCCAATGCGATCAAGAAATTACGAGCCAGGGCTCTCGATATTTACAGAGGACCACGACTTCCCACTCTGAGCTGAGAAGGGGAGTCCAAAGATGATGATCTAATGGTTGGAATAATTACCATTACAAATAGTGACGATGAGGATCAATACCCCACTGAAATCATTGTAAAGAAGTCTGCCAGGGTGATAGAGACCAGAAGTGGGAAAGATTACAAGGGCAAGGCCCTAGCAGTGGAAAAACCTAGCAACTATGAAGTAGGTTCTAGTGGCTTGAAGAAGGAATCGAAGAATCTAGTCTTGGCTCAGCGCAAGAAGGCTCAGGCCAATATCTCAATCTGGGGATTGTTGATGGCCTCTCCCTCCCATCATGAGGTAGTGTTGAAGTCCCTCTCTCATGTGCAAGTACCAATTGAGATAGATCCAGTGTAGCTCTCACACATAGTAGGGGTAACATATGTAGTGCAGTCTCTTGTATTCTCAGATTCTAAAATTCCCAACAAGGGGGCTTCTCACAACAAAGCTCTATACATAACAGTGGATTGCCTTGATAAGACCATTCCTCAGGTTCTCATAGATAATGGTTCTACTTTGAACATCTTACCATTGAGATTGGCTAGCAGTATCGGCGTCAACATAGAGAAGATGAAGGCATCAGGCCAAACGATAAGGGCCTATGATAACACCAAAAGGGAGATTCTAGGAGCTTTTACCTTAGTTGTGATAGTTGGCCCAGTAAAGTTTGATGTGGACTTCCAAGTTATTGACATACCGGCTTCCTTGAGTATGAAGCTTCTTTGAGTCCTCCAGTGGGTTGGATGATGAAGAACATACAATATTTCCCCGATATGGGATTGGGAAAGTATGCATAGGGGATATCCAAATTTCTAATTGCTATTGCAAACAAGGGAAAGAACGGGTTGGGATATGTTCCTCCAAACAAAAGCAAGACTGTTAATGGGCAGAAGGGCCACAAAGTATTGAAGATGACCAGAAAGATATCAGCCACATACTACCCTACTCTTAATGGGTATTTTGTGAAGGAAGGAGAAGATTTCCCGTTCTGTGGGAATGTTGAGCCATGGTTTGATGAAATCGCTGCTAAAATGCAACTAGCTTTGAAGTGTTCTTCTAAGATGAGTTCAACTGGGTAACTTATGAGGTGGAACAGCTACAAGTCAAAAGAAATGATTAAGAGAGTTGCATAACTGGAATAACTGAAGTTGCACTGATTGAGAGTGGGTCTTTCAGTGGTAATCCTACAACATTGATCTGATCAAAAGACCCGACGAGCCCTCAGATTCTCCTGAAAAGAGAGTGGGAGAAGAAGATAAGACTCTCCTGGAGTTTATGCCTTCCCACTGATCTAAAGGTTCACATCTGTTCTCTCCTATAAGAACCTCGAGCTCAGGGCTTCATGACCTCAAGCCTAGATCTTTCCGATGAAGAAGTGTCTATGCTAAACAAAGAAGAGCACAAAGGAGGATGGTTTGCATGTACTGTGCTCGAACCAACTGCAACAGGAAGATTCATGAAAGTGGTCAAAGGTGTGACCAAGGAACAAGGATGGCCTCGCTCAATAGGCTCAAGAAGATAGATTACATAGAAAGGGGGTTGAGCAGCCTTAACCACTTTTCTCCCCTCAGCAAGTTTGGCTTTAAGGAATATGAGATCAACAAAATGACATTTGGCCCAAAGAAGAAACAAGATAGCCACCGCACAATAGAGGAGATAGCAGTGATCAGCCTAGAATGAGAAGAAGATGTCCCTTTGCCTCACCTCCTCATCCGCCAATGCATTGAACCTCTTCTGAACTGGACAAGCATTAGAGAGGACTTCAAGTTCACCCATACTACTGAGACAACTGGCCTAAGTACCACCAATAATAGCATCAAGTCAGTTGTTGAGTCTGATGTTGAAACTTTTGCATCCGTTGGAGGGTCTGTTGCCCCTCCTGAGGGAAGTCATGAGTCCATACATGTCAAGTCTGTCACTTCTTCATTCATGAATGAAATTTCCAATTCTAAGTATGAATTGCCTCCTTTTTCTGATGATGATCTTAATCAATATCATAACTTAATAAAACAATGCAAACCAAAGAAAGCCCAACCCATCCGTGAGGATACCTAGGTTATTAATTTGGGATCTGACCAATGCCCTCGAGAGGTAAAAATCGGTAGCACCCTAGAAGATAAAGAAGTAGAACAGATGATCAGCCTCCTGAAGGAGTTTGCAGAATTTTTTGCCAAGTCATATAAAGATATGCCTTGAATTGACCCCAACATTATACAACATCACTTACTAACTTACCCTGGGGCAAAGCCCATCAAGCAGAAGCTCAGAAGGATGCATCCTGAATGGAGTGAGAAGATCAGAGAAGAAGTCATGAAACAGTGGAATGCAGGGTTCTTGCAAGTAGTAAAGTACCCTCAATGGTTGGCCAACATCGTACCAGTTCCGAAGAAAGATGGAAGGGTACATATGTGCGTGGATTTTTGAGATCTCAATAAAGTGAGCCTGAAAAATGACTTCCCATTGCCTCATATTGATGTATTGGTCAACAACACTGCAGGACATGCCTTGCTATCATTTATGGATGGATTCTTAGGATACAATCAAGTGAATATGCATCCAGAGGATCGTGAGAAGATAGCCTTTACCACTCCATGGGGGACTTATTGTTATAAGGTCATGCCTTTCAGATTAAAGAATGTTGGGGCATCTTATCAATGAGCAGCTACAGCCATCCTACATGATATAATACACAAAGATGTGGAGGTCTATGTGGATGACATGATTGTAAAGTCAAAGGATTGATAGGGGCACATTCCCGCATTGAGCCACTTCTTTAAGAGGATCAAGAAATATTAGCTGAGGTTGAATACCCAAAAGTGTGTGTTCGAGGCAACGGCAGGGAAATTATTGGGTTTTCTAGTGAGCTAAAGAGGCATTGAGGTTTACCCCATCAAGATCAAGGCAATCTAAGAAATGCCCACACTTGCACAGAGAAGCAAATACATGGATTTTTGGGTCATATCCATTACATCAGAAAGTTCATAGCCCAACTGTCTATGACCTGTGAACCAATTTTCAAGTTTCTGAAGAAGGATCAGCCCACAGAATGGAATGATCGATGCCAACAAGCTTTTGATAAAAAAAAATAATATCTTATGAACCCACCAATGTTAACACCATCGATGGAAGGGGAACTGCTCTTGCATTATTTGTTAGTTGGAGATCATTCTATGGGCTCTTTGCTAGCTCAGAAAGAAATAGAGAAGGGAGTAGAGCATACCATATACTACCTTAGAAGAAGTTTTAGAATATTAGACACTATACACATCTCTGGAAAGAACTTATACTGTATTGATTTGGGCCACCAAGAGGTTGTGACATTATATGGTAGCATATCTGGCACGATTGATCTCAAAGATGGATCCAATCAAATACCTCTTCGAGAAACCAACTCTCAACGGGAGGATGGTTTGATGGCTGCTATTGTTATCAAAATTTGACATCACCTATATTGCTCAGAAGGCTATCAAAGGGCAAGCTATAGCTGATCATTTGGCTACCTATCCAACAGAAGAAGAACAACCTTAGATGATGCTTTTCCAGATGAAAAAATTTCAGCAATTGAAGAAGAGGACATATCCAATGAATGGTAGTTATTCTTTGATGGGGCAGCCAATCAAAAGGGGTGCGGTGCAGGAGTTTTGCTTGTCACTCCAGACGGCCTTTATTTGCCTCCATCATTCTACCTTGATTTTCCTTGTACCAATAACATTGCTAAGTACGAAGCTTGTGCCTTGAGACTTAAAATAGCTCTAACCATTGGGGCAAAAAGAATCAAAGTATATGGAGATTCGGCCATTATCATATGTCAAACACAAGGAAAGTGGAAGACTAGAGATAAGAAATTGAAGCCATACCAAGAACATTTGGAAGAGGTGATCAGACATTTTGAGAAAATCTCATTTGAATACTTCCAAAGGGATAACAATCGGTTTGCCGATGCCCTTGCAACCTTAGCTTCCATAATAGAATGCAACCCGATTGCTAAGATCCGACTATTCTTAGTGGGATAAAGAAACAAGCTCATCTATCAAAATGCGGTGAATTCTCTCACCATAGATGGCCGGCCTTGGTTCGTTCACATTATGAACTTCATCAGGGAGAGGAAGTATCCAGTTGAAGCTACAGACATGGAAAAAAAAATTCTAAGGAGATATACTACCCAGTTCATTCTCCAAGAAGACTTGTTATACAAAAGATCCTATGATGGGATACAGTTGTTGTGTGTAGATGAAGAGCAAGCTAGAACAATCATGGAAGAAATTCATCAAGGCCTTTGTGGACCCCATATGAATGCCAAAATGCTAGCCAAGAAGATCCTCAGATTAAGGTACTATTGGAACACAATAGAAGCAGATTGTGTGAGCTCTGTCAAGAAATGTCACAAGTGTCAGATATTTACCAACATCATACGTATTCCACCAACGGAATTACAGTCACTCAGTTTCCCTTGGTCATTCTCTACTTAAGGCATTGACATCATAGGGAAGATCAACCCCAAAGCATCTAATGGTTATGAGTTCATCTTGGTGGCCATTGATTACTTCACTAAATGGGTAGAAGCCCAATCATATGCAGTTCTCACATCAGCCAAGGTAACAAATTTCATTCAAGAAAATATCATTAGCCAGTATAGAGTACCGCAAGAGTTGATATCAGATCAAGGATCCCATTTTTTGGGCAATACTGATAAGATTTGTACAAAGTTTGGCATCAAGAGGCATCGTTCTACCACTTACAGGCCACAGACCAATGGGGTAGTAGAAGCAGCCAACAAGAATTTCAAGATCATTCTTCATAAGATGGCTGAAACACACAAGGATTAGGTAGACAAGTTGCCACTTGCATTATGGGCATATCAGACTTCTGTACGGTCCTCAAATGGGGCAACTAAATTCTCCTCGGTATACGGAGTCAAAGTAGTGTTGCCAGTAGAAATCCTAGTGCCATCTTTAAGGGTACTTTTGGATAGTCAGTTACTAGAAGGAGAATGGGCGAAGGCTAGGCATGATGACTTCAACTTTCTTGATGAGAGGTGCATGAAGGCCATGGACAATCTAAGAAAGTATCAGCTAAGAATAGCAAGGGCCTTTAATAAGAATGTGAAGCCATGACATCTAGAAGAAAGCGAGCTAGTTCTATGAGAACAAAGTGCCCCAATTCATGACCCAAGAGGGAAATTTAGGCCAAATTGGAGTGGCCCATTTACTGTCAAAGAGATTCTGCCAGGCAAAGCAGTGAAGCTCACATACCACAATGGTGAAGAATTACCAGGATTTATTAACATGGATCAACTCAAGAAATATTATGTTTGATCGGGTGAAAGGCCTGAACTACGCTAGACCAGATTCCTCCCAAGGGATATGTAGGCAACTTGACATGTGCAAGTGCAGTCTTAACCATCTCAAGACAATAAATTGGTTCTCAAATTAACAATCAAGGTCCCCAACAAGATCATCAAAGCTTGTGTCCCACAAGAATCGCTATTTGGCATATATAACTATTAGGTATCTATCATTCTCCTATGGTTTGTCACATCTCATCTAGAATTTTGTCTTCCTTAAAAATCACCATTTGACATGTATGGCCATTAGGAATCTCCCATTCCCCTATAGTCCTTCCAATGCTCATCAAGAATTTTATCTCTTCTCTAAAGATCACTATCCAGCACTAGTAATCAAGGTCAGTTCATTCTCACCCTTGATCAGTTAAAAAAAAAGAGACTTTGATGCACAGTGGTAAAGGTTTGGTTGTGTCAATGGCTAATGTCATTATACCTCTTCTTTGCTTAATTTGGTTGCAAGAGAGGCTATGGACTCTTTGGATGAGACATTAAGGAAATGGACCTTGAACATCAGCATTCCTACTCTAGGCCTACTAGAACAGTGAATATATCTATACTCAGTCAGATTAGAGGAATAAAGTTACATTATGATTTGCTCTAACAGGTGTCTTGATACTGGGATACTGATCTCAATGTTTTTAGATTTGGGACCATTGAAATTTGCCCCACTCTAGAAGAATTTAATGCCTGTATGCTATCTCCACCTTATGGCGGATTGATCCAACCATCATTGAAGAAAGATTACTTAGAAGATATCCTCAGTTTCTTTGGATGGATAAAGAAGGAAGCAAAGCATTTCATCAGCTATGACAAGATTGACATTTTTGAAGGTTGCCAGAATCTTTAACCAATATATGTCATCAGGGAAGATCCATCAGCAAAGATCACAAGACGCGTATTTGCTATGTGTGATATTTCGATATGATCTTCGGACTCCAGGACGTGCTGCACCACTCATTTTGATGGAAGTAGTAAATAGCTGAAGGAAGGAAAAGACATCATCCCTACAACTTTGGTAGAAATGTTAAAGGGATTGGATGATATGAGAAATAGTAATAAATTTGGAATTGATCATTACCAAGGAATCCCCACTACTTTCCAACTTTGGCTACTTAAAAAATTGAAATTAATTGAATGCAAACTTGGGTTTCCTTACTGTCAAGGCGAGGAAGTGGTCCCAAAATTCAAGCTCATCATTGATTGGGAAGAATACCTACAAGGAAGCATCCCCAATGGTCATAGGATGACTTGCTGTTAAAGACCCCTGGATATAATTATGTTAGGTTGATGGGTTTGACCCATACATCATTCTACTTGCCTACTTACATCAGCAGGCAATACGGACTGGAGGTAGAAGATCCAAAAGAATTGGTGGATTCTCATCCACCCCAAGAATTGTCTCCCCACATTATAGTCCATCTTTCCTCTCTGTGGTAGGAAAGTTATGTCCATTTCCATGTAATCCATTTACTTTCACTTTGGAGTAAAAATATGGTGACATTTGGACTTTCACGTTATTCCAGTTATTCTGATGAATACTCGAGTTGTGGAATTAATCATGCCTAATAACCCCAAATGCAGGAAAGATTTCCTAAATCAAGGAGTTTTTCCATTTCAAAATAAAATGTCAAAGCACATAAAGAAAGAAAAGAAAATATAGAAAAGGATTAACAAACATGGGTAGGGAAAGAATAAAATAAAAATACAAAAAAGGCATTGCATCTGCATTTTGCAGGAACGGAACCCGAAGGAGTCAGCTTCCTCATCTGTGTTAAGATCATTAGCAGGAATGGTGTGAAACCTTGTAAATGATGGTTGGGTCTTAACCTCTTTTACAGGAATGGTAGGAAACCCTGTAAACAAGAATCGGACACTAACATCTTTTGTAGGAATGGTGCGAATCCCTTTGAACATTGGCTCGATATTAACATTTTCTATAGGAATGGTGCAAATCCCTTTAGGTAATGACTTGATACTAACATTTTTATGGGAATGGTGCCAACGATGACGTAAAACCAATAAATCAGGTATAATTCTAAACTTTGAATAGTTAGAATAGATTACCTGTTGCATTTTCAACTCCGTTATTGTTGAGCAAGATGACAGCAATACATACTCTGGGTGACAAAATGTGGCTATTCTTTTCTTTGCCCTTTGGCTATTGGCACAGGCCTCTGCTAAAGAGGGGTATTCTGTAGACACCCAATTTTGTCACCCTTCCCCGGTAATGACGATACATGGATCTTGGTTGCGACTTCTTATTTCCAGTTGATAGAGATGCAGATGACTGAGATTCCCTTACCCAACCAATCCCTGCTAACCTAAACAAAATCCCAGACCCATGTGCAGGAGAGAAAAATTCTAAATTTTGACTTCGAATATATGGAGGAATCTGGTCCAATGTGACCACACAGATGGATAGTGATAAGAATTACGATTCCAACGATATATGGTGCATCAAAATCGGACCATCGGATCTCCTACAATCATTCCTGGAATTTATCCCACACATGCGTCATGAGCCGCCCACCCACCATCCACCCATGATGACCACCCCCACGGCCTACAGACAAATCCGTAAGGCCCTATCCAGGGCCATACCCCTTATTCTGTGCCCTTCGTGCCCCCGATAGCTACTGGACACCTTTATTTGCTGCTTGGCACCCCCGCCAACTATCCCCACTCTGGCATTTGCCCAAAACATCCCACCGGCAATCGGAATTTTTTACTAAAAATTGGATTTTGGGAAGAGATCCCTCTTTACCCACTTGCGCACTTCACATGCTCCCGCTAGTATACCAAATTTCCCTCTTTACCCACTTGCGCACTTCACATGCTCCCGCTAGTATACCAAATTTCCCTTCAACTCTTTCAAAAAAAATATCTTTTCACCTTTTTGGTGAAGAGAAGTTTCCCTTCACCTCTTTCAAAAAAAATATCTTTTCACCTTTTTGGGTGAAGAGAAGTTTCCTGTCACCTCTTTAAAAATATATATATTTTTTCACCTTTTTGGGTGAAAAGAAGTTTCCCTTCACCTCTTTTAACAAAAATATCTTTTCACCTTTTTGGACAACAAAAATATCTTTTCACCTTTTTAGGTGAAGAAAAATTTCCCTTCACCACTTTGGCCCACAAAAACATATAAATACCCCCCCTTTCCTTTAAAAAAGACACACACTTGCCATTTTTTAGTCTCTTTGTGAAGAGCACTTTCTCTTTCCTAAATCCCCTCCCCCTTTGAGGTATTTCTAGTCTTCAAAGAGATCTTCGAAGTGTTCTTCGGGCTTTCGAAGCACTTCAATCATATTTTCCACAAATATATATTTTTTTTCAAAAATTCTAGCTGAACTACCGAAGTTTCGACCCGATTTTTCCCGGAAGTAGCCTATCCCTAACAGAAGCTCTGCCAAAGTTTCAACCCAAATTTTCTTGGAAGTAGCCTATCCCTAGTGAAAGCTCTGCCAAAGTTCTGACCTGACTTTTCTTGGAAGTAGTCTATCCCTAGCAGAAGCTCTATCAAAGTTTCGACCTAACTTTTCTTGAAAGTAGCCTATCCCTAGCGGAAGCTCTATCGAAGTTCTGACCCGACTTTTTTCTAGAAGTAGCCCATCCCCAGCGAAAGCTCTACAAGAATCAACAGCCCAAAAATAACCAACCCTAAGTTGGACCTCTATCCGCACACTACCACAGTCAGCATCTCTCAAAATAGGAAGTTGGAGGTCAAGACTATCTTTCCCTGAGCCAGAAGAATCTATAAGAAAGTTCGAGCCAATCAGGGGCCCACCCTCTTGACCTGAAACAGGGGTCATATCCAAGTACAATCTCTCTCCTCATTTAGTACAATATAGATATTTAATTAATTTCATTTTAGTGTACATAAATTGTTAATTTTATTTAATGTACATATGTTTGATAATTTAGCCATGCATACAGAATAGGAATAATTGTGGAAAATGTTCATTCTTAAGCATCTAGTAGGAAGACCGATTGAACCGGGTAGCTTGGGTGCCTAACATCTTCCCAATTCTATAACTTGACTCTTTCCCTGAATCTTTGGACTAGACCAACTTTCAGACCCTTTTCTCTGGGAATTGAGCCCACCCCTAGGTTTTAGACCCATAATCCTAGGTGATGACTCCAACCTTTTTTTTTTATATGATCCCAATCCCCGGTATTGGACCATCGTCAAGCCTCATCTTTACAACTAACTCGATACACCTGCGAAATAGGCCTCTATGTATTTTTGAGTGGTGATACGATAGTACTGGGCCCGCAGAAGCACACACAACCAACACTTTCCTTATCCTCTAAGATAAAGGGAGAGGAGAGAGGACCTGAATGGAAACCTTCCCCCAACGGGGAGAGAGTGATCGATCCACGGGCTGCTACCCTCACAGCTACATTAGTAGATCTTATAGAAGCTTGGCCAGGTCTTCAATCTATCCCTAGACTTCACTATGCTAAAGAGGACTTAGTGGTGTGGAAAGGAGATCCTACGGGAGTCTTTACAACCAAATCAGCATGGGAGGTAGTTAGAAGGAAAGAGAGGAAGATATGTTGGAAGAAATCTATTTGGTTTGAAGGCAATATTCCAAGGCATTCCTTCTCAACATTGAGGTGTTTAGTTGATGCTCTTCAAACAAAGGACCAACTCATCAAGAGAAGGATTATTGTTAATCCTCAATGCATTTTCTGCAGGGCAGGTATGGAAAGTAGAAATCATTTATTCTTTGAATGTCCATTTACATTTGCTATATTGGGGGAGGTAGCATCACTATGTGATCAAAATGGGAAGAACTATGCAAGTGTCATGGACATTGAATTATGGGTAATAAATGATTTTCATGATGATGATCCTTTAAAAGTTGTTGGGAAGTTAGCTTTCTGTGCCACAGTGCAACACATTTGGCAAGAAAGAAACTTTAGGACTTTCAAATCTAAAGCCCGAACTAGATCCCAAATTGTGGAAGCCATAGTTTCAGAAGTAAAGATAAAATGTTCTATAATGAACTTTGTGGCTGAATGTAATCCTAGGAATCAGTTTTTAATAACAAGTTGGGGAATCCAAGTTACTTGGAAAGCAGTATTTCCTAGAGCTTATTCTTGGTTCATGCCCTCGGAGAATTTGGCAGCCTTGCATTGTGATGGTTCCCTTACATAAGATAGAGCTTCACATGGAGGACTGGTCCAAGATAGGATGGGGACCACCCATATAGCTTTTGCTGGTCGTGGAGAGACTGCCAATATCCTATACTTAGGGTCACTAGCTATTCTCAGAGGAATTACCATGTGTGGAAAGAAACATCATGGAGGTGTCTATTCAGTCAGATTTCTAAGTTGGCTATAGACATGTTAAATGGGATTGTAGAAGGGCCTTGGGAAACTGGAGTGATAAAAAGAAAGATTTTGTACATCTCAAGATCCTTAGCAAGGAAGGAGTTCAAGCATGTATGGAGAGAGGTGAATAAGCCCGCTGATTTTTTGGCATCATATGCAACATTTCAAGGAGAGACTATTATTTAGCCTCATGATTTCCCAAATGAGCTGAATAGTTTAGTGAAAGAGGATTCTGATTTTAAGATCTATTATAGAATGTAATATTTCTTTTTTATCTCTTCCAATTGTAATGTAGGGATTGCCCTGCTTGGTTTCAAGGGGCTTCTACTCCTTTCTTCTGATCAGTCCAAAGAAGGAGATTGAGGCTGCCTTCCTTTGTAAATTTTTTTTTTTCTTAATACATTTAAATCACTTATCAAAAAAAAATAAAAAATAAAAAACACCTTACATGGGATAATGATGCATGCATGACACCTTATTTGTATGCCCTCTCGCACATTATCTCTTCTCTCTCATCATTTATACATATGGATCCCATATGAGAATGGATTAGATTCACGTACTAGAATAATCTCGTATGCTATTGATCTGTGGATTTGAAATCTATTAAATGTGGAGAGAGAAAATAGATTCTTAATCCACAGACCAGGGACGTACGAGAATGTTCTAGTATGTGAACCTGATCTGCTCTCATCCCGTGTTTGTTGTATGTACCCTCCAACACCTATTGAAAGGACATTTCCATCTCTAGTGCATTTGTTGCCAATAAACAACAGTAGTGTATAAATGTAGAAATTGAAACCAATAACAGTGCAATACAGGGATTTGTGTGGTTTCTACAAGATTTCCTACGCTTACAATGCGATGAGAATTACATCATTAACAATGGAGAATAGGGTTGCATTCATTTCCCTCACACCTCCTCATTTAGAGAATGTCTTGGCTGCAAATTTATATCGAAACATATATAGGTACAATTTACTAAAATGTCTAGATAACCCTTGAACCCTACTAACTTTTAATGGATCTTCGAAATCAAGCCACAGAGCCGTGCCACAAAAAATGAGACATCTTAACCCAAATAATAAATCTCTCTCCCTTCTTTTATATAGAATCACGGCCCAAAATTGTCAAAAAATAAAATAAAAAGATTAGTAATGGGCTACCGGATTGGCGATTTGGTTGAAAAACACAAGAAGGAAGAAGGCTTCTTATTGAGTTCATAATATATTCAAAAAAGGTACTGTGCATGGAAAAGAATCATGTATAGGTTGAATAGCATACACTATTAACATATGATGAGTCACGATGAGAGAGAGAGAGAGAAAGTCCATCAACGAAGTCAATTCTCGCCGTTCTTAACTTCCCAAGAATCACTGCATTAGTAAGAATCAGATCAATAGCAAGAATTATGGCAGTATTGGAGGAGGTGAGTGTACTCTTCGGATAGGAATGGAAAATGGTTCCTTCCTAATATGGGGTTTTCAGTTCTTGGTACTTCTTCTTTTCTTGTATTCTAAAATGCTTGGTCTTTCATCTTAGCCATGGGGTTTTCAGTTCTTGGTACTTCTCCTTTTCTTGTATTCTAGTTGTTGTGTTGATAATTGGGACTAAATTATGTTGTCATTGATTCATAATTGAAGTACAAGAGTCCAATATATAGAGCGGATGGAAACTCTATATGATAAAAAAGATGTTGTACAAGGACTATTATCAAATGTGAGAGTTATAGTCCAACTCTATGTCACATGTGATAGACTTGGACTATTAGGACTAACACTTGTGTTAGGATAGGATTTGTACATATGTAGAAGTCTAGTCAAGTAGGAGTCCTAATGAGATTAGACTTTAGAGACTACGTGAACTCCTACAAGATAGAATAGAAGAAGGTCGAGTTAGACTGTAACTCTAACTATGCTGATAAACCCCCTTAAGGTGGGATTTGAAGGATCAAATCCATAGCTTTTCCCTTAAAATGCAAATTACGTGGAGCTTAGGGCCTTGGTAAGAACTTCGGCAATCTGGTCACTGGTAGAAATGAATTGTACTTGAAGCTCTTTCGAGTCACTTTGTCACGAACAAAGTGAAAGTTGATTTCAACATATACTTGGTACGTGCATGAAAAATCAGATTGGCAGAGAGATAAGTGGCACCAATATTATCACACCAGAGGATTGGCGTAGTGGGGACAGGATAGCCTAATTCTCCAAAGAGGGAGCATAGTTAGGTGAGTTCCTCACAAGCATTAGCGACAACCTTGTGCTTAGACTCGGTGGAGGAGTGAGCAACCGTTTTCTACTACTTGGAGGCCCATGAGATCAGATTGGGGCCCATATAGATGGCATAGCCTTTAGTGGACTTATGTTCTTTCCTATCACCGGCCTAGTCAGCACCAAAGAAAACTTGTAACTGGAGAGAGCTTGATTTGGAGATAAACAACCCCTGATCTCTAGTGGCTTTGATATAATGTAGATTCCATTTAATGAGAGACCAGTGATTTTCTGATGGAGCATACATGTACTGATAGGTACAGTTCATAGAGTAAGAAACATCGGGCCCGACAAGTGTTATGTATTAGAGGGCACCCACAACAGACTGATATTTGGTGGGATCGAAAAAGGATGTACCCCCTGAAGAGGATGCTATAAATGTGGTTTCCATGGGTGTATTGATAGGTTTGCAATCAGCCATTCCTACCCTTTGTAGAAGGTCAGTGATGTACCAAAATTGTGATAGAAGAACCCCATCAAACCGGTAAAGGGTCTCAATGCCAAGAAAGAAGCTCATGTGATCGAGATCTTTTATTGAGGATTCAGATGCTAGTTGGTTGAGGAGTCAGTCAACATGAGAGGGTTTATTCTCTGTGACCAATATATCATCCACATAGACCAAAACATAGGTGATCATTAAGGCATGCTCATCGATAAACAATGATGTGTCGATTTGGGAGGACCAAAAACCAAAGCAAGTGAGGAACTTAGGCATCGTTTGACAACGTTTCGTTTATGCCTTTTCTGTATTTTCTTGTTCCCATAAATGGAGAAACAACCTAAAAATTGTTTGATGAAGTTGTTCTATTTCACCCATATCTAGAAACATAAATTAAAATTTATGCCTATTTACAATTCTAGAAATAACTTTGACGAAAAAACTCGAACTTGTTTCCTCGTTTCTAGAAATAAATTTGAGAGAAAATAAGGTTGTTGTGCTCGATAAATCTCTCAACTATTTTAACCTAATAAGAGGCAACGGAAATCTCTCTCCCTTTTGGGCATCCGATGATACTATTGTGTTTTTTAGTGGCATTATGTCTACAAAAAGTATTTCGAGAAATAGGTTTATCAAAAATCAAAAAATCCATTTTTATTTTCGAAAATGTGGAAAGCCATTTCTGCTATTTCTAAACACAAAAACAGTAGAAACGTTATCAAACGATGCCTTAGATAACCTATGAAACCAAGCCCTAGGAGTCTACTTAAGGCCATACAAGGATTATTTTAATGTGGCACACAAGATTGGGGTGCATAGAATCTTCAAAACCTTGGGGTTGAGCCACATAGAACTCTTTCAGTTGAGATACCGTGAAAGAAAGTGTTTTGGACATCAAGTTAGCGAACATCTCAACCTCTGGATATGCTTAAGGAGAGAACCATTCGAATAGTTGTGGGTTTGACAACAGGGCTAAAGGTTTCATGATAGTTGAGGATAGGTTGTTGATGAAAACCCTTGGCCACCAAAAGAGCCTTATAGTACTCGAGGGAGCCATCAGCTTTTCGTTTGGTGCGATACACCAACTTGCAACCAACCAGATTCATAGATTCCCAGTAGGGCATAAGAGACCAAGTACCATTATGCAACAAAGCATTAAATTCATCAGCCATAGAGGATCGCCAATGAAAGCAAGTGGCTTCGACTGGTGAGGGAAGGGGTGGGGAAATAGTATTAACCTATAGAGTGATGGTTAAGGGGTCAGTATAGAGGTTAGCTAGGGTCCTGGTGCAGCGTGGAGGGGTAGGGGTGGAAGTAGGTGATGGGATGGGCTGAGGTGGGATCAAAGGTGGAGAGGAGAAGGGATTATGAGAGGGAGGAGCTGAAGTATGTGGAAGAGGTAAGATAGGGAGAGTAACTCGAGTGGGTGGGAGGATTAGGATAGGGGAGAGGGGGTGGTAGGGTGGGGCGGTGGGGATGGTGGTGGGTTGTTGTTGGCAATTCCCCATGGAGGGGCAGTTTAGTGAAGGGCAAGAGGGTGGAGGGTGAGGGTTCGTGGTATGGAATAGGTAAATGGATTCATCAAACTTGACGAAGCGAGAGAAGTAAATGTGGTGAGTTGTGAGATCCATACAACCATAATCATTATGGGAAGGATTATAACCTAGGAAGACACATGAGGTACATTGAGGATCAACTCTGTGATGATTGTATGGACGAATCCAAGGATAGCAAAGGCATCCAAAACTTTAAGAAAAGAACAATCAGGTGGAGAACACATGACTAACTGGTGAGGAGATTTGTTGCCCGTGACAGATGATGGCATGCGATTGATGAGATAGACAGCGATTTCGAATGCATTATCCCAATAGGACTTGGGGGACAGAGGCACGAGAGAGAAGGGTAATCCCTGTCTCTGCAATGTGTCTGTTATGACATTCAATTATCCCTTGTTGTTCATGGGTATGAGGGCAACCTAAGCAATGTTGGATGCCTAGTTTAGCAAAATAAGAGGGGAGGGATCGAAACTCACCCCCCAATCGGTTTGAATTGCCTTGATGGAGCGGGAAAATTGATGCTCCACCATAGCCTAAAAAGTTAAGAAAGCAGAGGATACATTAGATTTGAAATTTAAAGTAATAAACCATATAAATTTAGTATGATCGTCCAAAAAGATAATAACATACTTATTCCTAAGAGAAGAAACAACATGGTGGGATCCCATACATCACTGAACATTAAATCTAAAGGAAAAGCACTCCATGAACTAGTTTCTCGAAGAGATAAACGATTAGTTTTGCCCATCTGATATGTAGAACATAAAGAGGGAGGCTTCTGAAGACGATTACCAGGAAGCATAAGACGAAGGATGTGCTCATGAGGGTGACCCAAGCAATGATTCCAGTGGGTATAGGAGGAAGCAATAGCTAAATTGATAGAAGGAGACTAGGGAATTGAATAAAGTCCATTTCTACTTGGTCCAATAAAGAGAGTTTGCTTGGACACTAGATCCTTCACAAAGAAAGAGCAAGAGTGAATTTCAAAGAATACATCATTATCACGAAAAATTGTTGAGTAGATAATAAAGAATAAGAGAGAGAGGGAGCATGTAAGACATTAGAGAGTGTAAAAGAACGAGAAGGAGAAAGAATAAAAGTAGTACCAATATGAGAGATAGGGAGGCCCTTACCATCACCAAAATGAAGTTGGTCGTTACCTATGTATGGATAATAAGTTGAGAATATAATTAGGTTAGGGGTGATGAATGGTCCAATGTTTGGATTCCATGAGTTGGTTAGTGATTGTGGAGGGTACAGTGAAGGATGAGAGAGGACAGGGAGTGGTAGTGCCATGAGGTGTGGGGTAATGGTCAGCATGATAGGCTTGGGGTGTTGGATTGGGATGGTTGAAGGGATGGTTAGGGGAGGGTTAGGTAGTAGTGGAGGCTTGGTAGAGGCTCACGTATTCTGTGTGCAATAATAACAGGTGTCAGATTGATGATCGGTGCAACCGCATATGGTATAGGGGCTGTCACAAAGGCATTGGAGCGGCCAAAACTGTTTACATGACCACGACCACGACCACAGCCACGACCATGCCTTCGAGATGAGTTGTTTCCGTAACCACCATTGGTGGGAGCTAGGGCGCCACGACCTTGATGGCTAAGATTAGCTAGGGCACCAATGGCTGGATCAATAATAGGATGGTGAGAGTTGATGAGATTCTCGTGGCTCATGAGAAGTCCATGCATCTCATTATAAGAGAGGGGTTCTTTTTGTGCCATCATGATGGAAGCAAGGGTATGATAGTTAATGCAAAGGGGCCTAAAGATATCAATGTTGAAGCCTTCCTGGGAAGGGGTTTTTCGACTATAGCTAATACATTTGATAGTGACTTGGCTCGATGTAGGAACTGTGTGATAGTCCCATCTGGTTTCTGAACTAGAAGTTGAAAAGAGACAATAAGGGATAAAGTCCTTGTTGTTAAAGAAGAACTGAATGTAGAATGAAGGGCATCGCAGAATTCCTTGCTTGTGGTCCGTCCAACTGCTAGTGATAAGGCCTCATCACAGAGGGAGGCAATGAGGAGACTCATGATAGAGGCATCTTGTTTACAACATAACTTAGCTTTGATTGGATCCTGAGGGCAACATAGGTCACCCGTAACACAATCAAAGAGGCGTTGGCCAGTGAGGTAAGGCACAATCTAAGTGCGCCAATACACATAATTCTTTGAGGTGAGGTTGAGAGAGATAAGGTGATGAGCACTTGAGTGGGTGGTGGGAAGGGGCATAGTAGGGGTGACTGTTGGATTGTCCATGGGAGAGGAGAGAGATGGTGTTTCAGGATCGGCCATGGGAGAGTGAGGGTAGTACACAAAATAAGGGAGAGAGAAGGAGGGCGTTGGGTAGTGAGGATAGGGGAGAGGGGCACACAAAGAAGAAGAGGGTTAGGAGTGATGTGTGGAGCTTGGTGGAGACCACAATATTGGGAGAGGAGAAAATCAATGGGGATGTGGGAGGGGCTAGTTGGAGCTTAAAAGGCCCTTGATACCATGAATTGAGACTAAATTATGTTGTCATTGATTCATAACTGAAGTACAAGAGTCCTATGTATAGAAAGATGAATCCACAGTTAGATGGAAACTCTATCTAATAAGAGAGATATTGTACAAGGACTCTATTATCACATGTGAGAGTTATAGTCCAACTCTATATCACATGTGATAGACTTGGACTATAGGACTAACATTTATGTTAGGATTGGGTTTGTAAACATGTTGAAGTCTAGTCAAATAGGAGTCCTTACGAGATTAGACTTTAGAGACTAAGTGAACTCCTATAAGATAAAATAGAAGAAGGCTGAGTTGGATTGCGCTTCTACCTGTGTTGATATGTTGTAAGATGTTCTTAGATCACCATTAGAAATAAAGAATTCTCTACTCTATATCTCTAGATCAATTTAGGTAGTGGGTGTCCAAGGCAAGTTGAGGCCTAAGGGTAGCTTGATCCCAACATATGCATAAGCGTATGTCCAACCCAATTACCAAATTCAACTTTGGTTTGAGCTCACCAAAAGCTGAAAACCAAGCCTAACCTACAACTTTCTTAGGGTTTTCATGGGTTGCATCAGTTTGGGTCTGTTTAGAATGGTTTCTTAGTTCCAAATAGTTGCCATGTGCTAATATCACATTGATTGCGAGTGGTAAATTCCATTTCCTTGTATACTTATGAACTCCTTCTCTTATTAGATTGGTCTTTTGAGATGGAAAATTTAAATAGTATCAATGTAGGTTACGTCCTACCTCCCTTTTCATTCTATTCGGCTAAATCTCTCCTTTCTATTTCCATCCACATGTACTGGGGTACCGACCACCTACACATGAAGGGCAAGGGATGCTAATCCTACTATGAGGGCATTGCTTCCAATTACTATGCTTAATTCGCTACAATTTTCGAATGGTTCAAGCTTGCCTCGTCTATGAATGTGTCCCTTCTTTGGATTGAATATGATTCCTAATTAGTCGCTCTTCATATCAAGAATCGGTTAATCCCTTGATGCTTGGATCAAAAGTGGTTGTCTCTCAAAAACTATTTAGATAATTTTTTATTTTTTTTTTTTGTAAGAACTAGCTATTTGGATAAAACCTCTTGGAATATCTTCCATTGTTTACATGAATCCAATTGTGTGGCAGACTGGCTAACAAAGCATGCAATGGCAACGAGAGAACCCTTTATTTGAAACATGGTGACTAACTTCATTTTTTACGACATCAATTGGGATGCGTAGTTAAGGCCACATTATAGATTTAATTGAGTTTGTTTCTTTTGTTTGGTTGGGTTGCTATTCTGCTGATGGTCATGTTGAAGATGGATTAATAATTTAGGATTTTGCTTAGTGTGTTATTAGCTGTTTTCTTTTCATTCTTTGTTAATAATATTCTCTTGTTGACTTCTAAGAAAAAAAGGCAATCAAAGGTTTTAATAGTATTTTACAAGAACCTACGGATGTCATTGTAAATTACAATTTTTGGCAGAAAGAAACCTATCAGTCTATTGTAGCAACACCAGTGCACAGGTTCTATGGAAAGGCACACGAGAGCAGGGTCTATGGATAGGCACACGGAGCAGGAGGCAACATGCTCTTTTTGCGGCTGCCCATGTCTGGGTATAGGTAACATAAGATTGGCAAGGTTCTTTGTCCCATAATTTTTAATGAAGGACAAGAAAATACTATCCACTTACAAAGCAACTGCACTAACACATAGATCAATGAAAAGCGATGAAAAGATACACCTAAGTCTCTCTATGATTTGATTTGTATTTGTATTTATTTTGCCTATTTCTATTTTTACAAATGTTTGGTATAATTTATGACATTTATTTTCATTTATTATAAATCAGAATAAATCACAAATCACTCTCAAGTGATTTATAACCAAATCATTCTCAAGTGATTTATAACACGTGCTAATTAAAGTTTAGCGTAAAAAAAAATGATTTATTGTTACAAATCACAAATCACTCTCAAGTGATTTATAACCAAATCATTCTCAAGTGATTTATACCATGGCTTTGTGGTATCAGAGCCGTGGCTCCTTGCTGGCAAAAGGATTTATTAATGGTTTATTGTTTGATGTTGAAGTTTGCTGGTTTTGTTGTCGATTTAAGTAGGCTAACTATTGTTTGATGTGTTTTATTTCATACTGCAAGGATGCAGTGGTGGTCTCAAGGTTTTTAATCCGACCAGAATGATCGGGGATATGAGGTTTTGCTATTTTATCAAATTTTTGCATTATTTGGTGGAGATTGTATGGTTGAGGGGAATTTTGAGTAGAAACATTGTTTCTAAGATGCTCAAGGCAGGCCTAAGCTATCGATATAATCAAAAATATTTGAATTTGGTGATGCACGGAGCATCTAGACAGATTTGGGAACACAGTCTTCACAGCTAAGTCCAATAATACAAGAATCACAATTACAAGCTTGAAAATTCTCATTATTGGAAGAACTGGAAGAATTATGTTCAGAGGCTTGAATTTGATTAAGTTTGTAATTTTCATCTTCAGAAGAGGATGAAGAAGTTTCTTGAAAAAGAGCAAGGATTTGAGTTTTGTCTTGTTCGGATATTTGTAAAGAATTAATCTTGTTTGAGACTCTACAGAATTTGGCGATATGACCTGGTTTGCCACATCGAAAATATCCTTGAGAAGATTTGTCAGGTTTTGAATCTTTAAAATTTTTAGGTGCCTTGAAAAGCTTTCTATATTTGTTATGTTTTGTTTTAGGAGGAGTTTTATGGTAAAACTCAGGGGTTGTGAATGGTATGTGAGACACATACCTTTTGGATTTATAAAAATTTTTATAATATTTGCGAGAAGACTTGGGTTTGTGTTTGGATAGAGGTCTGAGAGGTGGAAACCCGAATTGTTCGTAGAATCCTCCTAATTCTCGTTTGTAAAACTTGTTTTCTTTATGGATTTGTTTCTTTAGCCTAATATCAGTACAAAGGGCAAGGCCCTCTTCATGAATTAGACTAATGATTTCGCCATAGGACATTTAATCATAGGGAATGATCCCGTCATTTTCCTTTCTAAGGCGTTGTTTGATTTTTTTAGAAAACAAAGTTGGCAATCCTGTAAGGAATTTTTCTTTCCAACAGGGAAGGTTTGCGTCTGGTCTGGTCAAGACTTTGGTTAAAAAGGTATCTTTGTACCATTTGAAATCATGTAATTTTGTACATCTAAGGTTTGACAATTGTTCAGTTGTTCTATCTTTGAGACGAGAAGGGTTTCCTAAAAAGTAATTTGCAATGCTGAAAATAAGGGTATTAACAGCATCCTCAATAGGAATACCTTCACCATCAAGAAGGGGAACTCCTTCAGGTGTAATGGTTTCTCAGTGATTACACCAGATTACAGGATCGAGATATGCTAAAATCAGGGAAATGGGGATCTCCTGGTTCTGTACCACGAGATCCCCATTTCCCTGGATTTTAGCATATCTCGATCCTATTACTAGATCTGATACCTATAATCTGGTATCAGAGCCACAGTGGTGGCGGATTCGGTTTATTTCTTTGCAGATTTCTTTTCTTTTGCGTAATCATTTTATTTCTTAAGTTTTTCAGTGCGGTATATGCCTTTGGACTCTTGGGAGGAGTGGCAGAAGAGTGTAAGACCACGTTTGTGCCCAAGTTATGTTGGAAATACCATCGTAAAACTTAGATCTAGGAGGTTACCCCAAGACTAAGGTATCTCAAATGATGAATCGTCTACCCCGCTCCATGTCGATGAGATCGGCAAGTGAGGCTAACACAAGCTCTAATGTGCTAGATTATGATGAACAAACAACAAGAATTAACCGAAGACTTCAAAGCTGGGATATGCCCAAAATTTCAAGAAATGATCTCTATGATCGAGACTGGTTCGGACTCGAAACAATCAAAACCGTAGAACAAACTATTAATTTTACCCCTCAAACACAAGAAATTCAACTTTTCGACCCAATAACCTTGCAAGAATTATACAAAGACCGTAAATATAATTATGTCCATATTGGATTAGTCCAAGTAGCCATCAAACCCCTTCATCGAGAAGGACTCAACAATTCCATGTTGTTAGCCCTTCGTGACCAAAGATTCCTCGAGTTCAATGATTTCCTCCTGGGAGCCATTGAAACTAGCCTTTGTTATGGACCTGTCCATTTCAATGTCTACCCAAATATGTCCATAGCCCTTGAGGACCCAAATATTTTACATTCACTCAAACTTAACCTCAAAACCCACGGTTACAAATTAATACATGGAACCATTCCAATTTCCATTATCCATCGCATCAAATACAAAGCCATGAGATCTGTCCAACCCCGTGCCAAAAGGACGTCTTCAAAAGGCCAAACTCTTTGTCTTGAAACTGATTGTATTCAGGGTCAAATTGTCTACCCAAAACTTAGTCATTGGGAGGACATTACCTTCCCTGAGGAATGGCAGCTGCAAACGACTGCTATTCGCCCTCAAGTTTCAAACACCAGTATCCGTTCTATTTCCCAAGACTTAGACGGATTAATTTCCATTCGGTTTAACCAACAAGCACCCCCTCCTGTTTGCCAAAACTCAAGAACATCATGCTCTGAGGCATTGACTTCTTCTGACTTAAACCAATGGGTTTCTCAAACTAGGACTACTCCACATATCCCTAATCTTATTGGATTGCAAACCAATCAAAATGTTGGCCAGGGAACTTACGAAACAACCTTCCCTGAATCTACCTCATCTGAGGTACCTGATAGACAGTCTCCCACTCACTCTGAGGTTGCTGCTCCACCTCCACGTGATTCTCGAAACCCAGGAGTATGTATGATTCAAACAACCACAGATTATCAAATTGACAAACCCGTACTTCGAACAGATTTTGAATCCCCAAAGAACAAAGAAAAAAGAGAATGGTTCTTAAGAACTTTCAATCTTGAACAACAAGCCCAAATCAGGACAAATTGGTATAATTTTATGACAAACCTTAAAACAAATATTTTCTTCTTTACATATTTTGATATTTACGCCTAGGATAATAATGTTTACTATCCCTGGCATAATCAAGTATGTACTCAAACTACTTCACATAAATCCTGGACCCTTTATGATGGTCCAACTACTAATGTTATCCATCCTCCGGTGGAAAACATCAAGCACAACTATAAAGATAATGAAATAACTGCTTCTCCGTTCAAAATTGTTGAACAAGAAGACCCAAACAGAAGACAAATTGAACAATTAAACTTTGCAAATTTAAGTCTTCAAACTATAGGTAATCAACTATCTAGAGTTGAGAACCTTGTCCAGCCAAAATCAATAGCCTCTTCATCTATGACACCGGCTCCAGTTCCAACTTCCGTTTCTTTATTCAAACCATATAATATTCCTCAAAAACAACAACTCGCTCTTAAAAAATCTTTTGTCCTAGATCAAATAAACCAACGTCTTACTATTCTTAATGTTGCTGAAGCACATTTAAGTGATCCACAAACACCAGTCCAAAATCAGGCCTCAAATGAACCTTCGGCTGAATCAAACAATAGAGGTGTTCGCACCATCATAGGATGTTCTTCAGACACTTCCTCAAGTTCTGAAGAAGAAAACTTCTCAAAAATTAATCAAATTGGTCAAAATTCAAACCAACATCCGGTCTTCCCTGACCTAGAAATTGAAGATAGGGGAATTGCTCCTCAGGCTTCCTACCAAAGTGGTATCATCTATGAATGGAACATAGATGGTTTGTCTGACCATAATCTCATGAACAAACTTCAAGAAATGACCATGGTTAGTAACGCACATCGTATCAAAAATACCCCTAATAGTGCAGTTGCTACCTTGCTTGTTTCTGGCTTCACTGGCCAACTCAAAGGTTGGTGGGAATATGGCTTCACTGGCCAACTCAAAGGTACAGAACCAGGAGATCCCCATTTCCCTGGATTTTAGCATATCTTGATCCTGTAATCTGATGTAATCACTGAGAAACCATTACACCTGAAGGAGTTCCCCTTCTTGATGGTGAAGGTATTCCTATTGAGGATGCTGTTAATACCCTTATTTTCAGCATTGCAAATTACTTTTTAGGAAACCCTTCTCGTCTCAAAGACAAAACAGCTGAACAATTGTCAAACCTTAGATGTAAAAAATTACATGATTTCAAATGGTACAAAGATACCTTTTTAACCAAAGTCTTGACCATACCAGACGCAAACCTTCCCTGTTGGAAAGAAAAATTCCTTACAGGATTGCCAACTTTGTTTTCTGAAAAAATCAAACAACGCCTTAGGAAGGAAAATGACGGGATCATTCCCTATGATCAAATGTCCTATGGCCAAATCATTAGTCTAATTCATGAAGAGGGTCTTGCCCTTTGTACTGATATTAGGATAAAGAAACAAATCCATAAAGAAAACAAGTTTTACAAACGAGAAATAGGAGGATTCTGCGAACAATTCGGGTTTCCACCTCTCATACCTCTATCCAAACACAAACCAAAGTCTTCTCGCAAATATTATAAAAAATTTCATAAATCCAAAAGGTATGTGTCTCACAAACCATTCACAAACCCTGAGTTTTACCATGAAACTCCTCCTAAAACAAAACATAACAAATATAGAAAGCCTTTCAAGGCACCTAAAAATTTTAAAGATTCAAAACCTGACAAATCTTCTCAAGGATGTTTTCGATGTGGCAAACCAGGTCATATCGCCAAATTCTATAGAGTCTCAAACAAGATTAATTCTTTACAAATATCCGAACAAGACAAAACTCAAATCCTTGCTCTTTTTCAAGAAACTTCTTCATCCTCTTCTGAAGATGAAAATTACAAACTTAATCAAATTCAAGCCTCTGAACATAATTCTTCTAGTTCTTCCAATAATGAGAATTTCCAAGCTTGTAATTGTGATTCTTGTATTATTGGACTTAGCTGTGAAGACTGTGTTCCCAAATCTATCCGGATGCTCCATGTATCACCAAATTCAAATATTTTTGGTTATATCAATAGCTTAGCAGACCTAGAACAAAAGAAGGCCTGCCTTGAGCATCTCAGAAACAATGTTTCTACTCAAAATTTCCCTCAACCATACAATCTCCACCAAATAATGCAAAAATTCGATAAAATAGCAAAACCTCATATCCCCGATCATTCTGGTCGGATTAAAAACCTTGAGACCACCACTGCATCCTTGCAGTATGAGATAAAACACATCAAACAACAGTTAGACTGCTTAAATCGACAACAAAACCAGCAAGCTTCAACATCAAACAATGAACCATTAATAAATCATTTTTCCAATCAAGAACTTGTTGAACCAAACCCTACTATCCCCGAGTTTGTGGCTACCATAACTTGTCAAAATTGGTATGTCCACATAACCTTGGTTCGTAATGCCTCATTCAAATTTTCTGCCATTGCCTTAGTTGATTCTGGTGCAAATGCCAATTGTATCAACGAAGGTGCTATTCTAACCCAGTTCTATGAACAAACTACCCAACGCCTTAACACAGTTAATGGATCTGGGTTAAATGTTCAATACAAACTATCAAATACCCATGTTTGTAACCAAGGTCTCTGTCTTCCTCAAACTTTCATACTTGCAAAAGACCTTGACCAAACAATAATTCTTGGTCAACCTTTCTTAGAGAAAATCAAACCATTCAAAATAACCCAAGATAGGATTTCCACAAAATTTCAAGGACAAAAAATTGTCTTTCCATTTTTACAAGCTCAAAATTCTGATAACCAAAATGTTAACAAAGTCAGACAACTAAACTTTCTCAAAGTAGAGCTTCTCCATGAAAGAATCTCTGGACATCTTAAAAATTCCAAAACCATTCAACAAATTAATTAACTTAGATCAAAGTTTGGATCCAATCTCTGCTCTGATGTTCCTAATGCTTTTTGGCATCGAAAGCAGCATATGGTCTCCCTACCCTATGCTTCTGGATTCTCAGATCTTCAAATCCCAACTAAAGTCAGACCGGCTCAAATGAATCAAACTCTCCTTGAAACTTGCAAGGAAGAAATTAATGATCTCCTGGATAAAAAACTTATCTGGCCTAGTACTTCTCCTTGGAGTTATACAGCTTTCTATGTTAACAAAGCTGCCGAGATAGAATGCGGAACCCCCAGGTTAGTCGTTAGTTACAAACTGCTAAATGATGCCCTTCAGTGGGTTAGATATCCAATCCCAAATCAAAAGGACCTTCTTCAACGAATTTATCAAGCCAAAATATTTTCTAAATTCGACATGAAGTCTGGGTTTTGACAAATCTAGATTCAAGAAAAAGATTGTTACAAAACAGCCTTCACAACTCCCTTCGGCCTATATGAATGGAACGCTATGCCATTCGGCCTCAAAAGTGCTCCTAGTGAATTTCAGATGATAATGAACGACATCTTCAATAATTACGGACAATTTACTATTGTCTACATTGATGATGTTCTTGTTTTTTCAAATTCAATTGAGCAACACTTTAAACATTTAAGAATATTTTTCCAAATTATTAAAACAAATGGCTTAGTCGTCTCCAAAAGAAAAATGGAGTTTTTCTTACCAAAGTTAGGTTCCTTGGCCATCTAATTGAAAAAGGTACTCTTACCCCTATAGATCGTGCCATTACCTTTGGAAAAAAATTCCCTGATCAAATCCTTGACAAAACCCAATTACAAAGATTTTTAGGAAGCCTAAATTACGTTCGTGATTTTCTTCCCCAAATTAGTAAGATTGCCGAACCATTATACCTTCGGCTTAAAAAGAAACCGACTCCCTGGTCTACGGCCCAAACTACGGCCGTCAAACCATCAAAAAACTTGTCAAAGAAATTCCCTGTTTATTTATTCCTAATCCTGAGGCTTTTAAGATAGTCGAAACCGATGCCTCAGACATTGGTTATGGAGGAATTCTCAAACAAAAACTTCCCAATGACAATAAAGAACAATTGGTCCAATTCACTTCTGGTATCTGGAATTCTGCTCAAAAGAATTACAGCACCATCAAAAAGGAAATCTTATCGATTGTTCTTTGCATCCAAAAATTTTAAAATACATTATTAAATAAACCATTTTTAGTTCGTGTTGATTGTAGCGCAGCCAAATATGTTTTACAAAATGATGTTTCAAATCTTGCATCAAAACAAATTTTTGCCAGATGGCAAGCTTTATTATCAATTTTTGAATTTCAAATTGAATATATTAAAGGAGAATCCAATTCTGTCCCTGACTTTCTTACCCGTGAATTCCTACAGGGCCAGACTCTTCAAATCAACATTATTAGGATGGCTCCCCCTAAGGAGTCCACTTCCTCAAACTCTATTGTCAAAACCAAATCAAGTTATGGTGCCTCCGCAGTTGTTGCAGCACCATCCAACCAAATAATTACCAGAAGCCAATCCAAAATGGCCTCTACAAATAAACCATATTCCCACGCTATCGTTGCGACATCAGCCGCTGGCCCCCTCCAAACCACAAATAAGGCTAGATCTAGCCTACAGACCACTCAAGCCAAACCAATCCAAATAGCCCAAGGTTCTAAACTCAAAAGCCAATACCATGAAAAACCCTGCAAAGAAGACCTCTTCACCATTGAAGAGCCCTTATTCAAATACGCCGACTCACCCATCATGTTGGCCCAACAAATATTTTACAAAGGGTGGCATCACTTTTCCTCCGCTTCTACAAAAAATCAAGAGTTCTACGAATATATCCTCGTAAAAACTGACTCTGTCAGATTCAAACTTAACTATGACAGAAATGACCCAACATTGGTTACACATACAACTGTAACCATATGCAAAATTCTTTCACTTCAAGATTGGGGCAGTCATCCCCTTAATCAAAGAAGTTTTTCAAACACTTTTTCCCCACAAAATTTCACATACCTTGATTACCAAGATGCTTGGTACAAAGCTTTCTGTTTCCAAAACAGGATCAACCGCCACTCTTGGTTTTTCTGTTTTGAGTACAGGTTCAATAACCAAACTCCCCTCTGATTTCCCAAATGGTGGGATCAATATGGGCCTATGGTAGAGATCTTACCACCACAAGTCCAAGATTCTTTTCGAATATTTTGCCAAAATACAACCCCCCAACCTCACCAACCTGATCTTCTCCGGTTCTTTCTCCACTGCCATCTCGCATGGATATTATTTTGGGAATATCAAATTTACGATTATCAGGTACATGATTGGATTGCTCCAGTCCTTTGCTGATCTTTCAATGTCAAATGGTGGGACAACTATGACGTCTCTAAATGTGAATGGACGTCCCTAATCAAAAGCCTCATAGGTCTTCAACCTGTTCCAACAATCCAAAGCACTTAAAAATCAAGCATCAAAAGTGAGAAGGAAGTCCTTCATGTCCGACTAGACGAACTCGGATCTGACTTAGAAAATGAAGACAATGAAGGTTCCAGTGACGGTGCCTATAGTCTCAAATCCATCAAAGGATCTATTCCTGCCCATGAACTCTGCTATGGGCAAGATCCATATGAGGATGACCCTGACTTTGAGCCCGCCAGCTCCAAAGCATCCTCCTCTAGCAAATTCAAAGAAGTTACCTCCCGACGATCCCGTCGGGTTGCAAAATCAAAGTCTACATCGACCAAACCCTAAGTTTGGTCCGTAACGTCTGCTAGGACGGTCATAAACTAGCCGACGGGTGTAGTCGTAAAATCACACCTAGTCAAATAACCTCGGACGACCTATTAAGGAAAGGAGGTACTGTTACTATCCCAGGTCAAAGGATAGTCCGACCAATATCTGGCTCAAATAAATAGGATACAAATCTCTTGATCAAACCAATACGGAGAACAGTGTCCCTGACACGTGGAATGCCGTGGTATGATCATTGAAGATTCCAAATCTACTGTCAACAGCAATCCTATCAAAGATTCCAAATCATTTGTGGACAGCAACTCCATCTTTCGGCGCCAACAGTTCCATAATTGTCGGCAGTAACTGTTCACTCCAAATACAAATTCAAGTGCACAGTTCCAAATAGTGACAAATGAAATGTCAAATAGTACCTAATTTGGTACAGTACCAAAGGAAATCCAAATGTTTCCCAAACCCACATGTAATCCAAATGAGCCTCCTTACATTATAAAAGGAGCATCTCCCCTTCTCCCAAATCACTTGGAAATTTTAGACTTGTAAAATTAGACTTGAAGAGAGAAGCTCCGAAGCAGGCTAACCCTCCATAAGTTCTTCTAAGATCTCTCCGAACACCTCTTCGGATTACAACAACAGGCTCCGATCATCACAAGTCTGATCGTCCTTCAAAGGTTAGCTACCCACAGCTCAAAGCCAACCCAACCTTCTTCTTCTCAAATCCTCTAACCCAAACCTTCCCAGAACCTCAATTAAGATCTCCAAATATTGTAAAATTTACTTTCAAATATATTATTTTCTTTGATTGCATTATTAACTTCCTGCATCTGCATCTGCATCTGCATACAGCAGCTTCTTTTTCTATCCTTGGATCAAAGCCTACAGACGTGCCTCTTGATTCTAAGAAATAGATCTGGTCAAGCAGCTTTTTATTTTATGCATTTTTCATATCCTCTACTTTAAGTTTATGGTTTTGTTCTTTCTTTGTTTATCTTTTTCTGCATATTTAGATCTGAGTAAGGTATTGCACCCATCTCAGTGATAGTCTCCCTGCTAGATCGGAGTAAGGTATTGCACCTATCTTGTTCTGATTGCTATACAGAACCAGGAGATCCCCATTTCCCTGGATTTTAGCATATCTTGATCCTGTAATCTGTGGTATCAGAGGTGTTGCACCTATCTTGTTTTTTATAACAACAAATCATTTTTTTTACGCTAAACTTTAATTAGCACATGTTATAAATCCCTCCAAATCAAGGGCAAAATAGTAATTTACTCTTCTTTTGTGCTTTTCGGATTAAAAAACCTCCCAAACCCTATCCCTTGTCTCTCATTCTTGCACTCTCAAACCCTATCCTCTCTCTTGGAACTTCGTTGAAAAGACGCTCTCCTTCAGTCGATCTATTGGAAATCACGAGCCTCGTCTTTAACAATAGACGCCATAGCAGGTATTCCCCCTTCTTTCTCTCTCTCTCTCTCTCTCTCTCTCTCTCTCTCTGCAATCGCTGTATTTTCCTCCTCTAGTGGTAATTGCTGTCTTTTCCTCTCTAAATCAGTTGGTTGTTAGTTGTAATCAAATCTTCAAATTTGGCTTATTGAGTGATACGGCCAAACTAATTGCCCAGTCAGGTAAGAACACGTGGTATCCAAGGGAAGGACATGTGCCGCTCACCTGATAGAGGCCGTAAGGATTCTAACCACGTAAACCACGTGAAGAGAATATTCCCCACGAAGGGGATAGGACGTATCAGAGTTGGACTCAAAAAGGGAAAAAGGCTGACCCAAGGGGGACTCCCAAAAGAAAACCCTAAACCCCTATAAGAGAGTGCCGGAGAGGAGGGAAGAGGTAAGTAAATAGACTCACACCATTACTCCTGTAAAAAACTGTTCAGCCAGTCTCTAACTTGGGCGTTGGAGGACTAATCCTGGAGATACCTCTGAGCCTCTGCCTTCGGTGCTTGTGCAGGATCAACTCATACGGACATTCGACAGCAACAGATTGGCACCGTCCGTGGGAACGATAGTAGTGGTGGGGAAAACCTACAATCGCAAGAAAACAAAAGCAGTGCCGAGCATAAACATGGACGAGGAGGAACCTTCAGGAGGGATCCCTTCCTTGATGGAAATCGATGAAGAATTGGGAAACGATGATCAGGAAGGTTCCATGAGGAACCAGCATTCTGCTAGATATTCGGTGCGCGGAGAAGGTAATCTTCCATCCCCTCCTAGGGTGTAGGAATATGTGACAAGGGAGTAGTTCGAAGGCCTTCAAGAGAAGTATGACCGAATGGTCGAGATAATGAAGGAGGTCTCCAAAGCCGTCTCTCAGAAGATTGACAGAGCACCGCAAGGCCCCCATATCCAAAAAGAGCGAGCTCAGGACGAGGACCAGAGTAGCACAGGATCGATAAGGTCCGGTAAGAATCATCGAAACTGAGCAATGAGGGAAAGCCCTGCACCCAAAGAAAGGACGTGACACACCGTCGAGACCGGGCATGAAGAACCACACCAAGGGGACAAACAGTTACGTGACTCAAGGTTGAAGTAGATGATCCTAGACCTGAAGGACGAGATTCGGAAGGTAGCAAAAACCCAGGAGGGAACTCGCAAGTCAGACCTCACCAATGACACGGCTCTAGCTGATGAAGTCATAAAGGACTCGCTCCCGATTGATTTTCATCTGCCCAAATATGATACCTATAACTGGTCTAGAGACACCGTCGATCATCTAGAAGGCTTAAGGTTGCGATGCAGTTTTACCAAGTCTTGAAAAACATCATGTGTCGAGCCCTACCTTTGACGTTCAGAGGAGAAGCAAGGTTATGGTATAACCGCTTGCCGATGAAATCGATCCACAGCTTCAGCGATTTGAGTTACTTCTTCATGAAGGGATTCTCCAGTAGCCAACCCCTGACCAACATAAAACAATATGAAGGAGAGTCACTGCGAAACTACATGAAGCACATCCAGCAAGAGAAGATCAGGATCAGAGGTCTGGACCTAAAAGTAGAGTTCACGGCCCTGTTGGGAGGCGTCAAGGATAAAGAGCTAAAAATATCTTTGGCGAAGCATACACCAAGGAACCTAGCCGAGTTGAGGGCTTGGTGTGATAAGTATATCCAGATAGAAAATACCCTTCAAGCCGATGAAGAAGCTAAAGAGAAGACGGGGAGGAAAAGTATCTCAAGAGGCGACGGCAAACCTTCGGAAGAGGGCAAAAGACAAAAGTCCAAACGTGGTCGGGCACCCAGTCCACTGAAGAAGTTCAAGAAATACGCACCCCTGAATCAAAAACGAACGGATGTGCTAATGCAGATAAAGGATTCCCCAGATGCCAGAGCCATA
Organism: Macadamia tetraphylla; assembly: GCA_022985045.1. Taxonomy (NCBI): domain Eukaryota; kingdom Viridiplantae; phylum Streptophyta; class Magnoliopsida; order Proteales; family Proteaceae; genus Macadamia; species Macadamia tetraphylla. Next base: position 22,123,442 of record CM040965.1, read on the forward strand.
AAGTGGCTAGGGAAGATGGGACGACAACTTGAAAGACGCAATATGGACAAATGTTGCCACTTCCACAGGGACCATAGCCACGACATTGAAGATTGTTGTCACTTGAAGGGGGAAATAGAAGGAATGATCCAAAGAGGGTATCTAGGCCGATTCGTAGACGCGAAAAGGAGGATGCCCATAACGATAATGACCGCAGGGACAACCACTGAAGAGACAGCAGAGGCCACCATAAAAGGAGGCAGCTAGCCCACAGAGGCAATCAGGAACGTCAAAGGGACCGGACACCCGAGGAAGCCAACCATCACCTTCAGGACTATCATAAAAGCCCAAGTAGGGTTATAGCGACAACCTGTGGAGGCCTAGCCGCTGGAGAAAGTTTAACCTCGGCCAGGAAAGCAAAAGCCTATGCACGAAGCATGCATGTGGCTGAATGGTCACACAAGAAGGTAAAGACGGTGATGGTTATTTCATTCTCGGATGACGACCTGGAAGGGGTGCACATGCCACAAGACGATGCCCTAGTAATCACCATGACCATAGCCGATTGCAGAGTAAAAAGGATCTTGGTGGATAATGGCAGTTCAGTTGATATCCTATTCTTTGAAGCTTTCCAGAAGATGGCCTGGACGAGGGAAAGCTGAAGAAGGTTGAACACCCATTGCAAGGATTCTTCGGCGCCCCAGTCAAAGTTGAAGAATCGATTGAGTTGCCAGTAAGAGCTGGCACCAAAGACCGCCAGGTAACAGTCATGATTAACTTCCTGGTAGTAGGCGTTACCTAGGCTTTCCTACCCTTACCTACGAAGCTGAAGCCCTATGACAGTCCATGCTCGGATTTGATTGTCGTTAAAACAATAAAAAATAGTAATGATAGGGTGAGAGCTGGGCTGCACCAAGGGCAGGGATCGTCCTAACCAATGCTACACCTCGGCCATCATCAGGCCGTGCTACCACCTCTGCCCTCATCAGGCCTCACCTCGATCATCATTAGGCCGTGCTATCACCTTGGCCATCATCAAGCCGTGCTGCCATCTCGGCCGTCTATCAGGCCGTGCTGCCACCACGGCCATCATTACGCCGTGCTATCACCTCGGCCATCATCAGATTGTGCTATAACCTCAGCATCTTCTCAGGTCGTGCTACTACCTCGGCCCTCCATCAGGCTATGCTCCCACCTCGGCCCTCAATTAGGCCGTGCTGCCACCTCTACCCTCATCAGGCCTCACCTCGGCCATTATTAGGCCGTGCTATCACCTCGGCCATCATCAGGCCGTGCTATCACCTCGGCCATCATCAGATCGTGTTGTAACCTCAGCATCTTCTCAGCCCGTGCTGTCACCTCGGCCATCATCAGGTCATGCTGTCACCTCGGCCCTTCTTCAGGCCGTGCTATAATCTCAGCATCTCCTCAGGCCGAGCGGCCACCTCGGCCCTCAATTAGGTCGTGCTATCACCTCGACCATCATTAGGCCGTGCTGCCACCTCGGCCCTCCATCAGGCCGTGCTATAAGTCATAGGCTCGACCAACCTGTCACCTCGGCTCGGTATTGTCAATGATGATAATAAAAAGGCACGAAAGAATCTAAAAGAAAGGCGTTTCCTTCATCGAAGAAGGCCAAAGGCATAAATTACAAGGGAGACGGAAGGCCCAAGTTCAAAAGATACAAAAAAAGAGACCCGAAGGCATTTCGTTCATCAACGGGCTTCGATCAGGAGAACAGCTTTGCCATCGATGGCAGCTGGGACATCTCGGTCTGAACCATCTTGACCAGGAGTAAGGGGGACTTCACGGAGCTCTGAGAAAAGTGACATGAGGGGGGCTCACTTTATATCGACAAGGTAATGACGATCCAATTACTCGAGGCCATTAATGACCTCGACATGTCATCAATGCTGATTCTTGAGGCACTCCAGGTAAGACACGAGTGACATATCACTCGAGCCAAAGACACGAGTGGCACGTCGGAAAGACCAGACCGAAGGTCACTATCTCGGTTGGGAGCTCAGGCAAAGGCCGAGCAGATATGTCCGAAGGTCTTTACCTCGGTTGGGGGCTCAGGCTAAGGCCGACCTGACCTGACCGAAGGTCACCACGGTTGCGGACTCTGGACTAAGGCCGAGCAGACTTGACCTAAGGTCACCACCTCAGTTGGGAGCTCAGGCAAAGGCCGAGCGAACCTGACCGAAGGTCCTTACCTCGATTGAGAGCTCAAGCAAAGGCCGAGCAAACCTGACCGAAGGTCCTTACCTCGGTTGGGTGGTGAAGGCCGAGCGGACCTGACTGAAGGTCCTTACCCCTATTGAGAGCTCGACCGAGTAGACCTGTCCGAAGGCCATTACCTCGATTGGGAGCTCAGGAAAACATCGAGCGGACCTGACCGAAGGTCCTTACCTTGGTTGGGAGCTCAGGTAAAGGCCGAGCTGATCTGACCTAAGGTCACCACCTCGATTGGGAGCTTCGGCTATGCCGAGCTAACCTGACCGAAGGTCTCCACCTCAGTTGGGGGCTCAGGCTAAGGCCGAGCATACCTGACCGAAGGACACCACCTCGGTTGGGAGCTCCGACTAAGATCGAGCTGACCTTATTGAAAGTTACAACCTTAGTAAAGGGCTCAGGCAAAGGCCGATCTGACCTAACCAAAGGTCCTTACCTCGGTTGGGTGATCAAGCAAAGGCCGCGCGAACCTGATCGAAGGTCCTTACCTTGGTTAGGGGCTCTGGCTATGGCCGAGCTGACTGAAGGTCCTTACCTCGGTTAGGGGCTCTGGCTAAGGCCGAGCTGACCTGATCGAAGGTCCTTACCTCGGTTAGGTGCTCAGGCAAAGGCCGAGCGTACCTGACCGAAGGTCCTTACCACGATTGGGAGCTTAGGCAAAGGTCGAGCAGACCTGTCCGAAGGTCACCACCTCGATTGGGGGCTCTGGGCTAAGGCCGAGCTGACCTGACCCATGGTCAACACCTAGGTTGGGAGTTCAGGCAAAGGCCGAGCAGACCTAACCGAAGGTAATCTCGGTTGGGGGCTCTGGACTAAGGCCGAGCAGACCTGACCGAAGGTCCTTACCTTGATTGGGAGCTCAAGTAAAGGCCGAGCAGACCTATCCGAAGGTCACCACCTCAGTTAGGGGCTCTGGGCACGGCCAAGCTAACCTGACCTTGGTCAACACCTCGTTTGGGAGCTCAGGCAAAGGTCGAGCTGACCTGACCTATGATCAACACCTCGGTTGGGGGCTCGGGCTAAGGCCGAGCTGACCTGACCTAAGGTCACCACCTCGGTTGGGCGCTTCGGCTATGCCGAGCTGACCTGACCGAAGGTCTCAACCTAAATAGGGGGCTCAGGCAAAGGCCGATCTGACCTGACCAAAGGTCCTTACCTCAGTTGGGGGCTCTGGCTAAGGCCAAGCTGACCTGACTGAAGGTCCTTACCTCGGTTGGGTGCTTAGGCAAAGGCGAGCGTACCTGACCGAAGGTCCTTACCTCGGTTAGGAGCTCAAGGGAAGGCCGAGCAGACCTGTCCGTAGGTCACCACCTCTGTTGGGGGCTCTAGGCTATGACTGAGCCCTGACCCATGGTCAACACCTCGATTGGGAGTTCAGGCAAAGGCCGAGCAGACCTGACCAAAGGTCATCTCGGTTGGGGGCTCTGGACTAAGGCCGAGCAGACCTGTCCGAAGGTCATTACCTCAGTTGGGAGCTCAGGCAAAGGCTGAGCGGACCGATCGAAGTCCCACCTCGGGTTGGGGGCCTGCATAAAGGCCGAGGACCACCAAAGGTCCTTACCTTGGTTGGGATCTCAGGCAATGGCCGAGCGGACCTGACCGAAGGTCCTTACCTCAGTTGGGAGCTTAGGAAAAGGTCGAGCGGGCCTAATCGAGGGTCTTTACCTCGGTTGGGAGCTCAGGTAAAGGCCGAGCAGACCTGACCGAAGGTCCTTACCTCGATTGGGAGCTCAGGCAAAGGTCAAGCAGACCTGACTGAAGGTCCTTACCTCGGTTGGGATCTCAGGCAAAGTCTGAGCGGACCTGACCAAAGGTACTTACCTCGGTTGGGAGCTCAGGAAAAGTTTAAGCAGACCTGACCGAAGGTCCTTACCTCGGTTGGGAGCTCAGGCAGAGGCCGAGCAGAACTAACCGAAGATCCTTACCTCGGTTGGGGGCTCAGGCCAAAGCCGAGTGGACCTGACCAAAGGTTATTACCTCGGTTGGGGGCTCAGGCAAAGGCCAAGTAGATCTGACCAAGGGTCCTTACCTCAGTTGGGGCTCAGTCGCCTCGAGCATACCCGATCAAGGTCCGGCAGCAAAGAATATTCCCCACGAAGGGATAGGACGATCGAGTTGGACTCAAAAAGGGAAAAAGGCGACCCAAGGGGACTCCCAAAAGAAAACCCTAAACCCCAGCCTATAAGAGAGTGCCGAGAGGAGGGAAGAGGTAAGTAAATAGACCACACCATTACTCCCAGAAAAACTTTCATCCAGCCTCTAACTTGGGCGTTGGAGGACTAATCTGGAGATACCTCGAGCCTCGCCGGTGCTTGTGCAGGATCAACTCAACGGATTCAATAGAACAGATTGGCACCGTCGTGGGAACGAAGTAATGGTGGGAAAACCTACAATCATAAGAAAACAAAAGCAGCGTCGAGTATAAACATGGACGAGGAGGAACCTTCAGAGGATCCTTCCTTATGGAAATCGATGAAGAATTGGGAAAGTCGTTCCATAGAATATTTGAAATTTGCGGAGAAGGTAATCTTCCATCCCTCCTAGGGTGTAGGAATATGTGACAAGGGAGTAGTTCAAGGCCCCTTTAAGAGAAGTATGACCGAATGGTCGAGATAATGAAGGAGGTCTCCAAAGCCGTCTCTCAGAAGATTGACAGAGCACCGCAAGGCCCCCATATCCAAAAAGAGCGAGCTCAGGACGAGGACCGAGTAGCCAACGAAAAGGTCGTAAGAATCATCAAACCTAGCAATGAGGGAAAGCCCTGCACCCAAAGAAAGGACGTGACACACCGTCGAGGGGCATGAAGAACCACACCAAGGGGACAAACAGTTACGTGACTCAAGGTTGAAGTAGATGATCCTAGACCTGAAGGACGAGATTAGAAGGTAGCAAAAACCAGGAGGGAACTCAAGTCGACCTCACCAATGACACGGCTCTAGCTGATGAAGTCATAAAGGACTCGCTCCCGATTGATTTTCATCTGCCAAATATGATACCTACGATGGGTCTAGAGACACCGTCGATCATCTAGAAGGCTTAAGGTTGTGATGCAGTTTTACCGAGTCTCGAAAAACATCATGTGTCAAGCCCTACCTTTGATGTTCAGAGGAAAGCAAGGTTATGGTATAACCGCTTGCCGATGAAATCGATCCACAGCTTCAGTGATTTGAGTTACTTCTTCATGAAGGGATTCTCCAATAGCCAACCCCTGACCAACATAAAACAACATGAAGGAGAGTCACTGCAAAACTACATGAAGCACATCCAGCAAGAGAAGATCAGGATCAGAGGTCTGGACCCGAAAGTAGAGTTCACGGCCCTATTAGGAGGCGTCAAGGATAAAGAGCTAAAAAGGTCTTTGGCGAAGCATACACCAAGGAACCTAGCCGAGTTGAGGGCTTGGTGTGATAAGTATATCCAGATAGAAAAGACCCTTCAAGCCGATGAAGAAGCTAAAGAGAAGACGGGGAGGAAAAGGATCTCAAGAGGGGACGACAAACCTTCAGAAGAGGGTAAAAGACAAAAGTCCGAACGTGGTCGGGCACCCATCCATCGAAGAAGTTCAAGAAATACGCCTCGAATCAAAAATGAACGGATGTGCTAATGCGATAAAGGATTCCCCAGATGCCAGAGCCATAAAGTGGCTAAGGAAGATGGGACGACAACCTGAAAGACGCAATATGGACAAATGTTGCCACTTCCACAGGGACCACAGCCACGACATTGAAGATTGTTGTCACTTGAAGGGGGAAATAGAAGGAATGATCCAAAGAGGGTATCTAGGCCGATTCGTAGACGCGAAAAGGAGGATGCCCATAACGATAATGACCGCAAGGACAACCACTCAAGAGACAGCAGAGGCCACCATAAAAGGAGGCAGCTAGCCCACAGAGGCAATCAGGAACGTCAAAGGGACCGGACACCCGAGGAAGCCAACCATCACCTTCGGGACGATCATAAAATCCCAACTAGGGTTATAGCGACAATCTGTGGAGGCCTAGCCACTGGAGAAAGTTCAACCTCGGCCAGGAAAGCAAAAGCCTATGCACGAAGCGTGCATGTGGCTGAATGGTCACACAAGAAGGTGAAGACGGGGATGGTTATTTCCTTCTCGGATGACGACCTGGAAGGGGTGCACAGCCACACGACGATGCCCTAGTAATCACCATGACCATAGCCGATTGCAGAGTAAAAAGGATCTTGGTGGATAATGGCGATTCAGTTGATATCCTATTCTTTTAAGCTTTCAAGATGGCTCGACGAAGGAAAGTGAAGAAGGTTGAACACCCATTAAAGGATTCTTGCGCCTACCAAAGTTGAAGAATCGATTGAGTTGCCAAGAAGAGTTGGCACCAAAGACCGCCAGTAATAGTCATGATTAACTTCGGTAGTAGGCATTACCTAGGCTTCCTACCCTTACCTGAAGTCGAAGCCCTATGACGTCCATGCTTGGATTTGATTGTCGTTAAAACAAAAAAAAAGTAATGACAGGGTGAGAGCTGGGCTGCACCAAGGGCAGGGATCGTCCTGACCAATGCTACACCTCGCCATCATCGATGCCACCTCACCACCTACTCGCCTCATTAGGCCCTCACCATTGGCCATCTGCCGTCGCCATCTCGATCGCTATCGCCGTCGCCACCCGCCATCATTACGCCGCTATCACCTTGGCCATCATCGATGTGCTATAACCTAGCATCTTCTCGGCGTGCTACTACCTCGGCCCTCCATCAGCCATGCTCCACCTCGGGCCCCCAATTAGGCCGTCTACCACCTCTACCCTCATCAGCCTCACCTCGGCCATTATTAGGCCATGCTATACATCACCTCGGCCCCATCCCTCAGGCGCCAGCTAGCCTATCACCTCGCCATCATCGACGTGTTGTAACCTCAAGTCTTCTCAGCGCGTCTTGTCACCTCGGCCATCATCAGTCATCTTGCACCTCGCCCTCTTAGGTCGTGCTATAATCTCAAAATCTCCTCAGTCGAGCTGCCACCTCGCCCTCAATTAGGTCGTTTCACCTCGACCATCATTAGGCGCTGCCACCTCGGGCCCCCCATCGCATGCTATAAGTCATAGGCTCGACCAACCCGTCACCTCGCTCGGTATTGTCAATGATGATAATAAAAGGCACAAAGGGAAACTAAAAGAAAGGCGTTCCTTCATCGAAGAAGGCCAAAGGCATAAATTACAAGGGAGACGAAGGCCCAAGTTCAAAAGATACAAAAAGAGACCAAAGGCATTTCGTCATCAAGGGGTTCAATCGGAGAACGACTTTGCATGATGGCATGAGACATCTCGGTCCGAACCATCTTGACCAGGAGTAAGGGGACTTCACGAGCTCGAGAAAAGTGACATGAGGGGCTCACTTTATATCGACAAGGTAATGACGATCCGATTACTCGAGGCCATTAATGACCTCGACATGTCATCAATGCTGATTCTGAGGCACTCGTAAGACACGAGTGACATGTCACTCGAGCCAAAGACACGAGTGGCACATCGGAAAGACCAGCCAAGGTCACTATCTCGGTTGGGAGCTCGGCAAAGGCTAAGCAGATGCCCTTTACCCTGGTTGGGAGCTCAGGGAAAGGCCGAGTGAACTGACCAAGGTCACCACTAGTTGGGACTCGGACTAAGGCCGAGAGACTGACCAAGGTCACCACCTCGTTGGGAGCTCAGCAAAGGCCGAGCTGAACTGACCAAGGTCCTTACCTCGATTGGGCTCAAGCAAGGCCGAGCGACCTGACCGAAGGTCCTTACCTCGTTGGGTGGTAAGGCCGAGCGGACTGATCAAGGTCCTTACCTCGATTGAGAGCTCGAGACGAGGAGACTGTCAAGGCCATTACCTCGATTGGGAGCTCAGGAAAAATCGAGCGGACTGACCAAGGTCCTTACCTTGGTTGGGAGCTCGTAAAGGCCGAGCTGACGACCTAAGGTCACCACCTCGATTGGGAGCTTTGGCTATGCCGAGCTAACGACCAAGGTCTCCACCTCGTTGGGGGCTCGCTAAGGCCGAGCTACCTGACGAAGGACACCACCTCGGTTGGGAGCTCGACTAAGACCGAGCTGACCTTATGAAAGTTACAACCTAGTAAGGGCTCAGCAAAGGCGTTGACCTAACCAAAGGTCCTTACCTGGTTGGGTGATCAAGCAAAGGTCGCAACTGATCGAAGGTCCTTACCTTGGTTGGGCCTGGGTATGGCCGAGCTGATCGAAGGTCCTTACCTCGGTTAGGGGCTCGCTAAGGCCAGCTGACCTGATCGAAGGTCCTTATCTGGTTGGGTGCTCAGGCAAAGGCCGAGCGTAACTGACTGAAGGTCCTTACCTCGATTGGGAGCTTAGGCAAAGGTCGAGCAGACCTGTCCGAAGGTCACCACCTCGATTGGGGGCTCTGGGCTAAGGCCGAGCTGACCTAACCCATGGTCAACACCTAGGTTGGGAGTTTAAGCAAAGGCCGAGTAGACCTAACCGAAGGTCATCTCGGTTGGGGGCTCTGGATTAAGGCCGAGCAGACCTGACCGAAGTTCCTTACCTCGATTAGGAGCTCAGGTAAAGGCCGAGCAGACCTATCCGAAGGTCACCACCTCGGTTAGGGCCTCTGGGCTAAGGCCGAGCTGACCTGACCTTGGTTAACACCTCGTTTGGGAGCTCAGGCAAAGGTCGAGCTGACCTGACCCATGATCAACACCTCGGTTGGGGGCTCGGGCTAAGGTCGAGCTAACCTAACCTAAGGTCACCACCTCGGTTAGGGGCTTTGGCTATGCCGAGCTGACCTGACCGAAGGTCTCAACCTCGATAGGGGCTTAAGCAAAGGCCGAGCTAACCTGACCGAAGGTCCTTACCTCGGTTGGGGCCGCTAGCAGCTACGAGGTCCACCGTTGGGACTCGAAGCGCGACGACAGGTCCTTACCTCGTTGGGGCTTAGGCAAAGGCAGCTGACTGACCGAAGGTCCTTACCTCGGTTAGGTGCTCAGGCAAAGGCGAGCGTACCTGACCAAAGGTCCTTACCTCGGTTGGGAGCTTAGGCAAAGGCCGAGCAGACCTGTCCATAGGTCACCACCTCGGTTGGGGGCTCTAGGCTAAGGCCGAGCCCTGACCCATGGTCAACACCTCAGTTGGGAGTTCAGGCAAAGGCCGAGCAGACCTGACCGAAGGTCATCCCGGTTGGGGGCTCTGGACTAAGGCCGAGTAGACCTGTCCGAAGGTCATTACCTCGGTTGAGAGCTCAGGCAAAGGCCGAACGGACCTGACCAAAGGTCCTTACCTCAGTTGGGATCTCAGGCAATGGCCGAACGGACCTGACTGAAGGTCCTTACCTCGGTTGGGAGCTTAGGAAAAGGTTGAGCGGACCTAACCGAAGGTCTTTACCTCAGTTGGGAGCTCAGGCAAAGGCCGAGCAGACCTGAACGAAGGTCCTTACCTCAGTTGGGAGCTCAGGCAAAGGCCGAGCAGACCTGACTGAAGGTCCTTACCTCGATTGCGAGCTCAGGAAAAGGTCGAGAAGGCCTGACCAAAGGTCCTTACCTCGGTTGGGAGCTCAGGAAAAGGTCGAGAAGACCTGACCGAAGGTCCTTACCTCGGTTGGGAGCTCAGGAAAAGTCCGAGCAGACCTGACCAAAGATATTTACCTCGGTTGGGGCTCGGCCAAGCCGAGATGACCTGACCAAAGGTTTTACCTCGGTTGGGGCTCAGCAAAGGCTAGTGGATCGACCAAGGTCCTTACTGATTGGGCTAGGGCTCGAGCATACGACGAGGTCAAATGCAAGCAAAACTAAAGCCGGTGGAGGGAATAAGCCTAAGGGACACATGAATGAGAGAAGTACTTATCTCCAGAAAAGCTCTGGTGGGAGTAAGGGCCTGACGGCCAAATAATTGCCCAATCGTAAGAACACGTGGTATCAAGGGAAGGACATGTGCGCCACGATAGAGGCCGAAGGATTCTAACCACGTGAAAGAATATTCCCCACAAGGGATAGGACGACAGTAGGACTCATAAAGGGAAAAAGGCGGACCCGAGGGGGACTCCCAAAAGAAAACCCTAAACCCCAAGCACTATAAGAGAGAGCCGGAGAGGAGGGGAGAGGTAAGTAAATAGACCCACACCATTACTCCTGTAAAAAACTGTTCTGCTGGTCTCTAACTTGGGCGTTGGAGGACTAATCCCAGAGATACCTCGGCCTCTGCCTCCCGTGCTTGTGCAGGATCAGCTCATATGGATTTTCGGCAGCAACAATGAGTTTGCTAATTAGGCTACAAATGACAGCAAAAGAAATGGAGAATGTTTGAAATTTTTAGTATCCGCATCTGGGTCTCTTTCAATTCTGGATACTTACATCTTTGCTATTGTATCTTTGTAGCTTATTGTTGAAACATTCTTTTCTTTTCTTCTAACGCTCTTGGAGTTGCTTCGCATTGCGTAATTTCTCACTTCTAACTACTAAGTTATTATTTTTGCCAAAGCAACTTCTCAATTTATAATGAGCTCTGTAAATTTTATACTCAGTTGTGACTCTGGGATTTGCAATGTGAAATCACCTTGAATGCATGCTTGATTGCATTAATTTGGGATTTGGGTGAATATTTATTTTGGGATGATTTGTGTAGAACCAATTTCAGATTACCTAGTATTCCCGATTTTGAAAAAGGGGAAATAAACTCAAAAAGAAAAACTTAAAGGGAGGGGATTCCTTTGTTTGCTAGGATCCTATACACTCTGCGTGGGTTCATACTACTTTTCTGCTTATGGTCATTGCAATTGGAGTTATGGATAAATTATAATAGGGAATTATTATTGATTGGAAATATGCAATAGCAGTAAACTAAAACATCCTAGAAGATCTAGGAAACCCTCCAAGTGTGGGCGACACAATGGGATAGCTATGTACAAATTATTTCTGTTTACCCCAACAATCTCATCTGCAAGATAATTAGATGAACACAGCCTCCAAGAGATGGGAGAAAATTCCTTTAACTAGGAGTCACCTAGCTTTCCTAATTAAATTGATCACTATTACTACCTTGCAACCAACCAAGAATGGTACTAGAATCCCTTTCAATTATATAATCCGGCCACTTAGAAGTGATAGCAATCTGAAGTTATTTTTTTATGGATATATTATAATAGGGAATTATTATTGATTGGGAAAATATGCAATAGCAGTAAACTAAAACATCCTAGAAGATCTAGGAAACCCTCCCAAATGTGGGCCAACAATGGGATAGCTATGTACAAATTATTTCTGTTTACCCCAACAATCTCATCTGCAAGATAATTAGCTGAACACAGCCTCCAAGAGATGGGAGAAAATTCCTTTAACTAGGAGTCACCTAGCTTTCCTAATTAAATTGATCACTATTACTAACTTGCAACCAACCAAGAATGGTCCTAGAATCCCTCTCAATTATATAATCCGGCCACTTAGAAGTGATAGCAATCTGAAGGCTTGGTTTACCCTTTTCTTAATTTGAAAACTGAAAATTTCATTTTAGATGGGGAAGACTTTAAATGATGTATTTGCTTCTTTGCATTTGCTTATGCTGGGAGGTCTCTGTTAATTTAACTAAACTAGTTTCAAACCTCTTTGTGGGAGGCTGTACTTTTAATTTGTGCTCCCTTTTGTTTCCCCCTCCCCCTTTTTTTATTTTTTATGAATGATACTTTGTTACTAGAAGAGGAAAAGAGAACAGTTAAAAGGAAAAGGTGATCCAAGGAGCCAACTATCAGTAGTCAGCAGCATCTCCAATTTTTAATGGATTCTCCCACAGCTCCTATCTTTGTTGTTAAATCATGCAAGAACAGTCATAGACTCTGAAATATGTTTTTAGTTATGTGTCAGTGTTTCCATTACTGATATACCAGAATATCTTGAACTCCTATACATATCTGTTGACTGTTAAATTGTTGGTTTCAAATTCTGGATCTGTGATTGTGATATCCTACACTCGGTAGGACCTTTTAGATCTCGGTCTCTAGCCATCGATTTGACTTGATCTTTGGATCATTACTGAATTCTGGAATTTTCTTAGTACAGTTCTTGTTTCAAAATGTAGTAGACACAATAGAATACCTTTTTTGTCCATGCCAACTGAGTGGTAAAACAGCCAGGGAACTTATGTCTTGCAGTCCATTCTATTTTTAAGTCTTCATGGTTCATTCTTAAAACATTTATCCTCTACATTAGAAAAGAAAAAAAGTACATGCCTCAATGCCAAAGAAGAATAATGTCAACTCTTCAAATATTCATTGTTTCCTACGTTGTCTCCCATTTTTGTTCATATTTATCCATTTATAGGTCTCACTTTCTTCCAGGATAGAGAAATAATTTTACTCTATTATTTGTTTTTCCTTTTCTATGTTGCATGCTATGTTCATTCATCAGAATTAGTCTTTCAGATGGATCATAGAGAGGGAAGTGAAGCAAGTATGAAGGATGATGCAAGGGGTGTGAAAGAGTCATATTGTTGGATCGACGAGAGGATAAAGCTATTAATTGATATTGCTATCAATTATTCACGTAAAGGGTACAAATTGAATACGTCTTTCACAAAGGATGGTTGGGATGGCATATTGAAAGAGTACAATAAAAAATGTGAGAAGAAAATAACTATGCAACAACTCAAAAATCGATGGAACATTTTGAAAGCGATGTGGGTTGCATGGTGGGTGTATTTGATGAATAGGACTAGTGGTTGGGGTTGGAACACGACTCTAGGAACCATTGATCCACCAAGGGAAGAACATTGGAATTCTTTTGTCAATGTATAGTCTTATTACATAGCATATCTAAGTTTAGTTTATAGTTTACTCCTAAATAATGTTAGATAATTATTCAATGTTGAAATTAAATTGCAGAAACATGTCTACAGGAAGCATTTTAGACGTGTCCCCTTGAGTAATGAAGTTGAACTACGAGAGTTGTTCCATGGTACTTTTGTTGATAGTGTAGATACAAATTGCATGAGTGAAGATAAACCACTAGCCTCACCAAAAGGGGTTTCTTCTTCCAATAATGCAATAAACTTGGATGTTGATGATTCAAGTGATGATGGTAATGAAGTCTTGCCAGTTGAGATGTTAAATGTGATAAAGAAGAAGAACAAAATGAAGAGATCTATGGGATCATCATCCAAGAGGTCAAAGATTGGCCATAATTGTGATATGAATGAAATCCTCAAGGAAATGCTTGCTTTTGAAAAACTAAAAAGAACAAAGATGGTTGGGGCAAATAAGGACACCACATTTACTGAGGCTTATCATATTCTTGACTCTTTGGAGGGGATTGAGATTGGCAGTAACCATCATGTGATTGCTTTGGAGGTACTTGAGGACTGAAATAAAAGAGAGGCATTCATTTCAATGAATGAATTGGCTCGTGTGCAATGGCTTCTTAGAGCGATTGAAAGGAAAGAGACAGAGGAGGCTGGATCCCTATATGATATGCATGATAGACAATTGAACTTACATGGTTTGAAGACATTTTAATTTTTTTTTTTTTTAAGACTTATAATGTGTGTGGATAGTCTTTTTCATTTCACATTCTTAGAGATGGACAATTATGTGCTTGTGTGGTTTAAAGTATTTGTAGTTATTTTTGATATATTTATAATGTTTGTGGATCTTTTTTTTATTATTTTGTATTTTTAAAGATGGAATTCTATGTGTTTATGTGATTTGAAAATATTTTGTAGTTAATTTTGTTAGAATGGATTTTGCATTTCATATTTTAAAGATGGATCTATATGTGTTTAATATGAGTTGTTATTTATGACAGTTGTTATGGATAAGAAATGCAATAAGGATTCCAATGAAGATTTTTCATTGGTACCACTTATTGTAATTGGATGTGTATATCATCATTTGGAGCTGTGTATATCATCATTTGGAGCACAATGATCATATTAATGATGACAATGATGATGAGATCGATGATGACAATGAGGCCACTTCTCAAATCATAAGACAACCAATGCATACGCACAAACTCACAGGTCATGATTAGATATTTGAAATGCTAAGCCCAAATACGCATCCAAGAAGGGTTCGTAGACTGTTCTGTATGTCTAGAGAGAATTTCACTAGGTTGGTAGCTGCTTTAAAAGAGAAAGGTTTAATGGCAAACACAAACAAAACAACAATAGAAGAACAATTATCAATGGTTATATTAGTGATGGCACACAATATGAGAAATGAAATCATCCAAGAAATGTTTCAGCATTAAGGTGAAATAGTGAGCCGTCACTTCCACAATGTATTGCAAGCACCACGAAGCTTTGGTAAAGAGATGGTATTGCCACCTTCATTTGAGGAGACACCACCACAAATCAAATCAAGTCGGAAATATTATCCATTCTTGCTCAATTGCATTGGTGCAATAGATGGAACACATGTAAGCGCATCAATTCCACTTGCAAAACAAGTACCATATAGATCTAGTAGAAAAAATGAAGTTACCCAAAATGTTTGTGCTGCTTGTTCATTTGATATGTGTTTCACTTTCCTTTGGGATGGTTGGGAGGGTACAACACATGACAATCGAATATTATGGGAGGCCATGAACACTCCTTGTTTGAACTTCCCTCATCCACCACCAGGTGCGTTTCATTCTCTAATTATTATAATTGTTATTAAACATTTTATTCGAGTGAACCTGTTGAAATTTTAACTATTAATCTTGATTTTGTAGGAAAATACTATCTTGTTGATTTTGGATACACATACATGCCTGGATATATGGCTCCTTTTAGGAATGTTCGATATCATCAACAAGATTTTAAGTGTAGATGACCACGAGGTGCAAAGGAACTATTCAATTTCACACACTCGTCTTTAAGAACTACTATTGAGAGGTCATTTGCGTCTTCAAGAAGCGTTTCCCCATTTTGAAGATGATGCCTTCATATGATTTTAAGACACAAGTTTTGATTGTGCTTACTTATGTGACCATGCACAACTTTATTAGAAAGCAAGCAGCATCAGATTGGCTTTTTGAAAAAGCAGAGAAGGGAGAGTTTGATGATGAATATGAAGACGAATATATGATGATGACGATGTTATGAGTTTTGCAAATGTGGTGGGTCATACGCAATAGCAACAATGGGAAGCATATCAAAGACAAATTGAAGATCAGATTAAAGCATCTTATCAAAATTGATGATGAAAAAAAGAGTCTAGCATGGTTTTATTAAAGTTTATTTTTTAAGAACTTGTGTTTTTTTATTTTTCATATAACTCTAGTACGACATTATCAACACCAAATTTTTGGAGTTATACAATACTAAGACACATTAGGAATCATTCTTGCATTTGGTTACCATATGTGCTTGGAACATGTCAAATCCATTTAAGGTTTTCCATACGTATGGGACCCATTCGGTTTAAGCAACCAACCCATCTTAATCAATTACAATGATACCAATAACATGATGGTTTTCCTTTTCCAATTGTGACGTGTATGATCGTCCATCTATATGATTTGACACAAGTTTCTTGCTGTAGTGACAAATATTTCTTAGTATTCCATAATGTGTTTGTAAAAATTCTAAGAGAAGTGGCAGTGGGGTTATGGAATTAGGATGGGTAGGAATCTTTTAGTCAAATATAATATAGATTTAAAAAAAATTAGAGTTATATTGTCACACCCCGTTCTCACAGAACCGGACCGATGACCGAGTTAACACCTGTTAACCCAAAACTTGCTAGGATCATCTAATACAATAACCACTACAAAGCATACCCAAACTAAAGAAAGCAATTTCTGTATTTCAACAAAAGTCTTACATGTAGACATCTGTAAATACCCTAATACTCTTGATACCTAAATTGTATTATATAGTTCATATACATGTGGGCCCGTAGGCATGATATATACACAAGAATTACAATTTAAACATCCAGAACACAAAAGGGGTAACATCATAAAATAATAGAAAAAAACTGGTTGGTATCAGTGTTGCTGTCCCGTAATACAACTCTCGCATGGGCACTTAGCCCCATGCCCAAGATCTTCAGGGACCCAACAATTCTCAGATGAAAATTTCACAATGGGTCCCGGCTCTAGCTCTTTAGTTGGATAACCTGCAAGATCATCTAAAAAGTGGTATACATGTGGGATGAGCTCACCAGCCCAGTAAGTGAAAAGAAAGACCAAGCAATCATTTGCAACACAAATACACCTATATGTATGCAAGTCCCTTTTTATTATCTTAAACCACCTAAACATCATATCTAAGTCATAGGTCATGTGCTGCTCGCAACCACAGTGCGCGTATGCCCCGGGGGTTACCCTATCCAGCAATACGCCCATAGGGTTACTGGAGAAGGTTAGCTTGGGTACCAAAAAGGTAAAATGGGTCTTGCCCTGCATTAAAGTAAAATGGGCATTGCCCTGCATTAATTTAAAAGCAGCACGATTGACCCTCTTGTTATATCACCAAAGTTACCGACCGTCTTAGTGATCGGTAGGGCATACTTCTAATCACCACCGTTGGTACACAACCTCGAGCTTCCCCCAGTGATATACCTAACACCCAAACCCCTGATGGGAAAGGTCGTTTCACAGGGATATGTCATTCCTAACTACATGCTCCTATATGAGATAGTACGACTACATAGTGCCACCGCGTCCCATTCTACGGGGCACCAATGCATTCGTGTCTAAGCCAGCTACAGTATCTAATCTAGCAATGCATCATATTCAATAATTTAAAGTCATCCATCTCATAACTCAAAGCAAGAATAAGCATTTAAAATTAAAGATCTTAGCATGTCAAGTCATAAATGAATTTCATAATGCACACGTCAATGCATGCAAATGGTATTCGTGAATGACTAGGCTACACACAATAATGAAATGATAACATGGCTGTCTACAACAATAATGGAATGATGTAAAAACACTCCAAAATTAAAGTCAATGTCCTCTTCCCACTTACCTAATTGGGTACAAAGATCACCCTTGGTACGAGGAAGATCTGATGTGCGATGATATGACTTCCTAGTACAACCTATCATAAAGAGGTTGAGCTTAGTATATCTCCACTTTAAGCTCATAACCAATGAGGTATGATAATCCTAACGTGTTTAAAACCATTAGAGAAGGTTGTCCGATAAATTTGGGCCCAATCGAAAACCGATGGGTCAGAGTGGTAGGTCAATCGACGGGTGAGGTACCCATCGGTTCTTACCCACTGCTCGACTTAGGGGCCCTATAAGGACCAACTGGCCAGAAGTGGCTGGCCAGGTGCCCACTGATCCTCGATTGTTGCTCGGTTCAGGGGCTCTGCCTAAACTGGCGAGCTAGGAGCGATGGGCCAGGAGTGGCAGACCAGGTGCCCACTGATTTTTCTCATCGGTTGAGCCAATAGCCCATCTAGGATAGGCGGGCTACGGATTGGTGGGTCCAACCATTTCGAGGCACCCACCACTTAGAACCGAGATTTTAGTATTCACTTCTATTCTTCATCCCACCTTGGAAAAACCACCATGGGTCAATTCGATCGCATTTTCCACACATCTAAAGTTTCATATCATGATTCAAATATAGATCTAGGATCGATTCAAAGTACTAAGCTTGAGCTTTACCTCTTTGCTCAAGAACACTTCAAAAACCTCAAATCTTCTCTCTAGCTCAAGAGATCAACAAATGCTTTTCAAATCTTCAAATCTCTTCCTCTAAAATATTTATAAACAACATGTAGATCCTTTATTAAACCTTAGATTCACATTCTCAAGAGGGATTAATAATATCTAAAGGATTTCTACCCAAATCATAGGATTTCACTTAGAGTTTCATGAGGGTTTAAGAAATACAGACTTTATTCACCTCAAATCGTAATCTCGAGATGAGGATCACTAATCCGGCATCGAAATTGAAAGATTCAACCCTGACGTCGCACAACGAGCATCTTCTTCCCCTTTTTCTTCCTCCTTCTTCCCTTATCTTTCTCTCTTTCTCTCTTTCTCTCTCTTCTTTACTTTTTTCACCCACTATTAAAAACAATAAATGAGGAGAAAGAAAGGTAATAAATGCTATTTATACCTAGGTCAAAATATCTAATGACCAATGTGGTAGGTCACACTGGTGGGTCGGACCCACCTATGGCCACCCACTAGTCGGCCAAAACTTAGCCGAAACATTGAGATTTTCGATGGGGCTCGGCCCCGACATGTATTTTACTCTCGGTAATTGATTAACACGCATACTTGACATAAAACATGGTTGCGTACTTTTATTGTGAGTACATGGCCCGGTGATACATGCAAATGCACGGCTTGGGCACGCTGACTTCACTAAGCACCGACTCCAACTCGTCTGCCCAACTCGAGTTTAGAGTCACCCTTGCCATCATGTTCCATAAGGTACCTAACTTGGCTCGCTCGGGTTCAGGTCCTGCAAGGCCAAACCGAACCAACCGGGTAATTAGACCGGGTTTAGAAAGTAGGGTATCACATATATAATATATGGGCAAGATAACTTTGTGCGCTTGAGTGGCTACTACGTTAACGTGTAGGCTAATGGGAGGCCATGCGAAGGCATTTGAGCAGGGGGTAGCACCATCTTTTCGTGCAACCTATGTCTAGGTGTAGATATTTGCAAACATGTAGGGTAGGGTCCTTTTCACTATAATATATTCTATATAAATAAGTGTACCAAACATATTTTTATTATACAATTTATTATATAAATAACAACCAAACGAATATTATTTGTGGTTCATAATATATCATCTTAAATGAATTCTCAAAAATAGCTAATAAATACAAATATAAATCAAACCAAAGAGAGCCTAAGCTGATAGTTTTATTTTTCCCCTGAAGAATGACTTTCACCCCAAGAGGAAGAATGACTTTTACCCCAAGAGGAAGCTCAATTGACAAGAATCAACGCCTTTTAAGAGGTTATGATTTTTTTTTTTTCAAACAAAGAACATGAAAGACTAACTACTGTTCTTATCAGAGGTTATGATTTATGAGTTCAATTGGCCTTAGGCCATCTTTCTTGTAAGTTTTGGTAGAGAATTCCATGATTTCATCCCTATTTCATAGGACCCATTTGATTTCCCAAATTGGAAATGGAGATAACAGTCCCACCATAAATTAATTAAGGTGTCTTCCTAATTGAAGTGTGCCAATCTAATTAGGTAACAAATCAGTACTGTTGCCGTCATTTATGGATCCCACTTCCACGACATCCCCTCACCATTACCGTCAGCATATAGAGGTAGAATCAGTGTATATCCACTTCGCACATTCACACCTAGAGCTAATTGAGAAATTGAGTTTGGATTTTGGACCACAATGATCATTAGGTGGGTGAGAAAAGACCACATTACTCTCCCACACCGTGTGTTAAAGATACATCTGTATTCCGCTCCATTGGTCCCGTGTGTTGGTATTACCCTACACTAGACTGGTAAGGTTATTTCTCCTATAATTTGATTACTAAAGAGACAGTCTAAATGACCTCTATACGTATATTTAACTAATTTTTATAAATATTTATCAGTTTTGTCACATGACAACTCAAATCTGTTCAAAATTTTATGAATTAAAAGCACTCATGATCCTCACATTTAAGTTTCAACCCAATCAAAATCAATTACATGATTAAAAATAATTAAAATTTCAGGACTAAAAAAGAAAAAATTTGCAAGCCGACTATATAGAATGGAATGTGAATCAGATTTTTGTATGAAAATCATTCTAGTATGATGATGATCCACACATATGGAATCCAGTCCTATTGTAAATTCGAGCCGGATTCCATATGTGTGGATCAGGATTGTATGGGTACAAAGCTGATTCATCTTCAACAGAATGCATTATCTATGACATTAAACGGAAATTTAAAAGGTTAAAATTTTATAATGTTGAGACTTGAGAGTGAAACGTTCAAGAGGGATGCTCTATTCACTGTTCATTCACTGGTTCATTCATTCTAACTGGTTAAGAAATCAAAAGAAGATGGAAATGGGTTAATTGTCCCCTTCTTTTGCTGTTCCCTTCCCCCTTTTTACCGTGTCGTCCTCTCAACCTTTCCTTTTCATATCCTTTTCGGTTAGAAAAGAAAAAGAAGTACCACCTACCAATGAAAGGAAGACCGTCCTAAAAAATCTAGGGGTGTTTGGTTCGGTAAATCAATTGGTGTATGTATCAGATATAAATGTCAATCTTTTGATAGATATTCTTCTGAACTATGTTTCTTTTGAAAAATCGTTTGGTTGTCTTAAGGCTAGTGCATGTTTCTCGCGGGTTGAGATATTGGCTTCCGTAGAGAACGTCTTTTCGCTTTCTCCTTTTATACTAAGTGGTAAAAAGATTGCTCAAATCTAAGTTTAAGTGTTGAGGTGAACTCAGATTTGTAACACATCTTTTGTAATATGGTCATTCATAGGAAGTAGGATGCTCACTTATGAGAGTCATCCTAGTGGAACCAAACAACTCCAAAAATTAAGAATTATCATCTAAAGAATGTCATCCCAAAGATTTACCAAACCAAACACCTCCTAAGGCTGTCTTTTGAATAGATATTGTTTTCATTTGGGGGAATATGAATATCTCTACTCATAGTGTTTTGCAGATGGGTTTCATGAGTGGTGCGTATGGGGTGGGGAGAGAGAGAGAGAGAGAGAGAGTCAAGAATAGACCAATATGGAAAGTTCCATAAATGGAAGCTGCCTCTGCGGCCCAATGTAGGATTATTAAAGTTGTAAGAAAGTTGCAAGAAAGTTGATTAGTAAAGTTCAGATTTTCCAAGAATTTAGGATTTTTGGTAGATAGATTTCTAAGTTATAAAGAGTCGCAAATTGAAGATTCGATTCACTGCGAAGGACTGAATTATAGCAAGATAGGAATGCTTAAGATATAGCACAGGAATAAAGGTTTCAAGCAGTTGATTCCATTTAATTGGTATTCACTGGAAATTATTCATTTCCACCCTCCGTTTGGGATGATGAGACTTTAGTTGAGCTAGGGTTTTGTACTTTTTAATCAAAAAGAATTAGGAAAAATTTCCGCACACAAATACATCAAGTTTAAGAGAGAAAAAGGTGTCGTGACCCACTAAACTTTAGAGAGCTTCAATCTTGAAGAACCAGCAGCCATTCTTGGGTATCAAAGCGAGTTTCTTTAAAATTTGAGTGAGTACCTGTTGAAATAGATGGAAGTAAACTAAAAAAATATTTTTCTGATGATTGATTAGAGACATTAGAGTTTCATGAGGGTCATAAAAACCCATATACATATCTCTCAAAATTTTCCAATATTTGTCTATTATTTCTTTTTCTTTTTCTTTTTTTGGCAAGTTATTTGTATACCATATTTTTTAAAAGAAATCCAATATCGATTGATATAAACATGGTCCATCTCACTAGAAGCAAGAACTACTCATTGGATGCAAGAAAGAGATACAAAATTGGAGGGTAAAGGAATTTTCATGACCATAAGTCCCTAATTGGATCTTTTAGCTTTTGGACATAACATCCTTATGGACAAGCTTAGGGTGACTTCATTGGTAGAGTTTGAATGGCTACTGATTAAAAATGAAGGAGAAAACTTGAAAATTATGATTCATTGCATTTTAGCCAATTTTAAGGGCAAGCTGATACAGTTGGCCCTAGGAGGATTGCGAAATCCCAATATTACACCTGATCATGGGTGAGTTGGCCAATCCTAGTTACACATTCTTTTATTAATGCTTTTCTCATGCAAGTACTGATACTAAGAGGGATGGGCTGATACGTCCAAGGTTTTAGTAGTTCACAGCATCAATGTCGGTATTCTTACAAAAAAAAAAGTATCAATGTCGGTTTCGATCGCCACAAATATTGATAAAGATACTGATATGGATCAGTTGTACGTATTAGTCCATATTGGGCCAATTCTTGTGGGCCAATTCTTAGAAAAAAAAATTACCATTTAAAAAAAAAAAAAAAATTTTTGATCTCATCGATAGATCCTACCACTGTGACCCAATGTCTTAAAACCATGGGTAAGATAGAGTTGATGGAATTATTATTGAACATTTTATAAAAGACACACCAGTGGTGCTTATATGGGTGCTATTAATAACTAAATTCTTTTCTCAAGTGGAAAATCTTAGGTTTTTGGATTAAGTTTTCCTTCAATGACGGCCAAGATATCTCTCTTAACAGAGGCCTTCAAAGAATGTGTCCATAAGGTATAAGGAACAATATAGAGTATTTTCGATCATTTGTAAATAGGATGACATATATTGAAAGCCATTGATAGCTATTAGATTCTTTCACTATATACAGTGCATGAAATTTTTTTTTTTTTGATAAATAAGAGAAATAAAATTTATTAGAATAAAAGATTAAGTATATCGATGTCAGTGTTCGAGATACTAATGTTTAGTTTTTCTTTCATAGCTGGTGCATGAAAACTTTCCTCTAGGTTTTGTTTAGTATTATATTCTCCCTTCTTTTTTTTTTTTTTTGGGGGGGGGGGGCCGGTGCGGGGGGGAACAGATTCTTATTTGTTGACGATATTTTATTGAGCAGGGTTGAAAAATGGATAAATATTAGAATAAATTAACATAGGATATTGACAGCGATTGATGGCTTGACATGGGATATTAATTTATTTTACTCTTTTTTCTTTTTCTTTTTTTCTAACCTTGGATGCGTCCAATAATATATACAATTACCAAGGGAAAGGAGGATGAATATAAGAGGAAGAAGACAGAACTAATGAGATATGAAAACCAACGAAGGAGATTCACTGGGTTCAAGTACATGACTGAAACTAGGCCCATAGCCCATGAAACACCCTTGACAGCCCAAACCTGTCATGGCCCGCCCTAAACCCAAACAGGGCTTGAGTTAAGATTTCTGACCCTTGGAGCAGATTAGGATTAAAAAAAACTGACCCTAGGTCAGGATTGGGCAGGCCCTGGCCAGCCCAGCCCGGGCATGAGTTTAACCTTGATTTTTGTAATATAATTTAGGGCTGTCATCTTATCTATATATTTAGGATAAAGAAATATGGTTATTGATCATTACACCCAATTTATACAAAAGTTTCTAACTTCATCAAATACAAAATTTCATAATTGCTTGCAATATTCGATATACTTTTCCAATGCGACCTCAATCCCGACTATAAAAACAGAGTCTATCAGAGTTAGCCCAACCCTGACAAAAATCAGGCCAACCTGGCTCAATCAGGATCAATTAGGGCCGGATTGAGTTGGCATTAATCCAACAAGATTGGATTGGGCGTAGATTGAGTTTTGGGGACCGCAGGTTGGGTTGGGATTTTTGACCCAACCCGACCCTATTTCACCCTAGTATCTATCAAATCTTATATGGGCTGAGTCAAAACCGACGCCCATTATGCCCCAACCTATTGTTTATATGTTGAAACTAGGCCCACATATAGCCCATGAAACATCATAGACCCTCTTAAAGTCGATAGGCTTTTAACGGCTCACTTTCCCTCCTTCGCCTTGCCCAGGAAGCTCTACATAGGATACCTTCGAAAAGAAGGGTAAAACCCATCCCAGTATGTTTTAATGAGGTGGGTGAGCATAGGTTAGGTTAAGGAAGCAGTAAGGTTTGGTAAGAACACCATACCATACATTCTTTATTTGTCCTTGCCCAGGCCTAAATCGACCAGGCCCAATGGGAGGCCAAGTGAAGCTATCTTTGTTTTTTTTTTTTTTTTTTTTGGTTAAGCAAGGCTTCTGAGTCAGCTTATGCGCACTCAACTAATCTTCGGGGAGACTAGCATTGCAACCCATCGCCATGTCTCCACTCAAATTATAGATGCATAGATGGCGAATTGAACCTGAGACCGTGCGTCTATCCACACAATCCTCAATTCACCCTAATCGACTAGGCAAACCATGGATGGGTATGAAGTGAAACCATCTTCAATGCATGGAGTAGAGGACAACACAATCTTTTGCGTCCACCTATGTCTTGATATGCAAGTGGATAGCTTTCTTTTATCCATAAATAAAATATGTACACACCACAACCAAACCCGAAACTTGCGAAATTTGAATTCTCCTAAAAAATTTATAGAAAAGTAACGACCCATAATGTGACCCTAGATGAGTGGGTGAACCCTACTCCACTTGGTGGAAAACTTCTCCCTTATTCTTTTATGGGAAAATGATGTATACGTGACACCTTATATGTATGCTCCTCAAGATTCTTTCTCCTCTCTTATCATCAATACCTATGAGGGGCGTCAATCGATTGGCCTTAATGGGGCTTCTCCATTTTATGACCTTATACCGTGATTGACTCATTTAAGTAATCGGTCCTCATAAGCTAGGCATGTTCCTATTTATGAACAATTGGTCAGGTATCGATCTTTAATCAGGATACCAATAAACAAGTTAAACTGGACTTAAACATAGTGTAAATGGACTAATGAGGCATTTAACTCTTAATGGATTAACATTGGGCTTTTAACCATGTTGTGCTGGGTGAACAAGTTCTAAACGGGCTTTAAACATATTGGGCTGGGTCATAATGAGTCGATCCCAGTTGAGAGGCCATTGGGTAGGGACGTAGGGTAGCATCCTTGCACCAAAACGACCGAATCAGGTTGGTTTCCGGTTTTCCCAGTTGAAATCGCTCGGGCCTGGCGATACGGATTTGGAGTTGACGCACCTAGGTTAGGGGGAGGTATTTTGGCAGTAGGACCTACTTGTTTGACATTTACCACACAGCCCCTCGATCCTTGACCGTCCACGTGAAGGAGTGAACGCGGCTAGAGTGCGGGGGTGGGGTTACCCACGGTTTCCGTTCGAAAGAATTTGACCTGGTCAACATTTTCAATTCCTAGTACAAGAAGGAAATCAAGTTTCCTTTTATCTCCTACTCTCTAATTCCAACGTCAGGAAGAAAATTACCCACAAAATCTATATAAACTGATCATAGCCGCCTTCACGACCCACAGAACACTATTTTCTCATCCCTGCTCCTCCCCTGCTAAAATCATAAGCTTAATAACAAATAATGAAAAAGCCATCGAAAGATCTGATGAGGTATCGAATTGGTGATTCAGTTGAGGTTCATAGCAAAGAAGAAGGCTTCGTGGGTTCATTCTACGCAGCAAAAGTTGTGGATGTGTCAAAGAATAGTCATGTATTGGTAGAATACAAGACCCTTTTAACTGATGATGAATCAAAATGGCTGAGAGAGATGGTTCATGTGAGTGAAGTCAGGCCTAGTCCTCCTCAACTTCAGGTTTCTAAGTTCAATCTGTGGGACATTGTAGATGCTTTTGACAATGAAGGTTGGTGGGCTGGAAGGATCAGTAGCATAGCTGAGTACAAGTATTACGCATGCTTCGATGGCGGCGATAGGAAAGGATTAGATGATGATGATGGTGATGAGATTCCTTATCAGAAACGAAGGAGACTGATAGATGAGTATAAGTACTATGTGTACTTCCCAAGCAGTCAAAATGCGATTGCTTACCCCTTCTCTCGGCTTAGACTTCATCAGGAATGGAAGAATGGGAACTGGGTTGTTCCTTCCGGTTCCAGTTCCTGCTTGCACTGAAAGCTGGTTTTCCTTGTTTTTTGGACTAATTCTGTCCCATAATTTGTCTGCAATGTTTCTTCATCCACTTGTTATGATTTAATTAGTCAAATTTTTTCTTCAGTAAGAAAATTTTTCTTCATTCACTTGCTACGATTTAGGGTTTTAGTATGTTTCTAAATTACACTCTGGAATCTAATGCCCATCTGAAGCACGGCTAAACTCAATCCATATTTTAAATAAAAATTTTACTTAAAGAAGAGTGACCCACTGCTCTTGTTGAAATCTGTGTAGGCATCTCTTGAAGGATGTTATTCCTATTAATAACAACAGATAGGATCTTGCTATATAATCATTGAATCACAAAATTAAACTATAAGGGTCGACGCATACCGTTCACCATCGACTGTGAAGAATTTGCGCCATTATATTCTTCCTGTATCTTTATTCCTGCAATCCCAATCACGAACACAATGGATCTTCTAGGTTTCTCCCACCAGCTCCCTTAATGCTCTCTTGGTGATGGAACCAATAATGAGATTAACGTTAGGCTAGGAGGAGGACCTAGAGTCCTATTATGTAAAGTTTTGCACCCTCCCATCAATGTGTGCAAATAGGGTAGGACTATATTCCCTAATTTGAGGAGGAGTGGGTTTCTATTTGGAATCTAATTCTATGAGATTAGTATCGGTCAATAACCTAATTGGTATATGGGACAATAATAGAGAATATTCTTACAATCTTCCACTTGAACCATATGACCACATAATTATAATCTCAAACATAATTTGGATTCTAACATCATACTGCAGTATTTGAAAGTAAACCCATCAACTTTATGTCATCACAATCATAATACCATATTTGAACAAAACTACTAATGTGGAACATGACGGTTATACATCATATAACGACATACTCCCTTCCATAGTCACAACACTAATAACTTCATCCAAACAGGTGCAAAAGTAGGAAATAAACTAGAAAAGTCTATAAGTAAATGGTCTAACATAATATCTCACATATATTAAATAAAATGTGTACACACGATAATAAAGTGAGAAATATTCAAAAACAACAAATATCATGATCATTTAAATAAATAAGTAAAAAAATGTCAACATAATATGACCATTACATCAAACTTTACATAAACCCATGTCCATTACAAGATCTGTAAAGTGTTTAGGCGCTAATGCCTTGGTCATAGGATCAGCAATCATCAGACTTGTCTTGATGTGTGTAATAGACACTTCTTGTTTCTGAACTGATTCCTTCACAAAATTGTATTTTACTCCAATATGCTTTGCTCTACTTGAATGCTTATCATTCTTGGAGTAATCTACGACAGCAACATTGTCACAATACATTCTCGGCTTAAATGGTGTCGACAACTCGAAGTCCTGAGATAAAGTTCCGTAACCAAATTACCATAGATGTGGCCTCAAAGCATGCCACAAACTCTGCTTCCATAGTAGAAGTAGAGACACAAGTCTGTTTCTTAGACTTCCAAGAAATCGCCCCACCAGCAAGTAGAAAGATGTATCCTGATGTAGATTTCCTACTGTCGAGGCATCCTGCATAATCAGAGTCTGAATATCCGATCACTTCTAACCTATCAGATGCTCTTTAAGTAAGCATGTACTCCCTAGTCCCCTTTAAATACCTCATCACCTTCTTTGCTGCAACCCAATGATCCATGCCAGGATTACTCACATATAGCCTAATATACCAATAGTAAAACTGATGTCTGGACGAGTACAAGTCATTGCATACATAAGACTCCCTACTGCGGAAGAATAGGGAATATCCTTCATTTGTGCTCTTTCCAGATCATTCTTTGGTCATTGATTTAGATTGAACTTATCTCCTTTGATAATGGGGGAAACACCTGATTTGCAATTCATCATGCCATATCTTTCCAAAACTTTATTAATATAGGTTTTCTGTGATAGCCTAAGTATCCGACGAGATCTATCACGAAATATCTTAATGCCGATAACGAAAGAAGCTAAACCCATATCTTTCATTTCAAAGTTCTTAGAAAAAAAAGGTCTTTGTATCACTCAACAAACCAAAATCATTACTAGCAGGTAAAATATCATCCACATATAAGGCCAAAAATATAAACTTACTCCCACTAAGTTTCAGATATATACACCTATCAAAGGTGTTCTCAACAAATCCGAAGGAAACAATAATATGGTTAAATTTAATATACCACTGTCTGGAAGCTTGTTTAAGTCCGTATATGGATTTCTTAAGTTTGCACACTAGATTTTCTTTTCCTTGATCACTAAATCCCTCAGGTTGGTTCATGTAGACTTCCTCATCTAAATCCCAATTCAAGAATGCAGTTTTCACATCCATTTGGTGAAGCTCTAGATCATAATGAGCTACTAATGCCAATATGATTCTCAGAGAATCCTTCTTAGAGACAGGAGAAAAGGTTTCATGGTAATCAATGCCTTCTTTCTGAGTGAATCCCTTTGCAACTAGTCTAGCTTTATGTCTCTCAATATTACCCTTTGAGTCGCGTTTGGTTTTAAATACCCATTTACAACCAATTGCCTTAAAGCCCGTTGGTAATTGAACGAGATCCCAGACATCATTGTCACTCATGGACTTCATCTCATCTTTCATGGCATCTACCCATTTAAGAAAATCATTATCATTTATGGCCTGTGAAAAGGTTAATGGGTCATTCTTGATTCCAATATCAAACTTTGATTCTTCGAGATATACTATATAGTCATCAGGAATAGCAGACCTTCAAACCCTCTGAGGTCTTCCTTGAACTTCCAGTTGAGAAACATTCATAGTACTATCAGTGGTAACTACATCATGGAGTGATACATCTTAAATAGTTTGTTGTTCCATAGGATCATTTTCAATAGTTACCTATGGGACAACATCATCATGATGAATATGTACATCTTTTATTGTTTGTTATTCCACTAGATTATTATGAACAGTCACCCATGGAACAACAATGTTATCACGATGTACATAAGTCGGTAAAGAAATTTGATGTTCTTCAAATACCACATTACGTGGTTTCTAACTCCCACTAATGTTACCATCCTCTAAGAATCTAGCAGTTCGAGTTTCCACAATTCTGGTACAGTGTGTTGGTGCATAAAACCTGTAACCCTTTGACCACTGACAATAACTAATAAAGTAACAACTTATGATTTTAGGGTCAAGTTTTCTTTCATGTGGTTTGTACAATCTAGCTTCAGCAGGACAACCCCATACATGTAAATGCCCTAAACTAGGTTTCCTTCCATTCCATAACTCGTAAGGAGTTTTAGAACTGACTTACTAGGAACCCGGTTCAAGATATACACAGCTGTTTTTAATGCTTCGCTCCACAAGAATTCAGGCAATGAGAAGTTGCTCATCATGCTACGTACCATATCTGTGATGGTACGATTGCGTCTTTCTGCAACCCCATTTAGTTCAGGTGTACCAGGAGTTGTGTATTCGGGGGTTATACCCTTCAACTTAAGAAATCGGGCAAATGGTCCTTCACTTTGCCCTACATCAGTATGTCTACCATAATATTCACCCCCTCTATCAGATCTCACAGTTTTAATATTTCTGTCTAACTTATTTTTAACTTTAGCACAGAACACTTTAAAAGCATTTAAAGCATCAGATTTTTCTTTTAATAAGTAGACATAACAATATCGTGAGTAATCATCAATGAAGGTGATGAAATATTTTTCACCAGTTATACAAGGATCAAAATGGCCACAAATGTCAGTGTGTATCAATTCCAGAAGTGAATTGGTCCTTTTGGCAGCAGCTTTATTTGTCTTAGATTGCTTACCTTTGATACAATCTATACAAGTGGTGAAATCAATGAAGTCTAGATTTGACAATATTTGATGCTTCACTAACCTCTCCATTCTAGGTCTAGAAATATGACCTAAACGTCTATGCCATAGGGATGAGGAATCATCATTGTTGGATTTACGCTTTGATCCAACATTCACATGCAGTGCAAGAATGGATTTAGAAAAATTAGAATCCAAATTAAGTTTATAAAGACTATCACATAAATATCCAGTGTAAACTAGATTGGTGTCTTTAAAAACGTTCACAACCTTGTCACCAAATTAAAAACTTAAAACCTTCACAATCAAGTCTCGATAATGAAACTAAATTTCTAGAAATAGAAGGAACATAAAGAGTATCCATAAGGTCCAACTAGAATCCAATGTCCAAAATGAGTCTATAAGTGCCGATGGATCGAACCTCAGACTCTTGTCGGTTTCCCATGTAGACGACGCTCTCACTTTGATTTGGTTTCCGGTTGTAAGAAAGCCCTGCATAGAATTAGAAATATGAACAGTTGCTCCTGAATCAATCCACCAAGTATTACAAGGAACATTAACAAGATTGGTTTGAAAACATACTAGGATAGAATCATTACCCTTCTTTTCGAACCAAGTCTTGCGTTTCTAACAGTCTTTCTGAAGGTGTCCTACTTTCTTACCGAAGAAACACTTCAACTTGTCGGCTTTTCTTTTCCCTGTCATCAGACTTTGGATTGGAGGCTTTCTTTGATGCATTGTTCTTTTTAAAATTTTCTCTCTTCCTTTTATTCTGGTTGGATACAAAATTGACCTCCTAGCCTCCCTTGTCATTCAATCTCCTTTCCTCTTGGACGCACATACTCTGAAGTTCATTCAGAGTCCACTTATCTTTATTTGTATTGTAGTGAATCTTGAATGCTCTAAAACGAAGAGGAAGTGAAGTTAGAATGATTTGGACAAGGCAACCTTCATTCATTATTAATTCGAGAGGTTTTAGTTGTGCACAGATACTTGCCATTTCAGAGATATGGTCTCCTATCCCATTAGTACCAGTATACTTCATTGTTACTAGTTTGGTCATCAAAGTCCTAGCCAAAGATTTATCAGCAGTAGCAAAACAGTTCTCTACATTGATTAGGTATTCCTTTGCATTTTCAGAAGTTGGTATGGAGCTTTTGATAGTCTTGCTAATCGTCTTCTTGATATATAAAAGGAAAAGACGGTTGGAACGCTCCCACCAATTATGTAATGTAACCTCATCATCAGTGGTCTCATCAATGAGAGCAGCAGGTTTCTCATTACGCAAGGCATAATCATGATCCATGGCAGCAAGATAATAAATAAGTTTTTCATGCCAGTCATTAAAGTTTGATCCATTCAGAAGTGGCACGTTATTCGAAATAGGGATAGGTGTTGAACCTATGAATAAGAGTAAATAATACATGCATATCAATCATCATGCTTTGAGTTTCAGTAACATAATATTAAAATTCTAGAAAAGTAACCTATTGCATAATTACAATCTATCCTGTGGGATCGAGATGGTAACATGCTAATGGTTCACTTTACATTAGATGGAAGACATCATTAGGGTAAAATATTTAAGTCGTCAAAATGGTCAAATAAGATATATACATGTGGATATTCCCATCCCATTTAACTATTAAACTATCATATATAGATCAACGCAGTTAATCAAGAATGTATACCTGGATATTCCCATTCTATCTTAACCGTTACATAACGATCATCATAAGACCCTAAAGTTTGAAATTTAAATTGAATGTGTGATACGATTATGTTTAAGGCCAACATATATAATTATTGTGATCAAGAAAAATGTGTACCTATGGATACTCTCATTCAACTTAATCACATAATCATTGATGCCCCAAACGCATTTAAAATTGAGAATTATACACTTTCAATTTAAATTTAACATAAATTGTCATCCAAGCATCATAGGTATTCTAAAATAATGCATAAAGACATAGACAACATCTATTTCTATTTATTTTTACCATAAAAGTATTCTAAAAACATAAAAATTCAGTTGGTAATATAGAGCATAAGTAGAAATAGATGCACAATCCATGAAATATGTACAAATTTAAGTAGAAAGTACAAAGAAACCATACATATTATGATTAGAATCAGAAATAAGACATAAAGAGAAGATGGGCTTACATAATGGGTTTATTTCATTAAATCCCATAATATGGGCTTTCATAATGGGTTTAGTTTATTAAACCCCACATATGGGTTTATTTATTTTTTTTTTTTATATAGTAGGGTGTCACAAACCCAAAACCCTAAATTACATTATACAAAATAAACCCTTGGGTAAAGTATAATAAATAAACCCTAATTTACAATTAGAGTTTAGATCTTTTCAATACTTATGAGTCCCATGCAAATAACATAAAGAAGATTTTGTAATTGTATAATATTGGTCATGAATCATATGGATTAATATCAAAATTAATACAATTCATCCCATTTAAGCCGATCCGATCAATCGGATCATACAAACATAATGTGGGTCAAATTGTCATGAACAGTAATTGGCACTGTTCATAAACAGTGTCATGAACAGTAATCGGTACTATTGTATTAATTTTGATATTAATCCATATGATTCAAGAGCGCATTGGCGTAACCATACAACTCTGATACCACTTGAAGGATGTTATTCCTATTAATAACAACAGATAGGATCTTACCATACAATCATTGAATCACAAAATTAAACTATAAGGGTCGACGCATACAGTTCACCATCGACTGTGAAGAATTTGTCGCCATTATATTCTTCCTATATCTTTATTCCTGCAATTCCAATCACGAACACAATGGATCTTCTAGGTTTCTCCCACTAGCTCCTTTAATGCTCTCTTGGTGATGGAACCAATAATGAGATTGAAGTTAGGCTAGGAGGAGGACCTAGAGTCCTATTATGTAAAGTTTTACACCCTCCCATCAAAGTGTGTAAATAAGGTAGGACTCTTTTTCCCAATTTGACGAGGAGTGGGTTTCCTATTTGGAATCCAATTCTATGAGATTAGTATCAGTCAATAACCTAATTGGTATATGGGACAATAATAGAGAATATTCCAGAGAATATTTTTACATCTCTCACTTAGGCCACATGAGAGATGTTAGAGACTAGTGAGCATGTCAAGTACAGGAGAAAGCAAGCCTCTTCCCAAAGAATAAGCTAAGGATGTGAATTTGTAACTAAAATCATTTATCGAAACTGAATCGATCTATTCACATCAAAATCGTAAAACCGTTTAATAAATGGTGCGGTTATGATTTCAAGTTTCAGGCCGATTAGCTAAACTGGTCAGTCGGTTTTAACCGCGGAACCCATTGGTTTCAAACCGAATTGAAACCGTTTAAACCGAATCATTTAAAACCGTTTAAACCGATCTAATTAATCCATATAACAATTAAATAAAGAATGGGCAGTAATCCCTATAACAATTAACAATTAAATTAAGTGTCTATCCTGCTTTTGTATGATTTATTGCAATTCAGTTCAAGTTTAGGCTTTAGATCATGAACTTGTAATCCATATATATTACTATATTATTATGTTATCATAGATGGGGTGTTTTGATTGAACCATCTGTCATTTTAATATTTTATGCTGTCGAAAGTTGGATTTAGATGTTGTATGATATTAGTTCTAAATGTTTGAGAATGGCCATGCAAAGAAATAGCACTATATTATCAAATTAAGATATACCATCGTTAATATAGAATCTCTTATTTGTGGTTGCCAATTATTTTTTGATAAGCTTATGATCTTCAGTTTAGAGATTGTTGCAAGTTATAACAAACCGATTGTGAACCGTTTTACAAACCGTATGGAATAAATCGAAACCAAAACCGTTTAAAACCTTAAAACCGACACCGTTTAGAAACCATGGAAACCGAAACTGTTTATTAAATGGTCACGGTTTCAGAAAGTGGAACCGTTTAGTAAATGGTGCGGTTATGGTTTTAGTCAAATAAATGTGAACCGAACCGATCGCATCGTTTAAACCGAAACTAAACCGATTAACACCCTTAGAATAAGCCCAAGCAGCTACGGTACTTGTTTCTACGCCATGATTAAGAACCTGGAATTGGAACCTGATTTGATCCGGCTGATTTCGATCCGATTTGGATCCAAATCAACCGGATCAGGCCTGTTAGGAATCGATTTCGGATAAATCAAGAACCAGTTTTGAAATAAATAAACATAAAAAGTAGAGCCTTTCTAGACTCTTCTGCTCTCCCTAGTACCCCACCCATCTTGCCCTACAACAATCATGCCCCTCTTGCCATCACCATCCGGACTTCCCTTGTTTGATTGATAGGCAATCCAAGGGGGCTAAATTAGGTATGGCAGAATAAATTGACGACTAAAATTTTACTATCCAAAATAAATATGAATGTAATGTTGTAAGGCAATACATGACACAATTGAGAGGAAGGGAAGGAGACAATCTGTAAGAATATTTTATAGGATCGATATGATGAATCAAGGAAAAAAAAATCATAAATTTAATTGACACATACTTGGACCTATATCGTATTGGGAAGATTTCACAAGCTTTAACTTTTCCCTCTTATACAATCTTCTTCTCCAAGCTTTTTCTCCTTGCCATTCTTGTCTACTCCTCTCTATGTAAATTGTCAATTAGTTGCAACTAATGGATGTTGCTTCCTTTACATAGATGGGGAGCAGGGACTAACCTTGAAAAAGAATACATATGGGACTCTCCCATGATAGGACCCAATTGTACAGAGGCCCATTGGTCTTTACACTTTAAGACGGTTGATCGAAAACCTAAATTCCCATTAGGGGATTATTCCTGAACCAATCTTCGTCCAACCCAGCCTTCCGATCAACACCCAACCACTAATCTGACAACACCCAATGATTGATACTATGTTACATTCTCTCACTTGTACAGCAACATGTCATTGCTTTGATCTTAGATTAGATAATTTATGATCACAAAATAGGAAGTGTTAAAAATAGGTCACTTTACAACATTACACCCTTGGACCAAGTAAGAACACAGACACTAAATCATAAGTGTCATCACATTTAAGTCAACATGGGACACTACACGTCAAAGTGCATGTACTTTCACCTACTTTTGGGCTACAAATGTGTAAAGTAGTGGTATGAAAATCGCTTGTCATAGTGATCCAACATGTTAAATCCAAATTAGTCTTGACTTCCAACTGAAGTCACTAGTTACTCCAACACTTGGAGCTCACTAGAATCATTCTTCACATGGAATTCTACCAAAATTAGTTACTTTATATAGAAGCACACTATACTTCTTATCAAGAAGTATTATAGAGACAATATTACATTTTTTTCCTTTGTTTATGAGTCACTATCATTTGTCTTCATCTTTTTCAATCTTTGCATCACGTTTCTGCAAATAACAGTAGAAGTCCTTAGAGTTGATCAAGGCAAGAGGAGAGCCCAAGCCGCTTGATCGAAGTCAGATCTACTATTAAATCTGGTCAGGAAGGATTCTACCATATCTGCGCACACACTAGTATGGTCAACTGACCGTGACGTAGGGGAGGATTTTGTTGCTAAACACATGAATAAAGGTTTCAAGCAGTTGACTCCATTTAATTGGTAATTAGTGGGAAATATTATTCCATTCCACCCTCCCTTTGGGATGTGGAGACTTTAATTGAGTTAGGGTTTTGTAATTTTTCCTTTGGAATAGTGGAAGTTTTCATTATCGCTTGCTCATGGACATAACTCATTTTGGGTGAACACGTAAATGATTGAGTTCTGTGTGTTTGACCATTGTTCTACTATGTTATTAATTTCTAACAAAGTTGTATTCACAATTTGATATAGTAATATTATCCATAATCATTTTATATTGTTTAACAAAGAAGATATAGAAACGCCTCGACTAACCAATTTATTAATTTATTCAAAAATAACTGGGAAAATTTTCTCACATGCAAGTACATCAAAATTAAGAAGATAAAAATGTCGCGTAACCCACTAAACTCTAGAGAGCTTCGAAGCACCAACAGCTAGAAAATGGGCTTCTTTGGTTTCAAAGGGGGTTTGTTTGACATTTGAGTGAGTACCGCAAAACTTTCTCGATGGTCAAGAAAATAGAGTGATTTATCCTATTATTATTCTCTCATGTTTTAAATCTTCTTCCATATCGTTTGTAGCATATTCTTCTCATATATCCCTCTCGTTACTTACTTTACTCGATTACATTCACTCTCATTGACTGATCATAATCATCTTTTCTTTTCCTCTCAACAAACAAACGAAAAGGAAAGAGAGTAATGAGACTTACTTTGTTTCCCTAACAAAGCAAGGAAGAACGTGGAGAAAGGGACAATGAAAGTAAGTCTCTACTTTCTTTCTCCGGATTTGTTTGTTTTGGTGAGGTGGAGAAAGGGAAGAGTAAGGCGTTGGTTTCATATACATCAAGGCTATGGAGATCGGCTGGTCCTTCGCATTGTCGATCCTTGTCGCCCGATTCGTCACATCTCGCCGTGATAGCTCTGCTGCCCAAGATCTTCGTCACGTGAAGGTCCAAGAATCTCGCGTGGTGATGGGGTGAGGAAACGAAAGTGAGGGTTCGATTATATGGATTGTTAGAGGATAGGATAGGGTATCCCGTAATAAAAATTTTGGTAAAGGCGTATGGGTAAATCGATTTAACATCCACAACTAAAGCTTACTAACCGAGTTATTTGACAGGAGGTATGTGGGATTTTTAAAACATAGGGGAAGGGGGTGGAATAAACGCAAACTATAGGGAGGGGATGTAAATCACTCTAAAAACTTTGGTAAAGGCGTATGTAGAATCGTATCTTTAACATCCACAACTAACAGTTTACTAACCGAGTTATCTGATAGGGGAGGCATGTGGGATTTTTTAAAACATAGGGGAGGGGGTGGAATAAACGCAAAATACAGGGGAGGGGATGTAAATCACTCAAAACCATATACATCTTTCTCAAAACTTTCCAATATTTGTATATCATTTCTTCTTTTTTTCTATTTTTGGCAAGTTATTTGTAATACGATTTTTTAAAAAGAAATCCAATATCCATTGATATAAACATGGTTCATCTCCCTAGAAGCACAAACTACTCATTTGATGCAACAAAGATATAGAAAATCGAAGGGAGAAGGAATTTTCCTGACCATAAGTCCCTAATTGCAGCTCCTTCAAAGATCTTGTTTCATCTTTCTTAGATCTCCTAAGTTTTCAATCTTTTAGCTTTTGAACATAAAATCCTTGTGGACAAGTTTAGGGTGACTTCAATGGTGGAGTTTGAATGGCTACTTAAAGATGAGAGAAAATTTGAAAATTCTGATTCATTGCATTTTCAACATTTTGAAGGGCAAGCTGATATAGTTGGCATTGGCAGATCGCTAGATCTCAATATTACGCTTGAACATAACTGAGTTGATTGATCCTAGTTATACATTCTTGTATTTACGCTTTCCTCATACAAGTACCAATTCTAAGAGGGACGGGCTGATACGACCAAGGTTTTAGTTTACGGTACCAATGTTGGTATCGACCGCCACAGATATTATCTGATATTGATATGGATTGATTGTAAGTATTAGTTTATATTGGCCATTTCTTAGAAGAAAAATAATTTACCATTTAAAAAAAAATAAAATAAAAATTTAATCGTATCGATATATCCAACCACTATGACCTGGTGTCTTAAAACCATGGGTTCAATAGAGTTTGATGGAGTTATTTTTAAACATTTTATAGAAGACACACCAATGGTGCTTACTATGGGTGCTATTAATAACTAAATTATTTTTTCAAATGGAAAATCTTAGGTTTTTGGACTAAGTTTTCCTTCAGTCACTCTTGGCCAAGGCCTTCAGAGAATTTGTCCATAAGGTATAGGGATCAGTGTGGGATACTATCGATCATTCGTAAGTATGAGGGTAGATATTGAAAGCTATTGATAGCTATTCAGTTTCTTCACCATACAATGCATGAATTTTTTATTTTTCTTTTCCTGATAAGCAAGAGAAATAAAATTCATTAGAATAAAAGATTAAGTACATCAACGTCAGTATTAGAGATACCAGTGTTAAGTTTTTCGCTATAACCGGTGCAAGAAAAATTTCCTCTAAGTTTTTGTTTAGTATTAGATTTGTCATTTGGTTTTATTTTTAATTATCTATTTATTTATTTTGGATGAACAGATTCTCCATTTGCTGATGATATTTTATTGAATAGGGTTTAAAAATGCATAAATATTAGATTATATTAACGTAGGATATTGACAGCCATTAATGGCTTGACATAGGATATTAATTTATGGTATCCTTTTACCTTTTCTTTCTTCTAATCATGCTTTTGACCTTGGATGCGGCCAATAGTGAATACAATTACCAAGGGAAAGGAAGATGGATATAAGAGGAAGAAGAGAGAATTAATGATAGATGAAAACCAGGGAAGGAGATTCACTGGATTCAAGTCCATGATTGAAACTAGGCCCATAGCCCATGAACACCCTTGACAGCCTAAACCTGTCCTGGTCCGCCTTGAGCCTGAGCAGCTGGGATAAGATTTCTGACCCTAAGAATGGATTAGGATTAAAACACACTGACCTTAGGTCAGTGTTGGGCTGGACCTGACCAACTGGACCTTGGTCCAATCCAGCCCTGGCTTGAGTTTAATCCTGATTTATATAATACAATTTAGGGTCTTCATCCTATCTGTTTATTCAATATAATGAAATATGAGTAATTGATTATTATACCCAATTTATACGGAAGTTTCTAAGTTCATCAAATATAAATTTTCGTAATTGCTTCCAATATTCAATATACTTTTTCAATGTGACCTCGATCCCGGCTACAAAAACAGGGTCAATCAAGGCTAGCCCGACCCTAACAAAATCAGGGCCAACCCAACCCAATCAGGATCAATTAGGGCCGGATTGAGTTAGCATGAGTTCGACAAGGTTGGATTGGGCTTGGTTGAATTTTAGGGACCTAAGGTTGGGCTGGGATTTTAAGAAATCCAACCCAACCTGCCCGGTTTCACCCCGGCATCTATCTAATCTTATATGGGCTGAGTCAAAACCAGCGCCCATCATGCCGCTACCTATTTTTAATTTATTAAAACTAGGCCCATATATCCCATGAAACATCATAAACCCTCTTAAAGTCGATAGGCTTTAACGGCTCACTTTTCCTGCTTCGCCTTGCCCAGGAAGTTCTACCTAGGACACCCACCTCATGCGTGAATGTTTTAATGGGGTGGGTGGGGTAGGTTAGGTTAGAGAAGCAGTAAGGTTTGGTACGAATACCATACCATCCATTCTTTATTTGTGCTTAGCCCGGGCCTAAATCGACCAGGCCCAAATGGGACTTCTACATTTACACGGTCACTAAGCGATTTCAATATAAATAAAAGGAAATAAAAGGAAAGAGAACACTAGCGCACAGACCAATGGGAGACCAACTGAAGACATCTTCAATGCTTGGGGCAGAGGAACAGCACAATCTTTCATGCCCGCTTATATCTAGATGCGCAAGCGGATAGTTTTCTTTTTCTCATAAATAAATATGTACACACCACAATCAAACCCGAAACTTGCGATATTTGAGTTCTCCTAAAAAATTATAGAAAGACAATGACGCATAATGTTCTTGAGACTGGGTGGGTGAACCCTACTCCACTTGGAGGAAAACTTCTCCCTTATTCTTTTATGGGAAAATGATGTATACACCACACCTTATATGTATGCTCCTCAAGATTCTTTCTCCTCTCATATCATCAATACCTATTAGGGCTGTCAATCGATAGGCCTTAATCAAGCTTCACCACTTTAGGACCTTATAACATGATTGATCCATTTTAGTAATCGGTCCTCGTAGGTTAGGCATGGTCCTATTTATAAACAGTTTCAATCAAGTATCGATCTTTAATTAGGCTACCAGTAATCAAGCTAAATGGGCTTTAGACATGGCATAAATGGACTAATGAGGCATTTAACTCTTAATGGACTAGCATTGGGCTTTTAACCATGTTGTGCTGAGTGAACAAGTTCCAAACCAGCTTCAAACATATTGGGCTGAGTCGGGCGAATAATGGGTTGAGAGGCCATTGGGTAGGGTAGCATCCTTGCACCAAAATGACCGAATCAGGTCGGTTTTGGGTTTTCCCAGTTGAAATCGGTTGGGCTGGCGATACATACTTGGAATTGACATACCAAGGCTAGCAGGGGGTATTTTGGTCAGTAGGACCTACTCGTTCAAAATTTACCACACAGCCCTCCATCCATTACCGTCCACGTGAAGGAGTGAACGCGGCTAGAGTGCGGGGGTGGGGTTACCAACCGTTTCGGTTCGAAAGAATTTGACCTGGTCAACCTTTTCCAATTCCTGGTACGAGAAGGAAATCAAGTCTAGTTTCGTTTTATCCCTACTTTCTAATTCCAACGTCAGGATGGAAAGGACCCACAAAATCCCAATCTATATAAACTGATCATAACCGCGTTCATGACTCACAGACCAATAGCAAATTAAACCACTATTTTCTCATCCCTCCTCCTCCTCCCCTGCTAAAATCCTAAGCTTAATAACAAATAATGAAAAAGCCATCGAAAGATCTGATGAGGTATCGAATTGGTGATTCAGTTGAGGTTCATAGCAAAGAAGAAGGCTTCGTGGGTTCATTCTACGCAGCAAAAGTTGTGGATGTGTCAAAGAATAGTCATGTATTGGTAGAATACAAGACCCTTTTAACTGATGATGAATCAAAATGGCTGAGAGAGATGGTTCATGTGAGTGAAGTCAGGCCTAGTCCTCCTCAACTTCAGGTTTCTAAGTTCAATCTGTGGGACATAGTAGATGCTTATGACAATGAAGGTTGGTGGGTTGGAAGGATCAATAGCATAGCTGAGTCCAAGTATTACGCATGCTTCGATGGCGGCGATAGGAAAGGATTAATAGATGATGATGGTGATGAGATTCCTGATCAGAAACGGAGGAGATTGATAGATGAGTCCAAGTATTATGTGTACTTCTCAAGCACTCCAGATGCGATTGCCTACCCCTTTTCTCGGCTTAGACTTCATCAGGAATGGAAGAATGGGAACTGGGTTGTTCCTTCCGGTTCCAGTTCCTTCTTGCCCTGAAAGTTGGGTTTCCTTTGTTTTTGTCTGTTCTTCTCATGTTTTAAGATACTGAAATCGGTCTTGGGATCAGACACAGTCAATACCAATCCAATCCAATACTCTGGGCCCTGACTGTCATTAAAAACAACCAAGAACTTCCTGGTATTCTTGTTATTGAAATTATGAAATTGGATCTTTTTCTCACTCATCTTTTCAATGGTGGGTGTTTTTTTATTTTACATGAAGGTTTTGGACTAGTTCTGTTCCATAATTTGTTGCAGTGTTTCTTCATCACTTGTTACAATAAAAAAAATAAAATAAAATAAAAATAAATTGCTGCAAATGTTATAGTTTAATTAATTGATCTTTTTTTTCTATAGAATTTTTCTTTTCATCCATTGGAGACGGTTTTCACCCACTATCTTAGAGTTCACAATTCACTACAGTTAGGGTTTTAGTATATTTCTAAAAATTTTATCACTTGCTGAAATCGGTGATAAAATCTCCAAATTAAAATACAAAGAAAATGAAAGAGGCCAAAGCTCACTTAGACATCTATACGTTGGCCACATGAGAGGTGTTAAGAGTCGAGATTAGATCAAGTTCACATATGAGAACGATTGTGGTCCATGGATTTAAAATCAATTTTCTCTCTAAATCCACAGACCAGGGATGTAAGAACCCGATCCGTTCACTTAAGAGTCTAGTGAGCGTGTCAAGTACAAGAGAAAACAATTAACAGGTTCTAGCTTCCCAAGAATAAGCCCAAGCAACCTGATTTGATTGGTTCGATTTTAGATTTGATTTCGATCCAAATCAATCTGATCAGACCTGTTTGGAATCGATTTGGGGTCGGTCAAGAACCAGTTTTGAAATTTGGAAAAAAAAAGAAAAGAAAAAGACACGTAGAAAGTGGATCCTTTTTAGACTCTTTCCTCCCCCGCCCCAGTACGTACCCCTCCTCTCTCGCACCATAATACCCACTCCCTACTTGCCATCACCACTCTGCCCCTGCCATCCTCGCCCTGACTCCCCTTGTTTGACTGATAGGCAATCCAAGAGGGATGAATTGGGTCTGGCAGAATAAATTGACTATTAAAATTGTACTATCCAAAATAAAGGATGAATGCAATGCTATAAGGCAATACATGATGAGAAGCAATTGAGAGAAAGGGAAAGAGACAATTATCATACAATAAGATATAAATTGCTTTACATCTTACCTACATCAACCATCAAATGATACCTATACACGCTTAGACTTTCCAGTACAATCAATTTCCAAATGACATTGTTTAAGCCTTCTACAATTATATTTGATTTACCTAAATGGGTTTAGGTATGTAACGATAGGGGAATGCAATAGTGCTAAAACTTCCCGCCAATGATGAGTACCACGATTTAGGATATGAACTAATTATCGGAGATCTTCAAAAGAAGGGCGAGAAGAATGTGGAAGGAGAGTAAAATACCCAGCCTTCTATCAAGGAAAGAAATGTCAGAAAAAGAAGTAGAGGCCTAAGATCACTAAGAAGCAAGTGGAAAAGATACCCAGTATTATCTCATAACCAGAGACCGTAAATGGGAATTCATAGAAGAAGGGGAAGACCTCCCTTATTGTG
This sequence comes from Macadamia tetraphylla, assembly GCA_022985045.1. Classification (NCBI taxonomy): domain Eukaryota; kingdom Viridiplantae; phylum Streptophyta; class Magnoliopsida; order Proteales; family Proteaceae; genus Macadamia; species Macadamia tetraphylla. The sequence continues at coordinate 22,165,795 of CM040965.1, forward strand.
GGTTGCACAAGCCTTGGTTCGATGAAACTTTCTAGAAGCTAATGCTACGCTTTGAAATTTCCTTTGTAGATGATTTGAGGTTGGATTGAAGGTGCGGAAACGATTTGGATCGTCCCACTGGTAAGGTCAGACATTCATATTTTTGAGTACTATCCATCTGTATAGTCATCCTGACCGAATTCCTTCATATATAAAAAGCCAAAATTAGACCCTCTTTTCTCCTGTGCAAGATTTCTAGGGTTTTTTAAGTAGGGGATGTTTATGGGTTTCCTAAATCAAATATCATCTCTATCGATTGGAAGCAAGAAGTCATATCCAAGATCTGCAATTCATCATAGCCAGAGGGGGTGACAAAATTGGATGTTACATAATGCCTCTCTTTGGCTGAAGCCTGTGCTAACAGCCCAAAGGGAAAAGAAAAGAATGACAACATTTTGTCACCCGGAGCACATACTGCCATCATTTTACTCATTAATGACGGAGCTAAAAAATGCAACAGGTAATATCTCATCATTACCCGAAACTCCACAAGTGCAGAGCCTCCACGTGATCTTAGCCCTTTTACAGTGAGTCCTTTCCACACGTACAACTTTGCGTTCCCATTAAGTCTAAGCTCCTCCTCAATCGTTAGGGTTTTCACAAAACTCTATTTACTACTCAATTACTAGTGCAAAGATCAAGAGTGTGAGAGAGGGAGAGGAGCACGACTATATAAAAGAGGAGAGAATTAGAATCCTATATCGCTTTAGTTTTTAGAATCCATGTATATTTCCAACCAGAATCCCTATTAGTTTAGAGTTGTACATAAACCCAACTTTGACATAGAGATTTCTACTTGGAGTCAAACACTCACAAAACCAATTTTATCATTATTGATAAGATATTAAATAATAAGTAATATAATAATTCATTTTTCCTAACAATCTCCTCCATCCTACTATGAGATCATATCTCATAAGAGGATCCAAAATCTTATATCACGAAAAAGAATTCATGATCATTTGATGTTGTAGATATGGGTTGAATTTATAGGAAAGGGGTAAGATCCCATTAGGATTCCACCTAGCGTAGTATGTATCTTAACATTATTGTATTCATAATACATGATTAATCAATCCATATGCTGCCAGGTAGATGTAACAATCATTACCCAAAATAAATAGTTATTTATGCATCTATCCCCCATTGAGCAATATCACATAGTTCATTATAGGACATGTGTTAAATACTGTCAAGTCCCCAATGAACCGAAAAGCCATTTCAGAGATTTTGTATACTTGATTGGACCACAAAAACATTTCTAAAATGTTTTTGAACATAAATAATAATTTATATTAATTTTTCAAACATTAAAAACATTTTATTGAAATACCCCCATATCCAAATTTTATCCGATCAAATATAGACGTTCTCTCTCCTTGATATTCTCCAAAAAAAGGGCAGTAGATTCCTTGTTGGGAATCTCTTTCGAATACGATCAAACACTACGAGTCCAATATACCGATATATAGTCAAAGAGACATCAACCGTTGGCACACCAAAACACACAATGTTTGTCTGCATTGATAAGGACCCCTCAAGTCAAAGGATTGATCATAATCTCTTAAGAGAATTTCATTTTCTTATAAATCGCCAGTATATCACATGTAAAATCTCAAGTAATCCAGTTCAATGTACACACAGTATGTACACTCACATTTGTGCTCTGAAATCAACATCTCTAGATACACACAATGTGACCACCATGAAGGCAAGGTGTCCAATCTCGGCCCTAGTGGTGAACAGTTTTAGGTTAATAAACCTACGGACAAATTGAGCTCAATAAATAATCATGCTAATTAAAACTAAATTAAATAATTTAATTTAAATAAACAAGTTTGTACATCAAAGCTTGTTTCCCATAAACATAATTCCCATGTTCTCAAGATGTTTCTCAAATACACTAGGCAACAAACCCTTAGTCATGGGATCAGATAGATTTTGAGTAGAGTCAACCTTAGCTATAGATATATCACCACACCGTAT